>JAPQWS010000034.1:0-412500 GCA_028651295.1 Catharanthus roseus
AGCTTTGAGTGAGCGAATTTCTCGCTTGTAAGCCCATTGTGCCATTTTGACTGGATTGGAGGATTTAGATCGGGTATTTATCAAACATTTTTGAAATACTAAAAGGTTCTATAAGCTCAAGCGTAACTAGACTCTTTCTGAGAATCAAGGCTTTGAGTTTCTCAAGTTGTTTTTTTCCGGGCTTCTCGGGGGTAGGTCTTGAATGATATCAAAAAATAAGTTCCTTTTGATCTTTGACTGTATTGTCTGAATGCTCCGATCATATTAATGGTTTTGCGCTATAAAGGAGAGGATATGTTACCTTCATCTCGTGTCGCCAAATTTTGGAAGTCTTCTCGTTGATGATCCGATGAGGAATCGCCTTGAATCAAAGATATATGCAATTTCTCCTTTAATTCCCTATCTAATTCAGGAAATTGATCAAGGATTTCATTAATCTTCTTGCTTCGCAGTACATTTGCTTTATGTCCCGTCTTGCCGCATTTGTAACAAGTAATTTTGTTGAAATTGGGGTTTTTGGACCTCGTGTTTTCGTGGGGGGTTTGTAAAACTCGGAGGTGATGGTTTTGAGCGTACGAGAATATGAACGTCTTCTTGAATATTTAGGAGGTTGGCGACGATGGTGAGCAGAGGGGGGCTTTAATTCTCGTGATGCCAAAAAGCTTCACAGTAGGAACCTAACTCTCTTCGTTCATTGCCATATTTGGCTTGGAATTTCAATTCTTGGCAGGCTGATAAAGCTTCTTGTTTAATGAATGCAAAAAGTTGACCATAAGTTATGATATTGAAATCAATTTGATCTAAACCCATTTCTTTCTTCAGATTTGTAATAATTCTTTGAGAAAATAAATTTGGTAAACCAGTAATGAATTTTTCTTTCCAAAATGGTGCATTGCAATCGGGACGCTTTAGCACATAGGTCAAAAACATATCTTTGTACCATTGAAAATCAGTTAGAGTAGGGCATCTTAAATTTGTTAAAAATATTTTTGAAGAAGATAATTCTTCTTTGGGATTTCCAACAAAATGCATAGAAATAATAATGAGTAAAAAATCACATGCATCATTTGTTAATGTAATGTTACCGTGATCATCTTCGGTTTCGATTGCATGATCTAAAATGGTAAGTTTGTCTTCAAGAGTTAATGAATTGTCCCACCAAGTATTTTAATTGTCCCAGTAAAGCCCGGCGATTAAAAAATAAGGCCGCTCGCTTTTTCGGAACATTGTGAATCTTATAAGCAGTCTTTGCCATACCCATTTCTTGGAGGGTATTAAGAATTTCATATTCGCTTTTGCCGTCGATGTTCCAATTGGAGATAGAATTTCCATCATAATGAGCGGTATGAAACTTTGCTCGTTCTTCATATTGAATATCAGGTGGAGTAGGACGTGGATAATAGGTTTTTGTTTCGGCCTGCTTCCATCTAGGCTTGGAAGATCGATGAGTTTTGTAATGACGAATTTTGTTAATTTTAGTAGGTGCTTCTGGAGTAGGTTCTACGAAGGAATTTTCTACCTGGTGAATTTTTGAAAGAAAATCATTTGAGGAGGAAAGACTGGAGGCGTCACTGAAAGAACTGAAGTCATCGAGATTTTCCTGGTCTATAGTATTAATATGTGACGAAGTAGGAAGATTGGAATTAATTTTGTCCAAGGTTTGAGATATTTTATGAAGTAATGGAGAAGGGGGTGATACCGAAGAGGATGATGGTCGAATGAGTTGAGCTTCTTGAGTTTTTGAGAAGGAACTCAGGGTCGGGAAATGAGGAGCAGTAATAGCTTGCTGGAAATTTGGAAGTATTTGACTTAGGAATAGATTTGATCTCGGAGGATAAGGATTCAACTTGAGTAGCAATCGTATGTAAAAATTTGATTGGAATAATTGTTTTGATGATAGATCTTGCGAATGTCCTCCATATTAATTGAATCGTTGCTGTCTTTGCCTTTCTTGAATGGAGAAGCAATGAGTTCGCCTTCAGGTGTGTCCAAACGGAGGGATTGCAGGGGGGGTGTATTTGAGTGATAACATTGCCATCAGATAATTTCCATTTTTTTGCTAAATTGGTATGAACATTGATATGAGATATTTTGCAAAAATTGGGGTCTTCAAATCCTTGTTTGATGAAAAAATATTCTAACCAATGAAAAAAAATCAAAAGGAGTATTTAATCTATGAATATCGAAATCCATGCTTGTTTAATTTGTTTTTTGATAAAAAGGATTTATTTGGAAAAACCAATTTCTTTTTTTCATCATTTTCTGGATCAAAAATATCTTTTCTAATGAATCAATATCGATGTTTGTTACCTTATGAATAACGTCTATTTCTCCTTTCATTTGAGAAGCTGTTGGAGATAGCGGAGGAGACGTTGAAACTTCTGGAATAGGCGCTGTATGGTGTACATGAATTGCATTGGGCATTCTGAAGGATTGTTCAGATGATTCTGCATAAGATTGTCGACGCGGATGTGCAAATGAATGTCTACTTGGTTCCGTGGGGATAGAAGAAGAACCGTGTTCGCGCATTGAATTAAACCGTATTAAAACATTACCATTTGGTTCTTCAATGATTTGAGAGATCTCTTTTCGTTCAATATCTGGACATGGATGCGGATTTTCTATTTGAAATTCATCAGGAATTGTTATCTCATGCCATTTTAATCGTTTGGGGGTAAAGGTTTTAGACTGTTCGGCATCTATATGGAGAAGAACTGTCTCATCTCTGGATGTGGGAATTAGTTTGAACCGAGGGTTTAATTGAGAGCTGAGTAAGCGATAATAAACGCGATACATAACGACAAATTGTTCGATGAGTTTTTCAAACTCATCACCTTGCATATGAATATCGAGGACCAAGGAATTCATAATCAATGGATCGGTTAAAGAAACAGTAATAGTTAGGAGCACAATTGAAATAAATTGGTCCATTGCAAATATTAGTTTGAATCATGGCTAATAAGGATGGTTTATAACGTTTTAAGCGTTTATCCCGGAGGGCTAGATAAACCCGGAGCATCTACCCCAATATGAACTAATGGTTTAACAGACTACTTGAATGAGGCCATAATGAATGTAACTGAAACCTTTTTCAAACAGTACTTACTTAAGGAAGCTTTTGATAAAAAGAGAAATAGTTTGAAATTTTTTCTTGAATGTTCATAGTTTCTTCATGAGTTTTGACAGTAAAAAGCAGCTTTTGAAATCAAAAGTTCCTACTTTGTAAATGGTTTCTATTTGTTCTTCGAGAATGGTCCAATCATTGAAATTGCATGGAACATGTTCTTCCTTACTTTGAACTACTCTTTTTGAATCTAGGCTAGAACCTGAGGAAAACATTCTTCTTACCAGATTTGCCATGTCTAATGCATAAAAATCAGTAGATATGCCTATATGCAAGTCTAGTGGGAACAACGGGACCACTACGCCGGGAACACCCTTAATCAGACGGGCTTACCATCGGTCTTACTAGCTGACCAGCGTCTTACCAACACTGAGAGAGGAAAATAGACACACGGGATGATATGTATGCAAAGTGATTATGCAAATAAGGATGAGAGGAATGTAAAATGGCTCTGATACCAAAATGAACCAAAACGAACCCAGGATATACAAAACTAATCAAAAATATAAATATCAACTTTAGAACGTAAATAAGAAGCTTACTTGAATATAAATCTTGAAAAGTTGTAATTGAAACTTGAGAATTCAAGAGGATACAAAGGCTACAGAGGTCAAGGCTTGAGAATACTAGCTCAGTGTGTGTTTTTCTGATGCCTTGGTTACATTTGAATCTAGCTATTTATAGAAAGGAAATACATTTGCATTTGAATTTCATTTGTCTTGAATTTTCATTTGATGTGCATCTCATTTGAATTTGCATTTGAATGGAATCTGCAGGTACTGCAATAATGGAGAGCAGTACTGCAATAATGGAGAGCAGTGGGTTTTTTATTAAATAAATCATCTTGAAATTTGGAAATACATAAAACTATAGATAAAATTTCTTTTTTGACAGTTGAATAATTTTTTTGTGGTCCGAGCCAGAGACCACTATGATATCTAACTAGATGCTCATGTGATGAATGTCCTAGTCGTTGTTTGAGTATGCCGCCATATCCTATATTGGATGCATCTGTTTCTACGATCATGAATGCAGATGGATGGGGAATTGTCACACAAGGCAATGTTTTGGCTTTTTCCTTTAACATCTGAACAATTTGAGTGTGTTTAAGAGTCCATGCAGGAGGGTTTGTTTGTAACCGTTGATATAAGGGTGCACATAGTTGTCTCAAATGAGGAAAGAAATCAGAAATGTAATTAAGACATCCTAAAAATCTTTGCAATTGTGTTTTATCTTTGATTTCATTGGGAAATTTATGTGCAAATTCTAACACTCGTTTATGGGAGTGAGGGTGCCTTTGTAAATATTGTGACCCAAAACCGAATCCCGAGTTTGAAATAGTTTAATCTTAGTAGCGTAAACTACTAAACCACTTCTTTTGATGATGTTAAGGAAAGTATGCAAATGTTTGAAATGCTGTTCAATGGATTGAGAAAATAGTAAAACATCATCAATATAAACGATAATGAATGTAGTATAGGGAGTGAATATGTCATTCATAATGTTTTGAAATTCGGAAGGAGCATTTTTTTAATCCAAATGGCATAACATTCCATTCATAGTGTCCAAATGGAACAAGAAATGCTGTTTTGTAACGATCTTGTTCTCACGATTTGAATTTGCCAAAAACCCGATTTCATGTCGAATTTGGAATATACCTTAGCATCATATAATCTTTTTTAATAAATCTTGTTTATTCGGAATAGGATATCGAATCCATTGTAATACGTCATTGAGTGGTTTGTAATTAATGACTAACCCCGGGAACACCGCGTTCCTTTTCTCGCTCGTTTCATGACATAGAAAGCCGCACAACTCTGTGGGGATTTGGAAGGTCGGATGAGTTTTTTATGTAATAAATCTTGGATTTCCGCTTTTGCGGACCTCTAGCAGTTCGAATTCATTTGAATAGGACGAGCCTTGGTAGGAATCCTTTTTTCGGAAAAAATCTTTTTCATATGGAAGGGAAACAATATGTTTGTGTCGGTCCCCAAAATGCGTTTGGAATGTCGGAACATACTTCTTGTTTGAGTAATTTTTCTAGATCCAAAATGCGTTGTCGAAGAGCAGGATCAGCTAATTGCTCCTCAATCCGTTCATAGGAAAGATCTTCCTTTAAAAATCGAATTTTATTCTCGTATTCTTTGAATGGTATTTACCTGTTTGTAAATCGAGTGTTCTTGTAATAAAAATAATTCTTTTTTGTTTGACAGATTTAAAAAATTTGAAGAGAACTCAGTGTTACCCAAAAATTTTTGTGCCTAAACCATGTTGATTGACCCAAAAAGGATAAATTTGAGTGAGAAAAGGAGTTCCCAAGATAATGTCGAGTGTTTAAATCTTGAACAACAATGAATTGATGTTTGAAACAAGAATTATCATTGCAAATTGCGCTTTTGATAAGTTTACCTTTAACTTGTAAGGGCATACCGCTTTGCAGTGACTAAAGATTCGTTGGTTGGTACGTAATACTTTGTAGGAATCAAACCATCGCGGATGCAACTTTGATCAGCTCCACTATCAAGCATAGCAGTGAATGTAGATTTGAAATTCCCTATTGAAATTGTAACATATATATTCCATTTTTGAAATGTAATTTTATCAATAATAGAAATAAACTTGGAATCTTGTTGGTTTGTACCGGCATTGGTATTTCAACAAGTGTAAAGTCCCGGAATAGAAGAGTCGGGAATAATTTCTTTACCTTTTGAAGTCCCGTGAGTGTAAAACCGCAATTTGAGTATCTAATTCTAAATTCTTAGTTTCGACAGTAAAAAACTCTTTCTTTGAGTTCCTTGACTTGAGCTTTGAGTGAGCGAATTTCGCTTGTAAGCCCATTGTGCCATTTTGACTGGATTGGAGGATTTAGATTGGGGTATTTATCAAACATTTTTGAAATACTAAAAGGTTCTATAAGTCAGGGCGTAACTAGACTCTTCTCGGAGAATCAAGGCTTTGAGTTTCTCAAGTTGTTTTTTTCCGGGCTTCGGGGGTAGGTCTTGAATGATATCAAAAATAAGTTCCTTTTGATCTTTGACGGTATTGTCGGAATGCCCGATCATATTAATGGTTTTGCGATTTACAAGGAGAGGATATGTTACCTTCATCCGTGTCTGCTGAAATTTTGGAAGTCTTCCGGTTGATGATCCGATGAGGAATCGTCTTGAATCAAAGATATATGCAATTTCTCCTTTAATTCCCTATCTAATTCAGGGAAATTGATCAAGGATTTCATTAATCTTCTTGCTTCGCAGACATTTGCTTTATGTCCCTGTCTTGCCGCATTTGTAACAAGTAATTTTGTTGAAATTGGGTTTTTTGGACTCGTGTTTTCGTGGGGGGTTTGTAAAACTCTGGAGGTGATGGTTTGAAGCGACGAGAATATGAACGTCTTCTTGAATATTTAGGAGGTTGGCGACGATGGTGAGCAAAGGGGGGCTTTAATTCTCGTGATGCCAAAAGCTTCACAGAAGGAACCTAACTCTCTTCGTTCATTGCCATATTTGGCTTGGAATTTCAATTCTTGGCAGGCTGATAAAGCTTCTTGTTTAATGAATGCAAAAAGTTGACCATAAGTTATGATATTGAAATCAATTTGATCTAAACCCATTTCTTTCTTCGATTTGTAATAATTCTTTGAGAAAATAAATTTGGTAAACCCAAAGAATGAATTTTTCTTTCCAAAATGGTGCATTGCAATCGGGACGCTTTAGCACATAGGTCAAAAACATATCTTTGTACCATTGAAAATCAGTTAGAGTAGGGCATCTTAAATTTGTTAAAAATATTTTTGAAGAAGATAATTCTTCTTTGGGATTTCCAACAAAATGCATAGAAATAATAATGAGTAAAAAAATCACATGCATCATTTGTTAATGTAATGTTACCGTGATCATCTTCGGTTTCGATTGCATGATCTAAAATGGTAAGTTTGTCTTCAAGAGTTAATGAATTGTCCCACCAAAGTATTTTAATTGTCCGGTAAAGCCGGCGATTAAAAATAAGGCTGCCTGCTTTTCTGGAACATTGTGAATCTTATAAGCAGTCTTTGCCATACCCATTTCTTGGAGGGTATTAAGAATTTCATATTCGCTTTTGCCGTCGATGTTCCAATTGGAGATAGAATTTCCATCATAATGAGCGGTATGAAACTTTGCTCGTTCTTCATATTGAATATCAGGTGGAGTAGGACGTGGATAATAGGTTTTTGTTTCGGCCTGCTTCCATCTAGGCTTGGAAGATCGATGAGTTTTGTAATGACGAATTTTGTTAATTTTAGTAGGTGCTTCTGGAGTAGGTTCTACGAAGGAATTTTCTACCTGGTGAATTTTTGAAAGAAAATCATTTGAGGAGGAAAGACTGGAGGCGTCACTGAAAGAACTGAAGTCATCGAGATTTTCCTGGTCTATAGTATTAATATGTGACGAAGTAGGAAGATTGGAATTAATTTTGTCCAAGGTTTGAGATATTTTATGAAGTAATGGAGAAGGGGGTGATACCGAAGAGGATGATGGTCGAATGAGTTGAGCTTCTTGAGTTTTTGAGAAGGAACTGGGCTGGAAATGAGGAGCAGAATAGCTTGCCGGAAATTTGGAAGTATTTGACTTAGGAATAGATTTGATCTCAGAGGATAAGGATTCAACTTGAGTAGCAATCGTATGTAAAATTTGATTGGAATAATTGTTTTGATGATAGATCTTGCGAATGTCCTCCATATTAATTGAATCGTTGCTGTCTTTGCCTTTCTTGAATGGAGAAGCAATGAGTTCGCCTTCAGGTGTGTCCAAACGGAGGGATTGCAGGGGGGGGTGTATTTGAGTGATAACATTGCCATCAGATAATTTCCATTTTTTTGCTAAATTGGTATGAACATTGATATGAGATATTTTGCAAAAATTGGGGTCTTCAAATCCTTGTTTGATGAAAAAATATTCTAACCAACAGAAAAAATCAAAAGGAGTATTTAATCTATGAATATCAGAAATCCATGCTTGTTTAATTTGTTTTTGATAAAAAGGATTTATTTGGAAAAACCAATTTCTTTTTTCATCATTTTCTGGATCAAAAATATCTTTTTCTAATGAATCAATATCGATGTTTGTTACCTTATGAATAACGTCTATTTCTCCTTTCATTTGAGAAGCTGTTGGAGATAGCGGAGGAGACGTTGAAACTTCTGGAATAGGCGCTGTATGGTGTACATGAATTGCATTGGGCATTCTGAAGGATTGTTCAGATGATTCTGCATAAGATTGTCGACGCGGATGTGCAAATGAATGTCTACTTGGTTCCGTGGGGATAGAAGAAGAACCGTGTTCGCGCATTGAATTAAACCGTATTAAAACATTACCATTTGGTTCTTCAATGATTTGAGAGATCTCTTTTCGTTCAATATCTGGACATGGATGCGGATTTTCTATTTGAAATTCATCAGGAATTGTTATCTCATGCCATTTTAATCGTTTGGGGGTAAAGGTTTTAGACTGTTCGGCATCTATATGGAGAAGAACTGTCTCATCTCTGGATGTGGGAATTAGTTTGAACCGAGGGTTTAATTGAGAGCTGAGTAAGCGATAATAAACGCGATACATAACGACAAATTGTTCAGTGAGTTTTTCAAACTCATCACCTTGCATATGAATATCGAGGACCAAGGAATTCATAATCAATGGATCGGTTAAAGAAACAGAATAGTTAGGAGCACAATTGAAATAAATTGGTCCATTGCAAATATTAGTTTGAATCATGGCTAATAAGGATGGTTTATAACGTTTTAAGCGTTTATCCCGGAGGGCTAGATAAACCGGAGCATCTACCCCAATATGAACTAATGGTTTAACAGCTACTTGAATGAGGCCATAATGAATGTAACGGAAACCTTTTTCAGCGTACTTACTTAAGGAAGCTTTTGATAAAAAGAGAAATAGTTTGAAATTTTTCTTGAATGTTCATAGTTTCTTCATGAGTTTTGACAGAAAAAGCAGTTTTGAAATCAAAAGTTCCTACTTTGTAAATGGTTTCTATTTGTTCTTCAGGAATGGTCCAATCATTGAAATTGCATGGAACATGTTCTTCCTTACTTTGAACTACTCTTTTTGAATCTAGGCTAGAACCTGAGGAAAACATTCTTCTTACCAGATTTGCCATGTCTAATGCATAAAAATCAGTAGATATGCCTATATGCAAGTCTAGTGGGAACAACGGGACCACTACGCCGGGAACACCCTTAATCGAGCGGGCTTACCATCGGTCTTACTAGTCGACCAGCGTCTTACCAACACTGAGAGAGGAAAATAGACACACGGGATGATATGTATGCAAAGTGATTATGCAAATAAGGATGAGAGGAATGTAAAATGGCTCTGATACCAAAATGAACCAAAACGAACCCAGGATATACAAAACTAATCAAAAATATAAATATCAACTTTAGAACGTAAATAAGAAGCTTACTTGAATATAAATCTTGAAAAGTTGTAATTGAAACTTGAGAATTCAAGAGGATACAAAGGCTACAGAGGTCAAGGCTTGAGAATACTAGCTCAGTGTGTGTTTTTCTGATGCCTTGGTTACATTTGAATCTAGCTATTTATAGAAAGGAAATACATTTGCATTTGAATTTCATTTGTCTTGAATTTTCATTTGATGTGCATCTCATTTGAATTTGCATTTGAATGGAATCTGCAGGTACTGCAATAATGGAGAGCAGTACTGCAATAATGGAGAGCAGTGGGTCCCTCCATGTGACCTTGAATAATGGATCTTGAATAATGGAGTGTGGGTCCCTCCATGTTAGTTTGGCGTTTTGAGCGTCGGCAGACGATAGTACAGACAGATACCGATACAATATACAAATAGAATACATACGAATGCTTCTATACAATACATTAAGGCTTGTAATTTTAAGGCGGAATTACCATAATTTTGCAGGTGGGAATAGAAACGATGGGACCACCGTACCGGGAACACCCTAATCAGATGGGTTTACCAACGGACTTATTGGCTGACCAAGCATCGTACGAATATTCCTTAGTGCAAATTGCTGGAGGTGCAAAACCGCCGAAAAATGAGTTTTTTTTTTTTTTTTTTGAATATAAACAAAATTGAATTTAAAAATCAAAGGGATCCTGTCCACCAATGGGATCCGTACCAAGAGGTTCCGTAGAGGAGTCTTGGGAGGATGTAGGACTAGGAGACTTGGATTGTTTGAATTGTTGTTGAAAAGCTTTGAATCGGAGCCATTCTTGAAATTGGGCCGCTTCATCGGCATCGCCAGGGGTGATTGTTGAACAGGAGGATTCTAACTTTTCTGGTTTGAGTGGAGTGGGTGGTGCAGATGTTTTTACTGGTGTAGCAGGTGTTTGAACAACTCGGGAAGGTCCTGCACTTTTAGTTAAGTGTTGAATGCTGCGTTGAAGCTGTTGAGTGCTTTGAATGAATTTGAGAACGGCCTCCTGAGAACAGAGTTCTACTGAATAAGAGGTCCACCATTTGATCTTGAATTCGCGGATGAGCGACATTGGAAATTCTTTTGGATATAATTGACTGATTTTGTAACTCCAACAGAAAATCCAGGGAACCCTGAGTTCTCGCATAAAAATGTAGAGGAATAGCATATGTTGGGCCTCGTCATCTTCTTCATCCGAGTTTGATAGCCGAGTTTTGGAATAGGTGGCGTAATGTCGTGGGAGGCTACCGAGTTGAGCCACCATTCATAAAACCAAATTGGAAAATCTTTTGGGACGAGCTTGATGAAATATAAAGAACCAGTGAATGATCAAAGGGTCGCTTTGAAAAACGCTCGATACCAAGCCATTCGGTAATCTTGGTATGTATATCCTTTGGGAATGAAATTAACTGAGAAATCTTTTGTAGTCCAAATGGAAGTCCATTCAGATGATTTGAGAACCTTCTTTATAACACATTTTGAATAAGCTATACGCTGAGGGTTTTTTGAATCAGGGGTATGAGTAATCTCAACTGATTTGGAATCGACGAGTATAAGTTCATAAAACTTTTGAGTCTTCTGTGGATCATCTGGGAGCCAGTGGCAGTCCGCAGGAAATATGCGTTGAATGAGGTTTTGTAGGGATTTGAATTCAGGAATGTCAGTGAAAGTGGTGAGAAGTAAGTTTTCGGAGATTGGTTTAAGGAAATATTGAGTGTTGGCTGAAGAGGTATCTGGAGTATGTGAGGTTTGGGTTGTAGGAGTTTGGTGTAATTTGAATGATGGGGTATTTGCCGCCATTACATAAGTTAATGGAGGAAAGTCACCGAGTGCTTGAAATCTATTGGGTGTTTGAATAAGGGAAGTCTTGATTTCATAGTCTTTGGAGCTTTGAATTTGTTGTTTCGTGGTTTCTCACTGGTCTTTATTCATGATGGGGAACCCGTAAGGAATTCTCGTGTTAAAAAAATCGGGTAAAGAATTTTGAGTACCTTTGATGTATTCAATATCAAAATCAAAAGCAGATAAAATTGCTTGCCATCTAGCAAAAATTTGTTTTGAAACAAGATTTTGAACATCCTTTTGTAAAATTTCTTTGGCGGATTTGCAATCAACACGTAGAAGGAATTTTTTATTAAATAAATCATCTTGAAATTTGGAAATACATAAAACTATAGATAAAATTTCTTTTTTCATCATTTTCTCGGATCAAAAATATCTTTTTCTAATGAATCAATATCGATGTTTGTTACCTTATGAATAACGTCTATTTCTCCTTTCATTTGAGAAGTCATGGAGATAGCGGAGGAGACGTTGAAACTTCTGGAATAGGCGTTGTATGGTGTACATGAATTGCATTGGGCATTCTGAAGGATTGTTCAGATGATTCTGCATAAGATTGTCGACGCGGATGTGCAAATGAATGTCTAGTTGTTCAAACACCTGCTACACCAGTAAAAACATCTGCACCACCCACTCCACTCAAACCAGAAAAGTTAGAATCCTCCTGTTCAACAATCACCCCTGGCGATGCCGATGAAGCGGCCCAATTTCAAGAATGGCTCCGATTCAAAGCTTTTCAACAACAATTCAAACAATCCAAGTCTCCTAGTCCTACATCCTCCCAAGACTCCTCTACTGGAACCTCTTGGTACGGATCCCATTGGTGGGACAGGATCCCTTTGATTTTTAAATTCAATTTTGTTTATATTCAAAAACTCATTTTTTCAGGGGGTTTTGCACCTCCAAAGAATTTGCACTAAGGAATATTCGTACGATGCTTGGTCACCAATAAGTCCGTTGGTAAACCCATCCGATTAGGGTGTTCCCGTGCACGGTGGTCCCATCGTTTCTATTCCCACCTCGCAAAATTATGGTAATTCCGCCTTAAAATTACAAGCCTTAATGTATTGTATAGAAGCATTCGTATGTATTCTATTTGTATATTGTATCGGTATCTGTCTCGTACTATCGTCCCGCCGACGCTCAAAACGCCAAACTAACATAGAGGGACCCACACTCCATTATTCAAGATCCATTATTCAAGGTCACATGGAGGGACCCATCGCTCTCCATTATTGCAAAGATCGCTTTCTCCATTATTGCAGCACTGCAGATTCCATTCAAATGCAAATTCAAATGAGATGCACATCAAATGAAAATTCAAGACAAATGAAATTCAAATGCAAATGTATTTCCTTTCTATAAATAGCTAGATTCAAATGTAACCAAGGCATCGAAAAAACACACACCGAGCTAGTATTCTCAAGCCTTGACCTCTCGTAGCCTTTGTATCCTCTTGAATTCTCAAGTTTCAATTACAACTTTTCAAGATTTATATTCAAGTAAGCTTCTTATTTACGTTCTAAAGTTGATATTTATATTTTTGATTAGTTTTGTATATCCTGGGTTCGTTTTGGTTCATTTTGGTATCAGAAAAACACACACTGAGCTAGTATTCTCAAGCCTTGACCTCTGTAGCCTTTGTATCCTCTTCAATTCTCAAGTTTCAATTACAACTTTTCAAGATTTATATTCAAGTAAGCTTCTTATTTACGTTCTAAAGTTGATATTTATATTTTTGATTAGTTTTGTATATCCTGGGTTCGTTTTGGTTCATTTTGGTATCAGAGCCATTTTACATTCCTCTCATCCTTATTTGCATAATCACTTTGCATACATATCATCCCGTGTGTCTATTTTCCTCTCTCAGTGTTGGTAAGACGCTGGTCAGCTAGTAAGACCGATGGTAAGCCCGTCCCGATTAAGGGTGTTCTGCAGTAGTGGTCCCGTTGTTCCCACTAGACTTGCATATAGGCATATCTACCGATTTTTTATGCATTAGACATGGCAAATCTGGGTAAGAAGAATGTTTTCCTCGAGTTCTAGCCTAGATTCAAAAAGAGTAGTTCAAAGTAAGGAAGAACATGTTCCATGCAATTTCAAAGATTGGACCATTCCTGAAGAACAAATAGAAACCATTTACAAAGTAGGAACTTTTGATTTCAAAACTGCTTTTTCTGTCAAAACTCATGAAGAAACTATGAACATTCAAGAAAAATTTCAAACTATTTCTCTTTTATCAAAAGCTTCCTTAAGTAAGTACGTCGAAAAAAGGTTTCGTTACATTCATTATGGCCTCATTCAAGTAGTCGTTAAACCATTAGTTCATATTGGGGTAGATGCTCCGGTTTATCTAGCCCTCCCGGGATAAACGCTAAAACGTTATAAACCATCCTTATTAGCCATGATTCAAACTAATATTTGCAATGGACCAATTTATTTCAATTGTGCTCCTAACTATTCTCGTTTCTTTAACCGATCCATTGATTATGAATTCCTTGGTCCTCGATATTCATATGCAAGGTGATGAGTTTGAAAAACTCACTGAACAATTTGTCGTTATGTATCGCGTTTATTATCGCTTACTCAGCTCTCAATTAAACCCTCGGTTCAAACTAATTCCCACATCCAGAGATGAGACAGTTCTTCTCCAAATAGATGCCGAACAGTCTAAAACCTTTACCCCCAAACGATTAAAATGGCATGAGATAACAATTCCTGATGAATTTCAAATAGAAAATCCGCATCCATGTCCAGATATTGAACGAAAAGAGATCTCTCAAATCATTGAAGAACCAAATGGTAATGTTTTAATACGGTTTAATTCAATGCACGAACACGGTTCTTCTTCTATCCCCACTGGAACCAAGTAGACATTCATTTGCACATCCGCGTCGACAATCTTATGCGTAATCATCTCGAACAATCCTTCGAATGCCCAATGCAATTCATGTACACCATACGGCGCCTATTCCGTAAGTTTCAACGTCTCCTCCGCTATCTCCAACAGACTTCTCAAATGAAAGGAGAAATAGACGTTATTCATAAGGTAACAAACATCGATATTGATTCATTAGAAAAAGATATTTTTGATCCGTAAAATGATGAAAAAAGAAATTGGTTTTTCCAAATAAATCCTTTTTATCAAAAACAAATTAAACAAGCATGGATTTCGATATTCATAGATTAAATACTCCTTTTGATTTTTTTCGTTGGTTAGAATATTTTTTTCATCAAACAAGGATTTGAAGACCCCAATTTTTGCAAAATATCTCATATCAATGTTCATACCAATTTAGCAAAAAAATGGAAATTATCTCGATGGCAATGTTATCACTCAAATACACCCCCCCGCAATCCCTCCGTTTGGACACACTCAAGGCGAACTCATTGCTTCTCCATTCAAGAAAGGCAAAGACAAAGAACGATTCAATTAATATGGAGGACATTCGCAAGATCTATCATCAAAACAATTATTCCAATCAAATTTTACATACGATTGCTACTCAAGTTGAATCCTTATCCTCCGAGATCAAATCTATTCCTAAGTCAAATACTTCCAAATTTCCTGCAAGCTATTCTCGCTCCTCATTTCCAGCCCTCAGCTTCCTTCTCAAAAACTCAAGAAGCTCAACTCATTCGACCATCATCCTCTTCGGTATCACCCCCTTCTCCATTACTTCATAAAATATCTCAAACCTTGGACAAAATTAATTCCAATCTTCCTACTTCGTCACATATTAATACTATAGACCGAGAAAATCTCGATGACTTCGCTTCTTTCAGTGACGCCTCCAGCTCTTTCCTCCTCAAATGATTTTCTTTCAAAAATTCACCAGTAGAAAATTCCTTCGTAGAACCTACTCCGTAAGCACCTACTAAAATTAACAAAATTCGCCATTACAAAACTCATCGATCTTCCAAGCCTAGATGGAAGCAGGCCGAAACAAAAACCTATTATCCACGTCCCTACTCCACCCGATATTCAATATGAAGAACGAGCAAAGTTTCATACCGCTCATTATGATGGAAATTCTATCTCCAATTGGAACATCGACGGCAAAAGCGAATATGAAATTCTTAATACCCTCCAAGAAATGGGTATGGCAAAGACTCGCTTATAAGATTCACAATGTTCCGTAAAAGCAGTAGCCTTATTTTTAATCGCCGGCTTTACCTGGGACAATTAAAATATCGGTGGGACAATTCATTAACTCTTGAAGACAAACTTACCATTTTAGATCATGCAATCGAAACCGAAGATGATCACGGTAACATTACATTAACAAATGATGCATGTGATTTTTTTACTCATTATTATTTCTATGCATTTTGTTGGAAATCCCAAAGAAGAATTATCTTCTTCAAAAATATTTTTAACAAATTTAAGATGCCCTACTCTAACCGATTTTCAATGGTACAAAGATATGTTTTTGACCTATGTGCTAAAGCGTCCCCGATTGCAATGCACCATTTTGGAAAGAAAAATTCATTACTGGTTTACCAAATTTATTTTCTCAAAGAATTATTACAAATCTGAAGAAAGAAATGGGTTTAGATCAAATTGATTTCAATATCATAACTTATGGTCAACTTTTTGCATTCATTAAACAAGAAGCTTTATCAGCCTGCCAAGAATTGAAATTCCAAGCCAAATATGGCAATGAACGAAGAGAGTTAGGTTCCTTCTGTGAAGCTTTTGGCATCACAGGAATTAAAGCCCCTCTGCTCACCATCGTCGCCAACCTCCTAAATATTCAAGAAGACGTTCATATTCTCGTCGCTTCAAACCATCACCTCCAGAGTTTTACAAACCCCCACGAAAACACAGGTCCAAAAAACCCAATTTCAACAAAATTACTTGTTACAAATGCGGCAAGACAGGACATAAAGCAAATGTCTGCAGAAGCAAGAAGATTAATGAAATCCTTGATCAATTTCCCTGAATTAGATAGGGAATTAAAGGAGAAATTGCATATATCTTTGATTCAAGACGATTCCTCATCGATCATCAACCCGAAGACTTCCAAAATTTCAGCAGACAGCATGTATGAAGGTAACATATCCTCTCCTTGTAACTGCAAAACCATTAATATGATCAGGCATTCCGACAATACCGTCAAAGATCAAAAGGAACTTATTTTTGATATCATTCAAGACCTACCCCCAGAAGCCCAGAAAAAACAACTTGAGAAACTCAAAGCCTTGATTCTCCGAGAAGAGTCTAGTTCTCGCCCTGACTTATAGAACCTTTTAGTATTTCAAAAATGTTTGATAAATACCCCAATCTAAATCCTCCAATCCAGTCAAAATGGCACAATGGGCTTACAAGCGTAAATTCGCTCACTCAAAGCTCAAGTCAAGGAACTCAAAGAAAGAGTTTTTTTCTGTCGAAACTAAGAATTTAGAATTAGATACTCAAATTGCGGTTTTACACTCACGGACTTCAAAAAGGTAAAGAAATTATTCCCGACTCTTCTATTCCGGACTTTACACTTGTCGAAATACCAATGCCAGTACAAACCAACAAGATTCCAAGTTTATTTCTATTATTGATAAAATTACATTTCAAAAATGGAATATATATGTTACAATTTCAATAGGGAATTTCAAATCTACATTCACCGCTATGCTTGATAGTGGAGCTGATCAAAGTTGCATCCGCGATGGTTTGATTCCTACAAAGTATTACGTACCAACCAACGAATCTTTAGTCACCGCAAACGGTATGCCCTTACAAGTTAAAGGTAAACTTATCAAAACCGCAATTTGCAATGATAATTCATGTTTCAAACATCAATTCATTGTTGTTCAAGATTTAAACACCGACATTATCTTGGGAACTCCTTTTCTCACTCAAATTTATCCCTTTTTGGGTCAATCAACATGGTTTAGGCACAAAAATTTTGGGTAACACAGTTCTCTTCAAATTTTTAAATCTCGTCAAACAAAAAAGAATTATTTTTATTACAAGAACACTCGATTTACAAACAGTAAATACCATTCAAAGAATACAGAATAAAATTCGATTTTTTAAAGGAAGATCTTTCCTATGAACGAATTGAGGAGCAATTAGCTGATCCCCGCTCTTCAAACGAACGCATTTTGGATCTAGAAAAATTACTCAAACAAGAAGTATGTTCCGACATTCCAAACGCATTTTGGGACCGACACAAACATATTGTTTCCCTTCCATATGAAAAAGATTTTTTCCGAAAAAAGGATTCCTACCAAGGCTCGTCCCTATTCAAATGAATTCGAACTCGCTAGAGGTCTCGCAAAATGGAAATCCAAGATTTATTACATAAAAAACTCATCCGACCTTCCAAATCCCCCTGGAGTTGTGCGGCTTTCTATGTCATGAAACAGGCAGAAAAGGAACGCGGTGTTCCCAGGTTAGTCATTAATTACAAACCACTCAATGACGTATTACAATGGATTCGATATCCTATTCCGAATAAACAAGATTTATTAAAAAGATTATATGATGCTAAGGTATATTCCAAATTCGACATGAAATCGGGGTTTTTGGCAAATTCAAATCGCAGTAACAAGATCGTTACAAAACAAAGCATTTACTTGCTCCATTTGGACACTATGAATGGAATGTTATGCCATTTGGATTAAAAAATGCTCCTTCCGAATTTCAAAACATTATGAATGACATATTCACTCCCTATACTACATTCATTATCGTTTATATTGATGATGTTTTACTATTTTCTCAATCCATTGAACAGCATTTCAAACATTTGCATACTTTCCTTAACATCATCAAAAGAAGTGGTTTAGTAGTTTCTGCTACTAAGATTAAACTATTTCAAACTCAGATTCGGTTTTTGGGTCACAATATTTACAAAGGCACCCTCACTCCCATAAACAGAGTGTTAGAATTTGCACATAAATTTCCCAATGAAATCAAAGATAAAACACAATTGCAAAGATTTTTAGGATGTCTTAATTACATTTCTGATTTCTTTCCTCATTTGAGACAACTATGTGCACCCTTATATCAACGGTTACAAACAAACCCTCCTGCATGGACTCTTAAACACACTCAAATTGTTCAGATGTTAAAGGAAAAAGCCAAAACATTGCCTTGTGTGACAATTCCCCCATCCATCTCGCATTCATGATCGTAGAAACAGATGCATCCAATATAGGATATGGCGGCATACTCAAACAACGACTAGGACATTCATCACATGAGCATCTAGTTAGATATCATAGTGGTCTCCCGGCTCGGACCACAAAAAAAATTATTCAATCGTCAAAAAGAAATTTTATCTATAGTTTTATGTATTTCCAAATTTCAAGATGATTTATTTAATAAAAAAATTCCTTCTACGTGTTGATTGCAAATCCGCCAAAGAAATTTTACAAAAGGATGTTCAAAATCTTGTTTCAAAACAAATTTTTGCTAGATGGCAAGCAATTTTATCTCGCTTTTTGATTTTGATATTGAATACATCAAAGGTACTCAAAATTCTTTACCCGATTTTTTTAACACGAGAATTCCTTACAGCTTCCCCATCATGAATAAAGACCGTGAGAAACCACGAAAACAACAAATTCAAAGCTCCAAAGACTATGAAATCAAGACTTCCCTTATTCAAACACCCAATAGATTTCAAGCACTCGGTGACTTTCCTCCATTAACTTATGTAATGGCGGCAAATACCCCATCATTCAAATTACACCAAACTCCTACAACCCAAACCTCACATACTCCAGATACCTCTTCACCCTAACACTCAATATTTCCTTAAACCAATCTCCGAAAACTTACTTCTCACCACTTTCACCGACATTCCCTGAATTCAAATCCCTACAAAACCTCATTCAACGCATATTTCCTGCAGGGATCGCCACCGGCTCCCGGATGATCCACAGAAGACTCAAAAGTTTTATGAACTTATACTCGTCGATTCCAAATCAGTTGAGATTACTCATACCCCTGATTCAAAAAACCCTCAGCGTATAGCTTATTCAAAATGTGTTATAAAGAAGGTTCTCAAATCATCCGAATGGACTTCCATTTGGACTACAAAAGATTTCTCGATTAATTTCATTCCCAAAGGATATACATACCAAGATTACCGAATGGCTTGGTATCGAACGCTTTTTCAAACGACCCTTTGATCATTCCCCGGTTCTTTATATTTCATCAAGCTCGTCCCAAAAGATTTTCCAATTTGGTTTTATGAATGGTGGCTCAACTTCGGTAGCCTCCCCGACATTCTCGCCACCTATTCCAAAAACTCGGCTATCAAACTCGGATGAAGAAGATGACAGCCCAACATATGCTATTCCTCTACATTTTTATGCGAACTCCCGGGTTCCCCTGGATTTTTCCGTTGGAGTTACAAAATCGACCAATTATATCCAAAAGAATTTCCAATGTCGCTCATCCGCGAATTCAAGATCAAATGGTGGACCTCTTATTCAGTAGAACTCTGTTCTCAGGAGGCCGTTCTCAAATTCATTCAAAGCACTCAACAGCTTCAACGCAGCATTCAACACTTAACTAAAAGTGCAGGACCTTCCCGAGTTGTTCAAACACCTGCTACACCAGTAAAAACATCTGCACCACCCACTCCACTCAAACCAGAAAAGTTAGAATCCTCCCTGTTCAACAATCACCCTCCCGGCGATGCCGATGAAGCGGCCCAATTTCAAGAATGGCTCCGATTCAAAGCTTTTCAACAACAATTCAAACAATCCAAGTCTCCTAGTCCTACATCCTCCCAAGACTCCTCTACGGAACCTCTTGGTACGGATCCCATTGGTGGACAGGATCCCTTTGATTTTTAAATTCAATTTTGTTTATATTCAAAAACTCATTTTTCGGCGGTTTTGCACCTCCAGCAATTTGCACTAAGGAATATTCGTACGATGCTTGGTCAGCCAATAAGTCCGTTGGTAAACCCATCTGATTAGGGTGTTCCCGGTACGGTGGTCCCATCGTTTCTATTCCCACCTGCAAAATTATGGTAATTCCGCCTTAAAATTACAAGCCTTAATGTATTGTATAGAAGCATTCGTATGTATTCTATTTGTATATTGTATCGGTATCTGTCTGTACTATCGTCTGCCGACGCTCAAAACGCCAAACTAACATGGAGGGACCCACACTCCATTATTCAAGATCCATTATTCAAGGTCACATGGAGGGACCCACTGCTCTCCATTATTGCAGTACTGCTCTCCATTATTGCAGTACCTGCAGATTCCATTCAAATGCAAATTCAAATGAGATGCACATCAAATGAAAATTCAAGACAAATGAAATTCAAATGCAAATGTATTTCCTTTCTATAAATAGCTAGATTCAAATGTAACCAAGGCATCAGAAAAACACACACTGAGCTAGTATTCTCAAGCCTTGACCACTGTAGCCTTTGTATCCTCTTGAATTCTCAAGTTTCAATTACAACTTTTCAAGATTTATATTCAAGTAAGCTTCTTATTTACGTTCTAAAGTTGATATTTATATTTTTTATATCCTGGGTTCGTTTTGGTTCATTTTGTTCATAAAACCGCATGTGAGTGTAAAACCGCAATTTGAGTATCTAATTCTAAATTCTTAGTTTCGACAGAAAAAACTCTTTCTTTGAGTTTCTTGACTTGAGCTTTGAGTGAGCGAATTTCTGCTTGTAAGCCCATTGTGCCATTTTGACGGATTGGAGGATTTAGATTGGGGTATTTATCAAACATTTTTGAAATACTAAAAGGTTCTATAAGTCGGGCAGAACTAGACTCTTCTCGGAGAATCAAGGCTTTGAGTTTCTCAAGTTGTTTTTTCTGGGCTTCTGGGGGTAGGTCTTGAATGATATCAAAAATAAGTTCCTTTTGATCTTTGACGGTATTGTCGGAATGCCTGATCATATTAATGGTTTTGCAGTTACAAGGAGAGGATATGTTACCTTCATCTGTGCTGCTGAAATTTTGGAAGTCTTCTGGTTGATGATCTGATGAGGAATCGTCTTGAATCAAAGATATATGCAATTTCTCCTTTAATTCCCTATCTAATTCAGGAAATTGATCAAGGATTTCATTAATCTTCTTGCTTCTGCAGACATTTGCTTTATGTCCTGTCTTGCCGCATTTGTAACAAGTAATTTTGTTGAAATTGGGGTTTTTTGGACTCGTGTTTTCGTGGGGGGTTTGTAAAACTCTGGAGGTGATGGTTTGAAGCGACGAGAATATGAACGTCTTCTTGAATATTTAGGAGGTTGGCGACGATGGTGAGCAGAGGGGGCTTTAATTCCTGTGATGCCAAAAGCTTCACAGAAGGAACCTAACTCTCTTCGTTCATTGCCATATTTGGCTTGGAATTTCAATTCTTGGCAGGCTGATAAAGCTTCTTGTTTAATGAATGCAAAAAGTTGACCATAAGTTATGATATTGAAATCAATTTGATCTAAACCCATTTCTTTCTTCAGATTTGTAATAATTCTTTGAGAAAATAAATTTGGTAAACCAGTAATGAATTTTTCTTTCCAAAATGGTGCATTGCAATCGGGACGCTTTAGCACATAGGTCAAAAACATATCTTTGTACCATTGAAAATCAGTTAGAGTAGGGCATCTTAAATTTGTTAAAAATATTTTTGAAGAAGATAATTCTTCTTTGGGATTTCCAACAAAATGCATAGAAATAATAATGAGTAAAAAATCACATGCATCATTTGTTAATGTAATGTTACCGTGATCATCTTCGGTTTCGATTGCATGATCTAAAATGGTAAGTTTGTCTTCAGGAGTTAATGAATTGTCCCACCAGATATTTTAATTGTCCCAGGTAAAGCCGGCGATTAAAAAATAAGGCCACTGCTTTTCTGGAACATTGTGAATCTTATAAGCAGTCTTTGCCATACCCATTTCTTGGAGGGTATTAAGAATTTCATATTCGCTTTTGCCGTCGATGTTCCAATTGGAGATAGAATTTCCATCATAATGAGCGGTATGAAACTTTGCTCGTTCTTCATATTGAATATCGAGTGGAGTAGGACGTGGATAATAGGGTTTTTGTTTCGGCTCGCTTCCATCTAGGCTTGGAAGATCGATGAGTTTTGTAATGACGAATTTTGTTAATTTTAGTAGGTGCTTCTGGAGTAGGTTCTACGAAGGAATTTTCTACCTGGTGAATTTTTGAAAGAAAATCATTTGAGGAGGAAAGACTGGAGGCGTCACCGAAAGAATCGAAGTCATCGAGATTTTCCCTGGTCTATAGTATTAATATGTGACGAAGTAGGAAGATTGGAATTAATTTTGTCCAAGGTTTGAGATATTTTATGAAGTAATGGAGAAGGGGGTGATACCGAAGAGGATGATGGTCGAATGAGTTGAGCTTCTTGAGTTTTTGAGAAGGAACTCAGGGCTGGAAATGAGGAGCGAGAATAGCTTACTTGGGAAATTTGGAAGTATTTGACTTAGGAATAGATTTGATCTCGGAGGATAAGGATTCAACTTGAGTAGCAATCGTATGTAAAATTTGATTGGAATAATTGTTTTGATGATAGATCTTGCGAATGTCCTCCATATTAATTGAATCGTTCTTTGTCTTTGCCTTTCTTGAATGGAGAAGCAATGAGTTCGCCTTGAGTGTGTCCAAACGGAGGGATTGCGAGGGGGGTGTATTTGAGTGATAACATTGCCATCGGATAATTTCCATTTTTTTTGCTAAATTGGTATGAACATTGATATGAGATATTTTGCAAAAATTGGGGTCTTCAAATCCTTGTTTGATGAAAAAAATATTCTAACCAACGAAAAAAATCAAAAGGAGTATTTAATCTATGAATATCGAAATCCATGCTTGTTTAATTTGTTTTTGATAAAAAGGATTTATTTGGAAAAACCAATTTCTTTTTTTCATCATTTACGGATCAAAAATATCTTTTTCTAATGAATCAATATCGATGTTTGTTACCTTATGAATAACGTCTATTTCTCCTTTCATTTGAGAAGCTGTCGGAGATAGCGGAGGAGACGTTGAAACTTCTGGAATAGGCGCTGTATGGTGTACATGAATTGCATTGGGCATTCTGAAGGATTGTTCAGATGATTCTGCATAAGATTGTCGACGCGGATGTGCAAATGAATGTCTACTTGGTTCCGTGGGGATAGAAGAAGAACCGTGTTCGCGCATTGAATTAAACCGTATTAAAACATTACCATTTGGTTCTTCAATGATTTGAGAGATCTCTCTTCGTTCAATATCTGGACATGGATGCGGATTTTCTATTTGAAATTCATCAGGAATTGTTATCTCATGCCATTTTAATCGTTTGGGGGTAAAGGTTTTAGACTGTTCGGCATCTATATGGAGAAGAACTGTCTCATCTCTCGGATGTGGGAATTAGTTTGAACCGAGGGTTTAATTGAGAGCCGAGTAAGCGATAATAAACGCGATACATAACGACAAATTGTTCAGTGAGTTTTTCAAACTCATCACCTTGCATATGAATATCGAGGACCAAGGAATTCATAATCAATGGATCGGTTAAAGAAACAGAATAGTTAGGAGCACAATTGAAATAAATTGGTCCATTGCAAATATTAGTTTGAATCATGGCTAATAAGGATGGTTTATAACGTTTTAAGCGTTTATCCCGGAGGGCTAGATAAACCGGAGCATCTACCCCAATATGAACTAATGGTTTAACAGCTACTTGAATGAGGCCATAATGAATGTAACGGAAACCTTTTTCAGCGTACTTACTTAAGGAAGCTTTTGATAAAAGAGAAATAGTTTGAAATTTTTCTTGAATGTTCATAGTTTCTTCATGAGTTTTGACAGAAAAAGCAGTTTTGAAATCAAAAGTTCCTACTTTGTAAATGGTTTCTATTTGTTCTTCAGGAATGGTCCAATCATTGAAATTGCATGGAACATGTTCTTCCTTACTTTGAACTACTCTTTTTGAATCTAGGCTAGAACCTGAGGAAAACATTCTTCTTACCAGATTTGCCATGTCTAATGCATAAAAATCAGTAGATATGCCTATATGCAAGTCTAGTGGGAACAACGGGACCACTACGCCGGGAACACCCTTAATCAGACGGGCTTACCATCGGTCTTACTAGCTGACCAGCGTCTTACCAACACTGAGAGAGGAAAATAGACACACGGGATGATATGTATGCAAAGTGATTATGCAAATAAGGATGAGAGGAATGTAAAATGGCTCTGATACCAAAATGAACCAAAACGAACCCAGGATATACAAAACTAATCAAAAATATAAATATCAACTTTAGAACGTAAATAAGAAGCTTACTTGAATATAAATCTTGAAAAGTTGTAATTGAAACTTGAGAATTCAAGAGGATACAAAGGCTATAGAGGTCAAGGCTTGAGAATACTAGCTCAGTGTGTGTTTTTCTGATGCCTTGGTTACATTTGAATCTAGCTATTTATAGAAAGGAAATACATTTGCATTTGAATTTCATTTGTCTTGAATTTTCATTTGATGTGCATCTCATTTGAATTTGCATTTGAATGGAATCTGCAGTGCTTGCAATAATGGAGAGCGATCTGCAATAATGGAGAGCGATGGGTCCCTCCATGTGACCTTGAATAATGGATCTTGAATAATGGAGTGTGGGTCCCTCCATGTTAGTTTGGCGTTTTGAGCGTCGGCAGACGATAGTACAGACAGATACCGATACAATATACAAATAGAATACATACGAATGCTTCTATACAATACATTAAGGCTTGTAATTTTAAGGCGGAATTACCATAATTTTGCAGGTGGGAATAGAAACGATGGGACCACCTGCACAGGGAACACCCTAATCAGATGGGTTTACCAACGGACTTATTGGCTGACCAAGCATCGTACGAATATTCCTTAGTGCAAATTGCTGGAGGTGCAAAACCGCCGAAAAATGAGTTTTTTCTGTCGAAACTAAGAATTTAGAATTAGATACTCAAATTGCGGTTTTACACTCACAGACTTCAAAAGGTAAAGAAATTATTCCTGACTCTTCTATTCCAGACTTTACACTTGCTGAAATACCAATGCCAGGTACAAACCAACAAGATTCCAAGTTTATTTCTATTATTGATAAAATTACATTTCAAAAATGGAATATATATGTTACAATTTCAATAGGGAATTTCAAATCTACATTCACTGCTATGCTTGATAGTGGAGCTGATCAAAGTTGCATCCGCGATGGTTTGATTCCTACAAAGTATTACGTACCAACCAACGAATCTTTAGTCACTGCAAACGGTATGCCCTTACAAGTTAAAGGTAAACTTATCAAAACTGCAATTTGCAATGATAATTACTGTTTCAAACATCAATTCATTGTTGTTCAAGATTTAAACACTGACATTATCTTGGGAACTCCTTTTCTCACTCAAATTTATCCTTTTTGGGTCAATCAACATGGTTTAGGCACAAAAATTTTGGGTAACACAGTTCTCTTCAAATTTTTAAATCCTGTCAAACAAAAAGAATTATTTTTATTACAAGAACACTCGATTTACAAACAGGTAAATACCATTCAAAGAATACAGAATAAAATTCGATTTTTTAAAGGAAGATCTTTCCTATGAACGAATTGAGGAGCAATTAGCTGATCCCCTGCTCTTCGACAACGCATTTTGGATCTAGAAAAATTACTCAAACAAGAAGTATGTTCCGACATTCCAAATGCATTTTGGGGACCGACACAAACATATTGTTTCCCTTCCATATGAAAAAGATTTTTTCCGAAAAAAGGATTCCTACCAAGGCTCGTCCCTATTCAAATGAATTCGAACCGCTAGAGGTCTCGCAAAATGGAAATCCAAGATTTATTACATAAAAAACTCATCCGACCTTCCAAATCCCCACGAGTTGTGCGGCTTTCTATGTCATGAAACGAGCGAGAAAAGGAACGCGGTGTTCCCAGGTTAGTCATTAATTACAAACCACTCAATGACGTATTACAATCGATTCGATATCCTATTCCGAATAAACAAGATTTATTAAAAAGATTATATGATGCTAAGGTATATTCCAAATTCGACATGAAATCAGGTTTTTGGCAAATTCAAATTGCAGAACAAGATCGTTACAAAACAGCATTAACTGTTCCATTTGGACACTATGAATGGAATGTTATGCCATTTGGATTAAAAAATGCTCCTTCCGAATTTCAAAACATTATGAATGACATATTCACTCCCTATACTACATTCATTATCGTTTATATTGATGATGTTTTACTATTTTCTCAATCCATTGAACAGCATTTCAAACATTTGCATACTTTCCTTAACATCATCAAAAGAAGTGGTTTAGTAGTTTCTGCTACTAAGATTAAACTATTTCAAACTCAGATTCGGTTTTTGGGTCACAATATTTACAAAGGCACCCTCACTCCCATAAACAGAGTGTTAGAATTTGCACATAAATTTCCCAATGAAATCAAAGATAAAACACAATTGCAAAGATTTTTAGGATGTCTTAATTACATTTCGATTTCTTTCCTCATTTGAGACAACTATGTGCACCCTTATATCAACGGTTACAAACAAACCCTCCTGCATGGACTCTTAAACACACTCAAATTGTTCAGATGTTAAAGGAAAAAGCCAAAACATTGCCTTGTGTGACAATTCCCCATCCATCTGCATTCATGATCGTAGAAACAGATGCATCCAATATAGGATATGGCGGCATACTCAAACAACGACTAGGACATTCATCACACGAGCATCTAGTTAGATATCATAGTGGTCTCTGGCTCGGACCACAAAAAAATTATTCAACTGTCAAAAAAGAAATTTTATCTATAGTTTTATGTATTTCCAAATTTCAAGATGATTTATTTAATAAAAAATTCCTTCTACGTGTTGATTGCAAATCCGCCAAAGAAATTTTACAAAAGGATGTTCAAAATCTTGTTTCAAAACAAATTTTTGCTAGATGGCAAGCAATTTTATCTGCTTTTGATTTTGATATTGAATACATCAAAGGTACTCAAAATTCTTTACCCGATTTTTTAACACGAGAATTCCTTACAGTTCCCCATCATGAATAAAGACCGTGAGAAACCACAGAAACAACAAATTCAAAGCTCCAAAGACTATGAAATCAAGACTTCCCTTATTCAAACACCCAATAGATTTCAAGCACTCGGTGACTTTCCTCCATTAACTTATGTAATGGCGGCAAATACCCCATCATTCAAATTACACCAAACTCCTACAACCCAAACCTCACATACTCCAGATACCTCTTCAGCCAACACTCAATATTTCCTTAAACCAATCTCCGAAAACTTACTTCTCACCACTCTCACTGACATTCCTGAATTCAAATCCCTACAAAACCTCATTCAACGCATATTTCCTGCGGACTGCCACTGGCTCCCAGATGATCCACAGAAGACTCAAAAGTTTTATGAACTTATACTCGTCGATTCCAAATCAGTTGAGATTACTCATACCCCTGATTCAAAAAACCCTCAGCGTATAGCTTATTCAAAATGTGTTATAAAGAAGGTTCTCAAATCATCTGAATGGACTTCCATTTGGACTACAAAAGATTTCTCAGTTAATTTCATTCCCAAAGGATATACATACCAAGATTACCGAATGGCTTGGTATCGAACGTTTTTCAAACGACCCTTTGATCATTCCTGGTTCTTTATATTTCATCAAGCCTGTCCAAAAGATTTTCCAATTTGGTTTTATGAATGGTGGCTCAACTTCGGTAGCCTCCCTGACATTCTGCCACCTATTCCAAAACTCGGCTATCAAACCTGGATGAAGAAGATGACAGGCCCAACATATGCTATTCCTCTACATTTTTATGCAGAACTCCGGGTTCCCTGGATTTTCTGTTGGAGTTACAAAATCAGTCAATTATATCCAAAAGAATTTCCAATGTCGCTCATCCGCGAATTCAAGATCAAATGGTGGACCTCTTATTCAGTAGAACTCTGTTCTCAGGAGGCCGTTCTCAAATTCATTCAAAGCACTCAACAGCTTCAACGCAGCATTCAACACTTAACTAAAAGTGCAGGACCTTCCCGAGTTGTTCAAACACCTGCTACACCAGTAAAAACATCTGCACCACCCACTCCACTCAAACCAGAAAAGTTAGAATCCTCCTGTTCAACAATCACCCCTGGCGATGCCGATGAAGCGGCCCAATTTCAAGAATGGCTCCGATTCAAAGCTTTTCAACAACAATTCAAACAATCCAAGTCTCCTAGTCCTACATCCTCCCAAGACTCCTCTACGGAACCTCTTGGTACGGATCCCATTAGTGGGACGAGGATCCCTTTGATTTTTTAAATTCAATTTTGTTTATATTCAAAAACTCATTTTTTGGGCGGTTTTGCACCTCCAGCAATTTGCACTAAGGAATATTCGTACGATGCTTGGTCAGCCAATAAGTCCGTTGGTAAACCCATCTGATTAGGGTGTTCCCGGTACGGTGGTCCCATCGTTTCTATTCCCACCTGCAAAATTATGGTAATTCCGCCTTAAAATTACAAGCCTTAATGTATTGTATAGAAGCATTCGTATGTATTCTATTTGTATATTGTATCGGTATCTGTCTGTACTATCGTCTGCCGACGCTCAAAACGCCAAACTAACATGGAGGGACCCACACTCCATTATTCAAGATCCATTATTCAAGGTCACATGGAGGGACCCACTGCTCTCCATTATTGCAGTACTGCTCTCTATTATTGCAGTACCTGCAGATTCCATTCAAATGCAAATTCAAATGAGATGCACATCAAATGAAAATTCAAGACAAATGAACAAAACCGCCATTACATAAGTTTCGTATATGGCTCTGATACCAAAATGAACCAAAACGAACCCAGGATATACAAAACTAATCAAAAATATAAATATCAACTTTAGAACGTAAATAAGAAGCTTACTTGAATATAAATCTTGAAAAGTTGTAATTGAAACTTGAGAATTCAAGAGGATACAAAGGCTACAGAGGTCAAGGCTTGAGAATACTAGCTCAGTGTGTGTTTTTCTGATGCCTTGGTTACATTTGAATCTAACTATTTATAGAAAGGAAATACATTTGCATTTGAATTTCATTTGTCTTGAATTTTCATTTGATGTGCATCTCATTTGAATTTGCATTTGAATGGAATCTGCAGGTACTGCAATAATGGAGAGCAGTACTGCAATAATGGAGAGCAGTGGGTCCCTCCATGTGACCTTGAATAATGGATCTTGAATAATGGAGTGTGGGTCCCTCCATGTTAGTTTGGCGTTTTGAGCATCGGCAGACGATAGTACAGACAGATACCGATACAATATACAAATAGAATACATACGAATGCTTCTATACAATACATTAAGGCTTGTAATTTTAAGGCGAATTACCATAATTTTTGCGGTGGGAATAGAAACGATGGGACCACCGTACCGGGAACACCCTAATCAGATGGGTTTACCAACGGACTTATTGGCTGACCAAGCATCGTACGAATATTCCTTAGTGCAAATTGCTGGAGGTGCAAAACCGCCGAAAAATGAGTTTTTTAATATAAACAAAATTGAATTTAAAAATCAAAGGGATCCTGTCCACCAATGGGATCCGTACCAAGAGGTTCCGTAGAGGAGTCTTGGGAGGATGTAGGACTAGGAGACTTGGATTGTTTGAATTGTTGTTGAAAAGCTTTGAATCGGAGCCATTCTTGAAATTGGGCCGCTTCATCGGCATCGCCAGGGGTGATTGTTGAACAGGAGGATTCTAACTTTTCTGGTTTGAGTGGAGTGGGTGGTGCAGATGTTTTTACTGGTGTAGCAGGTGTTTGAACAACTCGGGAAGGTCCTGCACTTTTAGTTAAGTGTTGAATGCTGCTTTGAAGTTGTTGAGTGCTTTGAATGAATTTGAGAACGGCCTCCTGAGAACAGAGTTCTACTGAATAAGAGGTCCACCATTTGATCTTGAATTCGCGGATGAGCGACATTGGAAATTCTTTTGGATATAATTGACTGATTTTGTAACTCCAACAGAAAATCCAGGGAACCCGGAGTTCTGCATAAAAATGTAGAGGAATAGCATATGTTGGGCCTGTCATCTTCTTCATCCAGGTTTGATAGCCGAGTTTTGGAATAGGTGGCAGAATGTCAGGGAGGCTACCGAAGTTGAGCCACCATTCATAAAACCAAATTGGAAAATCTTTTGGACAGGCTTGATGAAATATAAAGAACCAGGAATGATCAAAGGGTCGTTTGAAAAACGTTCGATACCAAGCCATTCGGTAATCTTGGTATGTATATCCTTTGGGAATGAAATTAACTGAGAAATCTTTTGTAGTCCAAATGGAAGTCCATTCAGATGATTTGAGAACCTTCTTTATAACACATTTTGAATAAGCTATACGCTGAGGGTTTTTTGAATCAGGGGTATGAGTAATCTCAACTGATTTGGAATCGACGAGTATAAGTTCATAAAACTTTTGAGTCTTCTGTGGATCATCTGGGAGCTGCATGGCATCCCGCAGGAAATATGCGTTGAATGAGGTTTTGTAGGGATTTGAATTCGGGAATGTCGGTGAAAGTGGTGAGAAGTAAGTTTTCGGAGATCGGGTTTAAGGAAATATTGAGTGTTAGTCAAGAGGTATCCGGAGTATGTGAGGTTTGGGGTTGTAGGAGTTTGGTGTAATTTGAATGATGGGGTATTTGCCTCCATTACATAAGTTAATGGAGGAAAGTCACCGAGTGCTTGAAATCTATTGGGTGTTTGAATAAGGGAAGTCTTGATTTCATAGTCTTTGGAGCTTTGAATTTGTTGTTTCTGTGGTTTCTCACGGTCTTTATTCATGATGGGGAACCGTAAGGAATTCTCGTGTTAAAAAATCGGGTAAAGAATTTTGAGTACCTTTGATGTATTCAATATCAAAATCAAAAGCAGATAAAATTGCTTGCCATCTAGCAAAAATTTGTTTTGAAACAAGATTTTGAACATCCTTTTGTAAAATTTCTTTGGCGGATTTGCAATCAACACGTAGAAGGAATTTTTTATTAAATAAATCATCTTGAAATTTGGAAATACATAAAACTATAGATAAAATTTCTTTTTTGACAGTTGAATAATTTTTTTTGTGGTCCGAGCTGAGACCACTATGATATCTAACTAGATGCTCATGTGATGAATGTCCTAGTCGTTGTTTGAGTATGCCGCCATATCCTATATTGGATGCATCTGTTTGTACGATCATGAATGCAGATGGATGGGGAATTGTCACACAAGGCAATGTTTTGGCTTTTTCCTTTAACATCTGAACAATTTGAGTGTGTTTAAGAGTCCATGCAGGAGGGTTTGTTTGTAACCGTTGATATAAGGGTGCACATAGTTGTCTCAAATGAGGAAAGAAATCAGAAATGTAATTAAGACATCCTAAAAATCTTTGCAATTGTGTTTTATCTTTGATTTCATTGGGAAATTTATGTGCAAATTCTAACACTCGTTTATGGGAGTGAGGGTGCCTTTGTAAATATTGTGACCCAAAACCGAATCTGAGTTTGAAATAGTTTAATCTTAGTAGCAGAAACTACTAAACCACTTCTTTTGATGATGTTAAGGAAAGTATGCAAATGTTTGAAATGCTGTTCAATGGATTGAGAAAATAGTAAAACATCATCAATATAAACGATAATGAATGTAGTATAGGGAGTGAATATGTCATTCATAATGTTTTGAAATTCGGAAGGAGCATTTTTTAATCCAAATGGCATAACATTCCATTCATAGTGTCCAAATGGAACAGTAAATGTTGTTTTGTAACGATCTTGTTCTGCGATTTGAATTTGCCAAAAACCTGATTTCATGTCGAATTTGGAATATACCTTAGCATCATATAATCTTTTTAATAAATCTTGTTTATTCGGAATAGGATATCGAATCCATTGTAATACGTCATTGAGTGGTTTGTAATTAATGACTAACCTGGGAACACCGCGTTCCTTTTCTGCCTGTTTCATGACATAGAAAGCCGCACAACTCCAGGGGGATTTGGAAGGTCGGATGAGTTTTTTTATGTAATAAATCTTGGATTTCCGTTTTGCAGACCTCTAGCAGTTCGGAATTCATTTGAATAGGACGAGCCTTGGTAGGAATCCTTTTTTCGGAAAAATCTTTTTCATATGGAAGGGAAACAATATGTTTGTGTCGGTCCCAAAATGCGTTTGGAATGTCGGAACATACTTCTTGTTTGAGTAATTTTTCTAGATCCAAAATGCGTTGTCGAAGAGCAGGGATCAGCTAATTGCTCCTCAATTCGTTCATAGGAAAGATCTTCCTTTAAAAATCGAATTTTATTCTGTATTCTTTGAATGGTATTTACCTGTTTGTAAATCGAGTGTTCTTGTAATAAAAATAATTCTTTTTTGTTTGACGAGATTTAAAAATTTGAAGAGAATCTGTAGTTACCCAAAAATTTTTGTGCCTAAACCATGTTGATTGACCCAAAAAGGATAAATTTGAGTGAGAAAAGGAGTTCCCAAGATAATGTCGATGTTTAAATCTTGAACAACAATGAATTGATGTTTGAAACAATGAATTATCATTGCAAATTGCAGCTTTTGATAAGTTTACCTTTAACTTGTAAGGGCATACCGTTTGCAGTGACTAAAGATTCGTTGGTTGGTACGTAATACTTTGTAGGAATCAAACCATCGCGGATGCAACTTTGATCAGCTCCACTATCAAGCATAGCAGTGAATGTAGATTTGAAATTCCCTATTGAAATTGTAACATATATATTCCATTTTTGAAATGTAATTTTATCAATAATAGAAATAAACTTGGAATCTTGTTGGTTTGTACCTGGCATTGGTATTTCAGCAAGTGTAAAGTCTGGAATAGAAGAGTCAGGAATAATTTCTTTACCTTTTGAAGTCTGTGAGTGTAAAACCGCAATTTGAGTATCTAATTCTAAATTCTTAGTTTCGACAGAAAAAACTCTTTCTTTGAGTTCCTTGACTTGAGCTTTGAGTGAGCGAATTTCTGCTTGTAAGCCCATTGTGCCATTTTGACGGATTGGAGGATTTAGATTGGGGTATTTATCAAACATTTTTGAAATACTAAAAGGTTCTATAAGTCGGGCAGAACTAGACTCTTCTCGGAGAATCAAGGCTTTGAGTTTCTCAAGTTGTTTTTTCTGGGCTTCTGGGGGTAGGTCTTGAATGATATCAAAAATAAGTTCCTTTTGATCTTTGACGGTATTGTCGGAATGCCTGATCATATTAATGGTTTTGCAGTTACAAGGAGAGGATATGTTACCTTCATCTGTGCTGCTGAAATTTTGGAAGTCTTCTGGTTGATGATCTGATGAGGAATCGTCTTGAATCAAAGATATATGCAATTTTTCCTTTAATTCCCTATCTAATTCAGGAAATTGATCAAGGATTTCATTAATCTTCTTGCTTCTGCAGACATTTGCTTTATGTCCTGTCTTGCCGCATTTGTAACAAGTAATTTTGTTGAAATTGGGTTTTTTGGACCTGTGTTTTCGTGGGGGTTTGTAAAACTCTGGAGGTGATGGTTTGAAGCGACGAGAATATGAACGTCTTCTTGAATATTTAGGAGGTTCCTGTGATGCCAAAAGCTTCACAGAAGGAACCTAACTCTCTTCGTTCATTGCCATATTTGGCTTGGAATTTCAATTCTTGGCAGGCTGATAAAGCTTCTTGTTTAATGAATGCAAAAAGTTGACCATAAGTTATGATATTGAAATCAATTTGATCTAAACCCATTTCTTTCTTCAGATTTGTAATAATTCTTTGAGAAAATAAATTTGGTAAACCAGTAATGAATTTTTCTTTCCAAAATGGTGCATTGCAATCGGGACGCTTTAGCACATAGGTCAAAAACATATCTTTGTACCATTGAAAATCAGTTAGAGTAGGGCATCTTAAATTTGTTAAAAATATTTTTGAAGAAGATAATTCTTCTTTGGGATTTCCAACAAAATGCATAGAAATAATAATGAGTAAAAAATCACATGCATCATTTGTTAATGTAATGTTACCGTGATCATCTTCGGTTTCGATTGCATGATCTAAAATGGTAAGTTTGTCTTCAAGAGTTAATGAATTGTCCCACCAGTATTTTAATTGTCCGGTAAAGCCGGCGATTAAAAATAAGGCTGCCTGCTTTTCTGGAACATTGTGAATCTTATAAGCAGTCTTTGCCATACCCATTTCTTGGAGGGTATTAAGAATTTCATATTCGCTTTTGCCGTCGATGTTCCAATTGGAGATAGAATTTCCATCATAATGAGCGGTATGAAACTTTGCTCGTTCTTCATATTGAATATCAGGTGGAGTAGGACGTGGATAATAGGTTTTTGTTTCGGCCTGCTTCCATCTAGGCTTGGAAGATCGATGAGTTTTGTAATGACGAATTTTGTTAATTTTAGTAGGTGCTTACGGGAGTAGGTTCTACGAAGGAATTTTCTACTCGGTGAATTTTTTGAAAGAAAATCATTTGAGGAGGAAAGACTGGAGGCGTCACCGAAAGAACCGAAGTCATCGAGATTTTCCCTGGTCTATAGTATTAATATGTGACGAAGTAGGAAGATTGGAATTAATTTTGTCCAAGGTTTGAGATATTTTATGAAGTAATGAAGAAGGGGGTGATACCGAAGAGGATGATGGTCGAATGAGTTGAGCTTCTTGAGTTTTTGAGAAGGAACTGGGCTGGAAATGAGGAGCGAGAATAGCTTGCTGGAAATTTGGAAGTATTTGACTTAGGAATAGATTTGATCTCGGAGGATAAGGATTCAACTTGAGTAGCAATCGTATGTAAAATTTGATTGGAATAATTGTTTTGATGATAGATCTTGCGAATGTCCTCCATATTAATTGAATCGTTCGTTTGTCTTTGCCTTTCTTGAATGGAGAAGCAATGAGTTCGCCTTCGAGTGTGTCCAAACGGAGGGATTGCGTGGGGGGTGTATTTGAGTGATAACATTGCCATCGGATAATTTCCATTTTTTTTGCTAAATTGGTATGAACATTGATATGAGATATTTTGCAAAAATTGGGGTCTTCAAATCCTTGTTTGATGAAAAAATATTCTAACCAACAGAAAAAATCAAAAGGAGTATTTAATCTATGAATATCAGAAATCCATGCTTGTTTAATTTGTTTTTGATAAAAAGGATTTATTTGGAAAAACCAATTTCTTTTTTCATCATTTTCCGGATCAAAAAATATCTTTTTCTAATGAATCAATATCGATGTTTGTTACCTTATGAATAACGTCTATTTCTCCTTTCATTTGAGAAGCTGTTGGAGATAGCGGAGGAGACGTTGAAACTTCTGGAATAGGCGATGTATGGTGTACATGAATTGCATTAGGCATTCTGAAGGATTGTTCAGATGATTCTGCATAAGATTTTTAGGAGGAAAGTCACTAAAGCTAGGGAACAAAACTACTATAGTTGTTTCATTTTTCTTGAATTTGCGCCAGGTACAAACCAACAAGATTCCAAGTTTATTTCTATTATTGATAAAATTACATTTCAAAAATGGAATATATATATGTTACAATTTCAATAGGGAATTTCAAATCTACATTCACTGCTATGCTTGATAGTGGAGCTGATCAAAGTTGCATCCGCGATGGTTTGATTCCTACAAAGTATTACGTACCAACCAACGAATCTTTAGTCACTGCAAACGGTATGCCCTTACAAGTTAAAGGTAAACTTATCAAAACTGCAATTTGCAATGATAATTACTGTTTCAAACATCAATTCATTGTTGTTCAAGATTTAAACACTGACATTATCTTGGGAACTCCTTTTCTCACTCAAATTTATCCTTTTTGGGTCAATCAACATGGTTTAGGCACAAAAATTTTGGGTAACACAGTTCTCTTCAAATTTTTAAATCTCATCAAACAAAAAAGAATTATTTTTATTACAAGAACACTCGATTTACAAACAGTAAATACCATTCAAAGAATACAGAATAAAATTCGATTTTTAAAGGAAGATCTTTCCTATGAACGAATTGAGGAGCAATTAGCCAGTCCTTCTCTTCAGCAACGCATTTTGGATCTAGAAAAATTACTCAAACAAGAAGTATGTTCCGACATTCCAAACGCATTTTGGGACCGACACAAACATATTGTTTCCCTTCCATATGAAAAAGATTTTTCCGAAAAAAGGATTCCTACCAAGGCTCGTCCTATTCAAATGAATTCCGAACTGCTAGAGGTCTGCAAAACGGAAATCCAAGATTTATTACATAAAAAACTCATCCGACCTTCCAAATCCCCCTGGAGTTGTGCGGCTTTCTATGTCATGAAACAGGCAGAAAAGGAACGCGGTGTTCCCAGGTTAGTCATTAATTACAAACCACTCAATGACGTATTACAATGGATTCGATATCCTATTCCGAATAAACAAGATTTATTAAAAAGATTATATGATGCTAAGGTATATTCCAAATTCGACATGAAATCAGGTTTTTGGCAAATTCAAATCGCAGAACAAGATCGTTACAAAACAGCATTTACTGTTCCATTTGGACACTATGAATGGAATGTTATGCCATTTGGATTAAAAAATGCTCCTTCCGAATTTCAAAACATTATGAATGACATATTCACTCCCTATACTACATTCATTATCGTTTATATTGATGATGTTTTACTATTTTCTCAATCCATTGAACAAAGATTTCAAACATTTGCATACTTTCCTTAACATCATCAAAAGAAGTGGTTTAGTAGTTTCTGCTACTAAGATTAAACTATTTCAAACTCAGATTCGGTTTTTGGGTCACAATATTTACAAAGGCACCCTCACTCCCATAAACAGAGTGTTAGAATTTGCACATAAATTTCCCAATGAAATCAAAGATAAAACACAATTGCAAAGATTTTTAGGATGTCTTAATTACATTTCTGATTTCTTTCCTCATTTGAGACAACTATGTGCACCCTTATATCAACGGTTACAAACAAACCCTCCTGCATGGACTCTTAAACACACTCAAATTATTCAGATGTTAAAGGAAAAAGCCAAAACATTGCCTTGTGTGACAATTCCCCATCCATCTGCATTCATGATCGTACAAACAGATGCATCCAATATAGGATATGGCGGCATACTCAAACAACGACTAGGACATTCATCACATGAGCATCTAGTTAGATATCATAGTGGTCTCTGGCTCGGACCACAAAAAAATTATTCAACTGTCAAAAAAGAAATTTTATCTATAGTTTTATGTATTTCCAATTTCAAGATGATTTATTTAATAAAAAATTCCTTCTACGTGTTGATTGCAAATCCGCCAAAGAAATTTTACAAAAGGATGTTCAAAATCTTGTTTCAAAACAAATTTTTGCTAGATGGCAAGCAATTTTATCTGCTTTTGATTTTGATATTGAATACATCAAAGGTACTCAAAATTCTTTACCCGATTTTTTAACACGAGAATTCCTTACAGTTCCCCATCATGAATAAAGACCGTGAGAAACCACAGAAACAACAAATTCAAAGCTCCAAAGACTATGAAATCAAGACTTCCCTTATTCAAACACCCAATAGATTTCAAGCACTCGGTGACTTTCCTCCATTAACTTATGTAATGGCGGCAAATACCCCATCATTCAAATTACACCAAACTCCTACAACCCAAACCTCACATACTCCAGATACCTCTTCAGCCAACACTCAATATTTCCTTAAACCAATCTCCGAAAACTTACTTCTCACCACTTTCACTGACATTCCTGAATTCAAATCCCTACAAAACCTCATTCAACGCATATTTCCTGCGGACTGCCACTGGCTCCCAGATGATCCACAGAAGACTCAAAAGTTTTATGAACTTATACTCGTCGATTCCAAATCAGTTGAGATTACTCATACCCCTGATTCAAAAAACCCTCAGCGTATAGCTTATTCAAAATGTGTTATAAAGAAGGTTCTCAAATCATCTGAATGGACTTCCATTTGGACTACAAAAGATTTCTCAGTTAATTTCATTCCCAAAGGATATACATACCAAGATTACCGAATGGCTTGGTATCGAACGTTTTTCAAACGACCCTTTGATCATTCCGGGTTCTTTATATTTCATCAAGCCTGTCCAAAAGATTTTCCAATTTGGTTTTATGAATGGTGGCTCAACTTCGGTAGCCTCCCTGACATTCTGCCACCTATTCCAAAACTCGGCTATCAAACCTGGATGAAGAATATGACAGGCCCAACATATGCTATTCCTCTACATTTTTATGCAGAACTCCGGGTTCCCTGGATTTTCTGTTGGAGTTACAAAATCAGTCAATTATATCCAAAAGAATTTCCAATGTCGCTCATCCGCGAATTCAAGATCAAATGGTGGACCTCTTATTCAGTAGAACTCTGTTCTCAGGAGGCCGTTCTCAAATTCATTCAAAGCACTCAACAGCTTCAACGCAAACGATTCAACACTTAACTAAAAGTGCGGGACCTTCCCGAGTTGTTCAAACACCTGCTACACCAGTAAAAACATCTGCACCACCCACTCCACTCAAACCAGAAAAGTTAGAATCCTCCTGTTCAACAATCACCCCTGGCGATGCCGATGAAGCGGCCCAATTTCAAGAATGGCTCCGATTCAAAGCTTTTCAACAACAATTCAAACAATCCAAGTCTCCTAGTCCTACATCCTCCCAAGACTCCTCTACGGAACCTCTTGGTACGGATCCCATTGGTGGACAGGATCCCTTTGATTTTTAAATTCAATTTTGTTTATATTCAAAAACTCATTTTTCGGCGGTTTTGCACCTCCAGCAATTTGCACTAAGGAATATTCGTACGATGCTTGGTCAGCCAATAAGTCCGTTGGTAAACCCATCTGATTAGGGTGTTCCCGGTACGGTGGTCCCATCGTTTCTATTCCCACCTGCAAAATTATGGTAATTCCGCCTTAAAATTACAAGCCTTAATGTATTGTATAGAAGCATTCGTATGTATTCTATTTGTATATTGTATCGGTATCTGTCTGTACTATCGTCTGCCGACGCTCAAAACGCCAAACTAACATGGAGGGACCCACACTCCATTATTCAAGATCCATTATTCAAGGTCACATGGAGGGACCCACTGCTCTCCATTATTGCAGAGATCGCTCTCCATTATTGCGAGCACTGCAGATTCCATTCAAATGCAAATTCAAATGAGATGCACATCAAATGAAAATTCAAGACAAATGAAATTCAAATGCAAATGTATTTCCTTTCTATAAATAGCTAGATTCAAATGTAACCAAGGCATCAGAAAAACACACACTGAGCTAGTATTCTCAAGCCTTGACCTCTGTAGCCTTTGTATCCTCTTGAATTCTCAAGTTTCAATTACAACTTTTCAAGATTTATATTCAAGTAAGCTTCTTATTTACGTTCTAAAGTTGATATTTATATTTTTGATTAGTTTTGTATATCCTGGGTTCGTTTTGGTTCATTTTGGTATCAGAGCCATTTTACATTCCTCTCATCCTTATTTGCATAATCACTTTGCATACATATCATCCCGTGTGTCTATTTTCCTCTCTCAGTGTTGGTAAGACGCTGGTCAGCTAGTAAGACCGATGGTAAGCCCGTCCCGATTAAGGGTGTTCCTGCGTAGTGGTCCCGTTGTTCCCACTAGACTTGCATATAGGCATATCTACCGATTTTTTATGCATTAGACATGGCAAATCGGGTAAGAAGAATGTTTTCCTCGAGTTCTAGCCTAGATTCAAAAAGAGTAGTTCAAAGTAAGGAAGAACATGTTCCATGCAATTTCAATGATTGGACCATTCTCGAAGAACAAATAGAAACCATTTACAAAGTAGGAACTTTTGATTTCAAAACTGCTTTTTCAGTCAAAACTCATGAAGAAACTATGAACATTCAAGAAAAAATTTCAAACTATTTCTCTTTTATCAAAAGCTTCCTTAAGTAAGTACTGCTGAAAAAGGTTTCCGTTACATTCATTATGGCCTCATTCAAGTAGCTGTTAAACCATTAGTTCATATTGGGGTAGATGCTCCGGTTTATCTAGCCCTCCGGGATAAACGCTTAAAACGTTATAAACCATCCTTATTAGCCATGATTCAAACTAATATTTGCAATGGACCAATTTATTTCAATTGTGCTCCTAACTATTCTCGTTTCTTTAACCGATCCATTGATTATGAATTCCTTGGTCCTCGATATTCATATGCAAGGTGATGAGTTTGAAAAACTCACTGAACAATTTGTCGTTATGTATCGCGTTTATTATCGCTTTCTCAGCTCTCAATTAAACCCTCGGTTCAAACTAATTCCCACATCCAGAGATGAGACAGTTCTTCTCCATATAGATGCCGAACAGTCTAAAACCTTTACCCCCAAACGATTAAAATGGCATGAGATAACAATTCCTGATGAATTTCAAATAGAAAATCCGCATCCATGTCCAGATATTGAACGAAAAGAGATCTCTCAAATCATTGAAGAACCAAATGGTAATGTTTTAATACGGTTTAATTCAATGCGCGAACACGGTTCTTCTTCTATCCCCACGGAACCAAGTAGACATTCATTTGCACATCCGCGTCGACAATCTTATGCAGAATCATCTGAACAATCCTTCGTAATGCCCAATGCAATTCATGTACACCATACAGCGCCTATTCCAGAAGTTTCAACGTCTCCTCCGCTATCTCCAACAGCTTCTCAAATGAAAGGAGAAATAGACGTTATTCATAAGGTAACAAACATCGATATTGATTCATTAGAAAAAGATATTTTTGATCCAGAAAATGATGAAAAAAGAAATTGGTTTTTCCAAATAAATCCTTTTTATCAAAAACAAATTAAACAAGCATGGATTTCTGATATTCATAGATTAAATACTCCTTTTGATTTTTTCTGTTGGTTAGAATATTTTTTCATCAAACAAGGATTTGAAGACCCCAATTTTTGCAAAATATCTCATATCAATGTTCATACCAATTTAGCAAAAAAATGGAAATTATCTGATGGCAATGTTATCACTCAAATACACCCCCCCCCCCCCTGCAATCCCTCCGTTTGGACACACCTGAAGGCGAACTCATTGCTTCTTCATTCAAGAAAGGCAAAGACAGCAACGATTCAATTAATATGGAGGACATTCGCAAGATCTATCATCAAAACAATTATTCCAATCAAATTTTACATACGATTGCTACTCAAGTTGAATCCTTATCCTCTGAGATCAAATCTATTGCTAAGTCAAATACTTCCAAATTTCCGATAAGCTATTCTCGCTCCTCATTTCCAGCCCTCAGCTCCTTCTCAAAAACTCAAGAAGCTCAACTCATTCGACCATCATCCTCTTCGGTATCACCCCTTCTCCATTACTTCATAAAATATCTCAAACCTTGGACAAAATTAATTCCAATCTTCCTACTTCGTCACATATTAATACTATAGACCAGAAAATCTCGATGACTTCAGCTTCTTTCGGTGACGCCTCCAGTCTTTCCTCCTCAAATGATTTTCTTTCAAAAATTCACCGGGGTAGAAAATTCCTTCGTAGAACCTACTCCGTAAGCACCTACTAAAATTAACAAAATTCGTCATTACAAAACTCATCGATCTTCCAAGCCTAGATGGAAGCAGTCGAAACAAAAACCTATTATCCACGTCCTACTCCACCTGATATTCAATATGAAGAACGAGCAAAGTTTCATACCGCTCATTATGATGGAAATTCTATCTCCAATTGGAACATCGACGGCAAAAGCGAATATGAAATTCTTAATACCCTCCAAGAAATGGGTATGGCAAAGACTCGCTTATAAGATTCACAATGTTCCGTAAAAGCGAGTGACCTTATTTTTTAATCGCCCGGCTTTACTCGGGACAATTAAAATATCGGTGGGACAATTCATTAACTCTTGAAGACAAACTTACCATTTTAGATCATGCAATCGAAACCGAAGATGATCACGGTAACATTACATTAACAAATGATGCATGTGATTTTTTACTCATTATTATTTCTATGCATTTTGTTGGAAATCCCAAAGAAGAATTATCTTCTTCAAAAATATTTTTAACAAATTTAAGATGCCCTACTCTAACTGATTTTCAATGGTACAAAGATATGTTTTTGACCTATGTGCTAAAGCGTCCCGATTGCAATGCACCATTTTGGAAAGAAAAATTCATTACTGGTTTACCAAATTTATTTTCTCAAAGAATTATTACAAATCTGAAGAAAGAAATGGGTTTAGATCAAATTGATTTCAATATCATAACTTATGGTCAACTTTTGCATCGGTCTATTACGGTTTTAGAGTTAAAATAAAGGTGAATTAATTACTAAACTCTAAATTTCTAAGTTTCGGTTATACTAATTACTAAAAAAAAAAAAAACAGAAGAGAAAAAAACCCAAATTACAGGTTCTCATTTTTTCTACTCAACAATTTATACGAAAGATGCAAAATAATTATCTAAATAATTAAAAAGAATTCAGATAATCATAAAGTAAAGTAAAAAAATAAACCCTAATTATCCAAATAAATTCATGAAAATAATTCATCACCCTAAGATCACTTTTGCAATACAAATAACAATTATATACATAAAATTAACAAATTTGCACAAATTTATTAATAACAACAATTTTAAACATAAATCCAAACCCCACTTTCACAAAAAATGAATTAATTCAAATTAACAAATAAAATTCATAAAAATGATTAACAAACAACAAATAACAAACCCAAACACACAATAATTAAAATTAATAAATAATACACCAAATAATTTAAATAACTAAAAACTTACCGAAACTTAAAAAATACAGACTTTAGTCTACCGTTTTCCACTCTAAATCTTTAATAGCCTTCAGTACTCCGAAGAAAGTCACGTCGATTCAAACTTGAACTTCAAATATTAACTAAATTTTAACTGTAAATTTCGAAATAAAATATAAAAGTATTAGAAAAAGAGAAGCCAAAGTATAAGCAGGAGGAAGAAAATAGAAGGAAGAGGAAAAGAACTTACCAAGCGGCGGCGGCGACTGGATGAGGTCGAAAATTTTCAGGGAGAAAATAAGAAAGAAGAAAGAAGGAAATAAGAAATAAGGAGGCTGAAGAAAGAGAGAAAGAAGAAATATGGAGGCGGAAGAAAGAGAGAAAACCGAAATAATGAGGCGGAAGAAAGAGAGAAAGAAGAATAAGGGAGAAGAAATAAGGAGGAAGAAGAAAGAGAAAGAAGAAAGGAGGCAGTTGGGGGTTTATGGTTTATAAAGTGTGCGTTATCACTCATAATAACGCACAATGGACGTGCTTTATCATGACTGATAACGCACAATGGCGGTGCGTTATGGCCACATCAGCGTCATATCACCGCCACGTCGGTTTTTAACACATTAAGCGCGGCTTAAGCTGTGTGATTAGGGATAACGCACAACTAGGTGATAACGCACAATCATTGTGCATTATGGCCACTTCCGGATTTAAAAAAATTATGGACCTATTTAGTACTCATTTCTTGAAACTGACCACAGCAAGAAAAAAATCCGTTTTGAACCGTTATATATATATATATATATATGCCAAGAAATGGAGAATAGTATTATTATTTTACAAAAGATAATAATAATATCTTATGAAACTTTAAAAAAGGCAACAGTATCTTATAACGTGAACGAGGGAGTACTCTATAAAATTCCAATACTCTTAGTAGTATTTTCTTTACAACATATATATATATATATATAATTTTTATTTTTTATTTTTATAAAGGGATATAGATCCTTGTACACAAGAAAAAAATACAACCAATCAAAGTTTAATAGGAGTGGCAACAAGAGGCATTGCCTTCTGGACAGTGAGTCCAAATTTTTCTTTCATGTCAATATCTTTCGGTCTCATTCCATATTCAAGCTTCCAATCAAATTGATGAATATAAGCAGCCAACATTAGATGCACCATCCGATAAGCCAAAGGCATCCCCGGACATATTCTCCTCCCGGCACCAAATGGAATCAGATCGAAATGCTTCCCTCTCACATCAATGTCACTATTCAAGAATCGTTCAGGAGAAAATTTATTAGGGTCAAACCACGTCTCTGAATTTCTATTAGAAGCCCACACATTTACGAGTATATGTGCATTTTTGGGCACTACATAATCATTGATTTCTACATCGGCGTCAGCTTTATGTGCAGCTAATAAAGGAGCAGCAGGATGAAGACGAAAGGTTTCCTTAACAATTGCTTGTAAATAAGGAAGTTTTGATATATCTGATTCATTAACTGTTTCCTTCTCTTCGATGACTTGATGGAGTTCGGCTCTTGCTATTTCCATCTTTTCAGGACTTCGTAATAATTCCGCCATAGCCCATTCCACTGTGACAGAAGTTGTATTCGTCCCCGCCACAAACAAGTCCTAGCGTAAAACAAAAATTAATACGAATAAAATACATTAAATATGATAATTTAAATTTAATAAATTTTACAAAATCTAAAACGTACTTTAAAACTATTGGACCTTAGAAAAATAAGAATTTGAAAATTTAATTTATATTGAAGTATCCCAAACGCTTCCTTAGAAAATCCTTTATAAAACCTAAAATGTTATAATGAATTTGTCTAAGATATAATGTCCCTTAAATCTAATAAATTTTAAAAACATTATGATAGTGATTGAAGCTTCAAAAAATTTATATTTTCAATTGAGAACTTAATTCATATTAATATGTGGACACGAGATAATTTGAAATTTATATTTTCAATTCAGAACTTAATTCATATTAATGTGTGGACACGAGATAAATATTAGATAAATCCTATTTTAAAAATGCTAAAATTTAAATAAACTAGAATATTTGAAAGTTGAAAATTTAATTAAATTCATATATACTTAAGAAGTAAAAATTGCAAAATTTAAAATCTATATAGGAAATAAGCACAAAACTAACCAGAAGCATATGCTTGATGTAGTTCCGGCTGAACTCTGATTCATTCTTGGCGCTATGATCAAGGAGAGCCTGAAGAAAATCATTTTTCTTTGAAAATGTGTTCGATGAATCTCGTTTTAGCTGTCGTTCGTTAATAAAATCATCAAATAACTCAAAAATTTTCCTAAATAATAAATTGTTCTTGTGAAAAATGCCTTGTGGATCTAAGAACCTAAGAGCCGGAAAATAATCTGCAAGATTGGGAGTACCAATCATTTCCATGATGCCCCATACAATTTCCTTGAGTTCTTGAGACGAATTTGAATCGTATGTAGCAAAATCAATTGAAAACAGAGTTGTTGATATCAAATTCAGAGAAGTTGTAAAAGCAGATTCACCAATATTGACAAATTGCTTGTTACAACTACAATTATGCAAATATTCTCTTAACCCTTTGAGTTTTTCTTGGCGAAGATTTTGATTCGAATCAAGTTGTGCAGTTGAAAACATATGTTCTTTACTTATTTTACGAAGTTTACGCCAAGCATGTCCCGAAGCGGGCAACGAAAGCATACTGTACTTGTGATGATCTTGTGGTTGAAGTGCATTGAGAATTGTTCTGCTAGATAAAATTTGGTCATGTTCTTGTAGTACTTGTTTGGCAATTGAAGGAGATGAAACAACTATAGTAGTTTTGTTCCCTAGCTTTAGTGACATTAGAGGGCCATATTTTTTGGCTAGTTTGGCTAGTGATTGATTAGGATTTTTGCCAAGTTTATGAAGGCTACCTATAATTGGTAAAGGAAAAGGCCCCGGAGGAAGGCGGCCGCCGCTGCCGGTTCTTGATCTTCGGAAGTTCCATGTTGAAGGGAGAGCATAAGTAGCAAAGAAAGCAAGAAGAAGAAAAAGAACAATGACAATGTCCATTTTTTTTATTTTTTGGGTCTAATTTTGATCTTCCCAAAATTCTCATTCCTCAATCTGATTTATATAGCTGAATTTTGGCACGTTGAAGATTTATCTGCTTAAAGATGTGTATAGGAAAAAATTAACGTGAAAATTTGCGAAATATAGTACATTTATATGTGGTTCATATATGAACCCAAATTTTCTTGTTTGTATGGTGGTGTCCACTGCATATCTACAAGTGGTCGAAATTTGTTTTGATGATGAGGATTGAGCATCTTCAATGGACTGGACACCAGGCCTTAACTATTCTCTTTGAACCGATTAACGAATCAAATATAATTGAATTTAATATTTTGATTCGATTTTCCTTTTTTCGGTTCGATTCAATTTGACGTTTAAATTATACTATTTCAATTTCATTCGTCGCGATATATTTATTCGTTTTAAAATATATGTTACTTTAGTAAATCAAAAAAATATTCAATGATATTTTTCCATCTACATCCTATCTTGTTAGAATTAAACAAATATTTAGAAATTCTAATTAAAACTGTTAATGATAGTCAAAGGGTAATTTAGTTCATTTCTTTTGCAATCTACACAACTCAATGATTCCTTAATTCTTGTGCCATTTGACAATTAATATGAAACGTAGGTAGTATAAATTATTTGGCTCCCTTTTTTTTTTTCTTTCATTTTTAAAAAATTGAAAATCCGAAATTGTGATACCCCGTACTCCTCCGCTAGGTCAACTGCGGTTGGATAAGGTATCTGCGTGCTTCTTAGTACTGGACTTACAAAAATATAAAGCTAAGATACGTTCGGGAGGAACTAGAATGGGTTCCTCAAAACTAAACCGTGGAAGAAGAAAGAATAATGTGAATGTAACCTTATAATAAAAATTTCTCAAACTTATACATAGGTTTAATGACCGTGAGGGCCAAAATCTTCATAGGTCAAAACTTATGGCTAGAGATGGAAGATCCCAATATTACCGAATCCAGTAGCCCACATTGGTTTAACTAGCTAGATCTGGTCACCGGGTCATCTGAAAAATGGAGAAAACATTTGAAAGGCATGAGCGTGGATGCTCAATGAGTTCACGTGCACGTGTGTTTCTCGTGAGTTTCCCATAAGGACAAAGTACTTTTTATTAAACGGTTTGTCAGGCCAGAAAATAAATGCTTTCATAAAAATCTCTTGTATGCAAGTTATAAACTTTCTGAAGGGTTTGGGCATAGCCGGAAAGTCTAAGCGAATCAAGATCAAGATACATCGGCGTTGCCATGACACCCGAACTTTTAGAACCGTGCATGCATCATTATAGGCTCAACGGACAAAGTCCGGAACCTTAAGCAGGGTCATCGGATACAAATTCCGGCATCCCGTATTCAATACCAGTCTAAAACACACCGTACGAACGTTCGATTTTTCATAAACTACCTCACGCACTATTTAAACACAAAATAGGTAATGAGCCCTGGGGTAGCCACCAGGCCGCCCTGTGCTACCTTAGCCGGTGGGACCCAACCTGCTAGAAAGTAACCCAAACCGTAGAGCATGATACGGAGTCAAACGTAATACCACCTTGGGCCGAACCTTCCAACGGTACTACGCCCTCTGTCAACCAGATCCAGATGAAGAGTAACACTACCAAGCATGTCGTTCGGAAGATGCCCACGTACGGGGGGGGAGGGACTAGCCACACACAGTGCAAGTGCTCTTGACATGTTGATCAAAAATATATATCAAGCCTTTTTTTTGCTGAATTATAGTTTTAATTTATTTTTATAAAATCATAGGTCATCTCTCGGCCACACAAAACTCTTCAAATATCGAAAAATTCCAATCTGCTGGGGAAAACTCGTAGCCATGATAAATGTATCATGAATGCAATTTTGTAAAACTCATGAAAACATTTATTTTTCTCAAAACATTTATCTCCTAAAACCAGGTTCATCATGAAATCATGCATATGTAACTTTAAAGCATATCACCGGGTATAAATAGGTTATGCCCATATGCTAACTGAATCATGATAAATATCTCTCAAAGGAAATTTATTAAATACTTCCAAAATTTAAAGTAATATAAGAATAAAACCGTAGAAAAATATTCTTTAAAAGAAATAGAAAACATTTTCGAAATTATAATATAAAAATATTTAAACAAACGTATTAAAAATATTTTAGTAATTCAAAAGCCTTTATAAGAATATTTAGAAAATAGGTAAGTATTATTTTCAAATCGAAATAATAATTTTTTTAGAGATAATTGTAAGAAAAAATATTTAAGATATTACTTTCAAAAAGAAATAATAAATATTTTTAAAATAATTTTAAAACTCAAAAACCTCTTAAAGAAGTTTTAATTATTTAAGAAAAATATTATTTCTAAAAAGAGATAATAAATATTCTAAAAATAATTTTAAAACTCAAAATATTTTATGAAAATATAAAATATTTGATAAATATTATTTCCAAAAATATTTTGAAAATAATTCCCAAAAATAACTTTTGAATTCAAAACCTTTAAGAGAAATTTTAAAGTAGTTAAAAATATTATTTCAAAAGAGAAATAATAAATATTTTAAAAATAATTTAACAAAATAAGCTTAAAACTCAAATCCTTTAAGAAAATTTAAAATACTTAAAAATATTATTTCTAAAAGGAAATAATAAATATTTTGAAAATAATTTTTCAAAATCAATTTGAAAACTCAAAACCCAAAAATGAAAGGGTTGTAAAAATATTTCAAGTAAAAACATCATGAAAATATGGCACTAACTTAAAACATATTTTAGTGCTATAAAAGAATATTTAAAACATAAATATTTTAATAACTTATCACATTTTTAGTATAACTCGTAATATACCACTAGTAAATATTTTGTGTATCTTTTCAAGAACCAACGACAGAGAAATATGCTTTATAAAAAAATAATTAAATTACTTTTTTAAAAAAAAAAGTTGGTGAACTCATCTTTATATAATAATAATAATAATAAATAAAAATAATAAATAAAAAAAATAAAAATAAATAAAAAGAACAAGAACAACCCACACTTCCTTTTGGTCCCAATAATAAATAAAAATAAAAAGAACAAGAACAACCAAAAAAAATAATAAAACTCACCTGGAGTGAAGGAGGAGGCCGAGAGGAAAGAAAAAGGAAAAAGGAAGTGTGGGGAGAGAGAAAAAGCCGAGAGAAAAAGAACGGAAAAAGAAGAGGAAAGTAAGGAGGGGAGAGAGAGAGAGAAGAAAGGGGGCTGGAATTTAATGGAGGAAAGGGAGGTAATTAAAGAAAAAGTAGGAGAGATAAAGAGTGGAGAAAAAAATTGAAAAGTTGGAATTTTTTTTTTTTCAGCTATTAAAGGTTCTATTTATAGCTTCATTTGCATGGTCTTTGCTTGCATGTATGAGACATATGGCAATGGCCAGTTATGTGTCACTCAACTCCTAACCCACATGTCTTCCCTCTCCATGTGTCTTCTTAAACTCCCTTCCACATGTCATACTCATCCATATAATTACTAGCTCTCTAAGTAAGTAGTCTTTTAACTTTTTAAAACTTTTACGTTGGTCCCAACTCTTAGAAATGACTAAAAATCTATCTTAAACTTAAATTTTCAATCTCTACTTTAAAGCGTTAAACACAAATAATTCTAAAATATACCCAAAAACTTTTGTTTGAGCTTACCACGACTTATGTTAACTTTGAGATGCTTAGACGAGATGTTATAAAAATAACCGAATTAGTTGTTAATTTTTAAAAATATATTATCTTAATCTAATTTTAAGGTGTTATGATGCTTATACTTTTAAATTTTATGACATTCTTAAAATCTCATTATTTTCAAACAATAAGTTAAATTTGCTTCTTTTTCTTCTTTTTTCTTTGTTATCTTTTGAAAAAATATTTAGTCTAAATCGAGATCGAACATAATTAAACTGAATTATAGCTAAAGAAATTTGGTTCATTTTTTTAAAAAAAAATTGTAAAATTGAATGCACGCTCCAAGCTAGGGAACATGTAGCTGACATAAGCCTACTTTTTTTTTTTCTTTCTGAAACAACTTTTAAGATTGTTAAGATAACCATGGTAGTATGAATCGTCTTTGGAAGAGGAGATATTGAAGCTATTTAATCGTGTTTCTTGTTATTGTGGCTCAACAACTGTGATGAAATTATTGCGATAAAAATCAATATAATTCGTTTTATTTACTAGTATTAGTATTTTCTACCCCAATTGAATATGAGGTTTTATCTATAGTGAGAAGTCTTATGATACAATCCAAAAAATAGAGCCCAACAAAAAGCCCAAAAATGGATAGTTTAGTGTTGAGAGTGGGATTTGAACCCACGCCCTTTCGGACCAGAACCTTAATCTGGCGCCTTAGACCAACTCGGCCATCTCAACATCGTTACACAAAGTAACTTTATGTTTTTATTATATAAAGTAACTTTATGTTTCTATTATTTAAATTGTCAAAAAAAAAAAAGAAGAAAAAGCAAAATTTCTAAGTTATCCAAAATTATTTTTAAAGTGATGACCTAAATTGTCATGTGAAAAGTTCTGAATTCGAGTCGCCCTAATAACGACTTCAAGTTAGATTTTCAATATTGTATTGCAGTTGATTTTATACTCTGTAAATTATTTTTAAAAGTAATAAGTAACTATTACAAAGCATTTAATTCTTAACAAAATTAAAATTTACTTGAAAACAAAACTTCAAAGGAAGAGAAAGGTGTAATGTAATTTTGAGTATTAAGGCCAAATTTTAACAATATTTTTCTATTTTTTGTTAAAAGAAAAAGAAAAGAAAGTTGTTGGAATTTTGGTGAAGATAATAAGATGAGCTGTTTCCATAAACTAAAGTAAATTTTGTTAATATCTCATGTTAGATGCGCATTCATTATTCACTTTCCATGAAAATGTTATATGCAAGGTAGGAATTAGTACTAAAAGTAGCCATTAGCCACCTCAATGAGAGAACTTTTAGACTGATTGTGTATGAATAAGAATATAAGGAAGTTTATAATTTTTAATGAATTTTTATTAAAATTTTTTTATCTTTATTTATTTTTACTATCTATCTCTTTCTTCATTTATAAAAAGTGAAAAGGTTATTGTAACTAAAAAATTATCTTGTTTTCAAGAGTCTTAATCATTGTGCAAAAGTCTAAAACCTTTTATTTTTATTACCGGAGGGAGTATAAGATTAAATTGTTTTTTCACACAAATTAAGAAAATATGAAATAAATGTATTTTTAGAGTAACCTACATATAATACACTTGATGGTCGATAAATCTAACTCGGGAATATGAATGTATAGCGAAAAAAATCATTATTTTCCCTCATCTTCCCTACTTTTTCTCTCTCTACACAATTTTTCTCGAACTTCTCTCTACACATGTCCGAATGCAAGTGAAAAATATAAATCATGGTGATTCAATACTCCTGCAGAATGAAGGTCTAGACCCTGGTGTCCACCAAGAATAACTTCTGCATTAGAAAAATTAAAATTAAAATTTTTCATTTTATTGTTACTAAAATTCAAACATTTACTCTTCTTAATACAAATTTTTAGAACTACAAAATCAATGAGCGGGAGAATTTAATTCGAATCTTCTCGATTGTTTGGTGGTAATCTTAGGGTATAGTAGTAGTACTATTTCTAGACTCACAAATCTCCATGTTTAAGCAGTAATTAACAATTCATTAAATAAAAAATAACAGTAATTAAGAGACAAAAGTTAGGAGGCTCTATGTGATCATTTTCTGCATTGCCTTGAATTGTTCTCGGCGCTCAAGTAATAGCATAGCATACGCCATAGACGGATCCAGGCTGGGCTCCGAAGCTACGTGTCCCCATCGCTCCTCAAAATCTCATAAAATATATAATATATTTTAATTTTTTAATAAATTTTTACTTTTAAATTATAAAATTGTATATAATTTTTAAATGTTTATTAATCTACTTTATATCGATACGTAAATAAATTTTATTTTAATTTGTAAAATATTGTTATCACTTTATTAATTAAAAGGTATAACATAAATTTTGATTTAATATTTTTTACTTTTAGAATATTTAATACTCTTTTTTATTAAAAATAAGTGCCATCATTCTGATTTGTTGCACAAATATTGAAGGTTTTGAAAATGAAGTATTTTATACTGTGTTATGTATGTCCTTCATAAACATAATGAAAGAAATATAAGAACTAGAGATGAGAGAAATAAATAAGGAGAAAGGAGATGATAGAATTAGAAAGATTATAATAAATGCTCTTTGAACGTAGTAAAAAAAACGCTCATTATGAAAACAAAATATAATTTAAAAATGCCTTATTATGAATGAGAGGGAGTATATGTGATCTTAAAATATCTTATATATTATTTAATGATAAAAGTATTCAATTAATTTCATGAAATTTAGTAGTATGGATTTTTTGGGATAAAAATATAAATTTCAAATTTAAGATCTTATAATGAATTTATATTCAAATTTGAGTGCTCTTGGATAGGTTTGGTTTTGAAATTTTTGCACTAAATTTCGAAAAAAATATAATAATTCGTCAGAAGAGATACGGGTTCTAAATCTGAAATTTGAGATATAAAATTATATCCAACCTTACATATACTTTATGCCCCTATTAATAATTTGTACTAAATCCGTTAATGGCATACACTATACCATTCAACCTGTCAATTTTATTTTCTCGTGACCTTGTTTTAATTTATTTTTTCACGTAATTTTCATTAATAAACAGCAACTAGAGAAAGAGAATTGAATGCAGAATTGGTCGTAGATTCCACTTAGACGTCGATCTTGCAAAATGAATAAAGAGAAGAAACCCTAATCCAACCCAACTTGTTTCTTATGATACATACATTCGACAGATAATGGTCCGAACCAGTATTTCTAGGATGCCAAAAGAGTATCTCTATTACTTAAGTTACTACTATGCTACCATAACCACCCAACTTATGAGGTATAGTTATCCATTATCCATCTATATGAGGAGGGGAAGAATGTCATTTACCCTTAGTTTGTTTGAAGTGAAATCAGGGAGGGAAGTAGGAGGGGATATAAATCATGACGTAAATATCTCATTTATGTCGTTTAGTTGCAACATAAAAATAGAAAGAATGTAAATGAGGAGGGGAGTTCTCCCTCTCCTGTCAGCAGGGACGGAACTATATGGGGGCTCGGGTGGGCTCGAGTCCCCCAACAATTTTTTTTTAAAAAATTTTTTAAGGTTTTTACATTTAAGTCCTTCAAATTTTCTTTTTTTAATTTAGCCCCACAAAATTTAGGGACTAATTTATAAAAAAAACCTAAAAACCTCGGTAGCAGCAGAAACAAAAAAAAAAAAATCAGCTTTCTCTCTTCTCCCTCTCTCCGATTCCCTCCTCCTCCTCCGCATAAACAATCAATCCTCTTCCTCGGTCCGAGCTCGACGACGAATGGTGTCGACGGCGACGGAAACCTCGCGACGGTGGAGCCGTGGACAGCAAGCTGCAGCAGCGCGGCAGCACCAGCAATCAGGCAGACGGAGGATGGCGGCGGGCCAGCAGCTTCGCTTCCCTGTTCTTCAAACTTTGAAGAATAAAAAAATTAAGTTTTCTAGATTAATCTATTTAGGAACATTTTTATTTTTTATTTTAGTAAATAGATTTTTGATTGCTTAAATTTTGATTTTGATAGTAAAAAAATTTCTTGGGTGTTTTTTGGCAAAAATATGATTATAATGTAAATTTAGAAATCCCGTGAGTGATGGATAATCATTCCTCGTGAGTGATGGATGATCACTCCTCATTGGTAATGGGCGATTACCTATTCTTTTGCTATATTATATGTAAATTTGCAATTGTTTGAACGTCTTTTGTACATGGAATGCATCATTTTATAGACGAAATTCCGGTAAAAATTTTTTCTTCTCCAGTCCAGCCCCCCAACAATGTTGTTCTGGTTCCGTCTCTGCCTGTCAGTAAATTAGCCCTTCCCAATACAAATGGATTATGACGTAAATTATGTTAAAAAGTCAATTTTAATATCTTACAAATTAATTAATTACAAATTTATTTTAAACTAAACTCCTACCCCAATATATAACATTTCTAAATTTATGTAATAGAAATAATAGTAAATTATACATAATAAAAACTATTTACCTTCTACTTTTTACCTCAACTAAACAGAGAGAAGTAATTGTGATTTACTTCCCTCCAACTCCTACCAAACAATTTTGAAGTAAATAAATATACTTTCCCTAGTGGAAGTATATGGTGTCATTCCCCCTCCCCTCCCCCCTCTGCATACCAAACTAGGGAATTTTACCTGAGAAGTCTCTAATTTTTGTTAGATTCAATCTTCTATAAATAAGTACACTTTTCTACTTATTAAGAAACTTTTACCTAAAATATTTTTATGTTTTCATTATGTCTGGTCTTTGTATCGATTTATGCATGGAAGTATGGGTCAATCTTGTTAGAAATTGTACGAAATTTTAAGGACTAAAGTATAGCTCACGCATATATATAGTTACATTAATCAATATAACCGATAATCTCAAGTTAGATATTTTTGGAATTCTATTATCATGCATATCTAATCAATTTCTTTTATGGATAGAAACATATGTGTGCGTGCAACTCTGTGGTTTACATGCAAGCTCTGTGATTCCTTACCCTATCTATATACATACCCATGTGACATGTAAGTGTTTTTTTGGATAGAAAGAATAATAATAGACTATAGAAGATTACAGAAAAAAATACTCATACAAAATACTCTAAGATACTTGAATCGACGGTGGTGCAATTCGAAGTACAATTTTTCTGCAATATTACTTGAACAATTATAGCTAAAGATACAATTTTAATTATTCCGCTTATAGACATATTTTTTTTATGTCTATAAAGGTTTTATATCTTAAAAATCTCACCTCTTTTCACATGTCAAGACGAATCTTTAAAGCCAAATTGAAAACAGTGAAAGATTAATCATCACATTAATGATCACAAGTCGTGTGCCCTAAATAATAGTCTACAATATCTCAAATTTTACTTAGCAAAACCTAGTTTATGATCGAGTCATATACTCCCCCATCCTACAAAGTAATCCTATTTTCCTTTTTTCTTCCCTCCCAAATTATAATTTTATTTATTTTAATGAATAATAGCTTCTTTTTTAATTTCCTTTTATGCCTTTCATTAATGTACACATTAATTACTCAACATCTTTATTTTTCAAGAAATATTAATAAAATACACATCATCCTAATAAATTATACATATATTTGTAATGTTCAAGATAAAAAATCAAAGTTATTTAATATTATGAGGGTGTAAAAGAGAATTTCAAGTAAAATTTACTAATATAATTAACGAACACTCCCTTTTTAATTTGTGCAAATAGAAGTGTGAATATCTTTATGGGTCAAAATACAAAGACAACTATTATAAGTAATTATATTTAATGATGTAAATGAATACTACTTTCATTTCATAATATAAGGTTATTTATTATTTTACACAATTAAGAAAACTTTTAAATTCATGTACTTTTTAGAGTAAAATACTTCTACCGTTCTTGTATTGATTTAATAAATTTTATCTTTCAAAACTTTATCTTCTCTCTGCTCTCTCCCCTCTTCATATTTCAAACTTTTATAAAATGTGAATGAGCTTAGATTTTGAAAATTATTAGGTAGTGCTGCGTTAATTGAATAGGGATATTCTTACAAAAAAAAAATTATAAATGGAAATTATCTTATAATATGAAAACTCAAATATGCCAACTTAACCTTATATTATGAAAAGGAGGCAGAATTTCTCATCCTTCTCTTTCTTCTAAGTGGACAAGACTAAATGAATCACCCCTAGCTAGCTCGAGGATTTAATTGCCCTTTTTTTTTTATATTTGGCCAGTTTTTTTAAAAAGAACACTAAAAAGACTAGGAAATTCTTTTTTAAATCTTACTGTGGCGATAACGCACACACGCATTAAAGATAATGCACATGTTGTGTGCATTATCACTAAACCAAAGGTAATTATCCGATCTTGCAGATAGGAAGTGCGTTATTTTCTTTGATAATGCATCTACTGTATGTGTTATCTGGCACATCATTTTTTTCAAAAAGTATAATTTTTTTGGGGTAAAGCTTATAACTTTTTTTTTTGCAAAACTTATAATTATTATTATATTTTTAAAAAAGACAATATTCTTTTATTTATATCATTTGATGTATATTTTATGATAATAATTATATGACCATTTTAATAAGAAAAATTTGTATAAAAAAAGGAAGAAGTGATTTAAAATATTTTTTATATTTTTGTTACTTGTTGTAAATTTTACTATAATAATTTATAGTTTATGTAAGTAAAAGAATTTATAAAAAAAATACCTAGAAGAAATTCAAAGAAGAAATATCATTAATAGAAACCCTAAAATATTACAACACTTTAAAAAAAAAAAGAAACTTATACATTAATTGAATTGGGGTTATTACAATTTTTGCTATTATGCCTGGGCATTTGGCATCTGCTATATCTTAGGAGACAATCCAGATTTCGATAATTTGTTTCCCCCGAAACCTTATACCATGTTTTCGACCCTGTTGATTTTTCATATTTGGAGGATAGAATGTTAAATTGTAAGGAGCATCTCTCCAAAAGTCTTCATGGCCACCCGAATAAAAATTGAATTGGTATGTTGGTCTGTAAGTTTTCCGCGAATATACCTCTGGCACATAAGCATCTAGTCTTATACTATTATCTTTACAGACTGCAAAATCATAAGAACAAGGAAATGTATATTATTGTCATTTTCCCTAACCGCACGATTTTTTTCATTCATTTTTAAAGTGTAAATGTTGTTGCTACTACCATCAAGTGGTATCAGAGATTTAACCATGTAAATACCAGCTCGTGGGTTATACAATGTAACTGTGTGGTCTCTTGATTTTAACTAAATCTGAAGAAACTTGTCAAAAACACTTGTTGAAAATGGATGCATACAGCTTTGGACCTCTTAACAGTGCTGGTTGAAGTACTTAACAAGTTTGTTGAATATTAATTCAACTAGAGCTTTCAAAGGTAAGACCCTAACTTTTTTCAAGACATTGTTAAGTGCTTCTGAAATATTAGTTGTCATCACTTCATGCCTGTGCCCACCATTATGCAGGAGTCTCCATTTCTCTAAGGATATCTTGGCTAAATGAATGTAAGTTTCAACATTTCTACTTTGAATGCCTGTGCCCACCATTCATGACACGTTCAAATTTTCATTGCTTAGCTTCGGTTCCAACCTGCCACATTAGACTTTTTAATTCGTTGTTCTTAAAGGTCTTGGTGAAATTTGTCTGAATGTGGCATAGGCAAAACCTATGAACCACAAATATAGATTGCCACAAAGTTTAATTTTACATAGCAGATAAAATCCCTTTGTAGCGATCGGATATTAAACAAACATGTCGATCCTTCACTACGTTTTCCCGTAGAAGTTTTAGGAACTAATTCCAACTTTCTAAATTATCGCATCACGCGGCCTGGATGGTGATACTCCACTATCTCGTAACATATCAGTGGCACCTCTGCCCGTCACAAATCAGACGGCACCATACGATGCTCAGGATACGGTAGCCAGACAAACTGTGCAACAAATTTAAAATTTAAATAATAATCACATTAAAAATATAAGAAGAAAGTAAAAAAAAAAAATGATTTAAAGTTGTACTTAGTCATGGCATGAAATCTAATTGATCTCTATTATTAAGCAGGACATGGGTAAGAAATTGGCTGAGATCAAATGATGTACATCAAATAGCACCAAATGTAGCACGAGGGTCTAGTTCCACATGACAATCTAACTGAGGATACAGTACAGGAATATGTGACCAAGCCCAAGTCTGAAGTAGCACAAGGGTTTCCTTATCTGTCATGCACCCCCTAAAGTTGTTCCGCGTAGACACCTATATAAAAACCCTAATACACAACTCCCTTAGCTGTAAGTTTCGATAGCATCAAACTCCTCTAACAAACTGATGTATCGTATATGAATCAAGCTGCCCGACATATCAGGGAGCATATAACCTCCAAGAAGTAAGAAAATAAAACTTCGGCGCACATGATAAGGTCATCATTAGTCTCTGATCCGTTGAACTCTCTCAAGATCCAAGCTTCTAAAGATTCCTTCTTAACCTTATATCTGGAAAAGTGAGTAAGAGAGAACTGAATATCAATAAATCTCTCAATCTTATCAATCCAATACTACTTATGATGTACACTCCAACTAGGACATGTAACAGGCAATCACTCTATCCGAAAATCCCATAAGACATGCACATCCTGTAAAGTGACTGTCACCTCACTGCAAGTCATGTGAAATATGTGGGTAACAAGCCTCCATCGCTTAACTAAAGCAGTACTAAGTGTGTGGTCGAGACCTATATAATCACATCTAAAAACTCCCCATTGACCTCGTTCTATCAATAATATCAATCAATCTACGGGAAGTCGTACTGTAAACCTGAAACAAATTACGACTGAAACGTCTACACTGAAGATCAATAACACATATTTCATGATCCCCACTCCATATCAACCAAGACTTATGCTCATGTTGCCTCGTCAATACATTAGGGATTATGGGACCTGGATGCACATGTGCTGGGACTTCCTCCATCTACATTATATCACAAGGTTTTAGGGTTTTAGGTATAGTATTGTACACTTTCTAAATTTAAATCTTTACGGGTTTAGAATTTAAAGTAAAATATTTAAAGTAAAGTACTATTACACACTTTCTAAGGTTTATGGTTTAAGGTTTAAGGTTTAGAGTTTCAAGGTAAGGGTTTTAAGGTTAAGGTTAGGTTTTAGGGTTTTAGGGTTTAGGATTTTTTGGGTGTATGTCTCAAGGTTAGGGTTTATGATTTAATTTTTATTATTGCAAATTATTTTTTTTAATTGCACACTTTAAGGATTAGAATTTTTTAGATTAGGATTTCTAGGTTTAAGGCTTATAGTTTTATAAAAGGTTTTTTTGGTTTACTATCTCAAGGTTAGGGTTTAGGGTTTAAGGTTTAGGGTTTCATGTTTAGGGTTTCAGGGTTTCCAAATTAAGGTTAGGGTTTATAATTTTTTGGATTTATTGTCTCAAGGTTAGGGTTTACCGTTTAATTTTTATCATTACAAATTGTTTTTTTTAAATTAAACACTTTAAGGTTTAGAATTTTTTAAGGTTTATAGTTTTAGAGAATGTTATATTCTATTTTTTTTTCAAACAAAAAAATTGAAACAAAACAATTTTCTTGGAATATACATTTATATGAAATTAGCATAACAATATAAATGCTCGAAAATGTTCAACAAAAATAAACAATTGGGGTTTAGGGTTTAAAAAAATAAAAATAAATTATGTAATCCATATCATCTTAATAGCAAAATTGTAAGCAAAATTATTAAAAACACATTTCATCAAATCACATTTTCAATATAAACACACAACTAGTTTAATAAAATGCTCAAATATGCACAAATCTAGCAAGAACAACAAACAGTGAAAATAATCATAAAACCCACCTCTAGATAAATAGTTACAAGAAATTGATAAAATAACCCAGATAAAATTCATCAAAAATATTCACAATCACAATAAACAACAGTTTTCATATAGACAATATTAATCAACACCGAATGCAATAAGATTAAAAACATTTAAAAAGTAAAACTTGACAATAGAAAATTTACCGAAGGTTGGAATAAATTGAACCCAAATGTTGTTATTTGATGAGCTTCCTCTATCGTTCTTCATACTCCACGATACACTTTGAACACGGCAACGGCGATAGAAAAGCAAGGTAGCGGCGAAGGAAGAAGAGGAGGAAGGAAGGAGAAGAGAAAGAAGGAAGGAGAAGAGCAAGAGAAGAAGAGAAGGAAAGTAAGTGTGTGCGGCGAAAAGAAAAAGTGTGCAGAGGAGCAAAGCAGCAGCGGAAAGAGGGAGGAAAAGTTTTTCTGCAAGTTTTTTTTTTTTTTTGGTAGAAAAAGAAGGAGAAAGACAATCTTGGTCGTTTTTAAGTTGCTGTAACAAAATAATGCACACAACATATGCTTTATCAGTAATAATAATACATGTTATGTGTACATTATTCTTAACATAACGCATGCGTTGGATGTGTTATCAACCAGCTCACTCGCCGCCGTGCCACATTGATAGCCACATCAATAATCTTGCATAATCACAGAATTTAATTGATGATTAGCAATAACACACAAGCTATGTGTGTTATCTTTATAGATAATGCACATAACGTGTGAGTTATGACCAAAATATGGTTAAAAAAATAATATTGCGACTACTTTTTGTAGTTATTTTTTAGAAGTGGCTAAATATTAAAAAAAACCTTTAATCCTAGAGGAAAATGCAATGCACATAATTCGCGAGCAAACATCATTTGGAAGAAATTCCGAATTTCCACGACATGAAAAAATTTCTCCAAAACCATATGAGAAAATCAAAGATTTCCATGGATTTTGACCAAGCAACAAATTAATTCTTGTTACTATGAAATAAAGCCTTTTGTTTTCTTTCTTTCTTTTTTTTTCCCCCGAAATCAGAATTCTTTTAGTATAAAAGTTCATGTCAATATCATTACAGAATTTTTTTTTTTATTTTTAACCAGAGGGAATAATTGATTTAGAAATTTTTTTCATTCCTGATCAGTTAAACAATTTAAACCCAATTAATTTAGCCTTTGGTACGCGGAGGGAAGGGGAAGGGGAAGGGGAAGGGGAAGGGAAGAAGGAGAATGACACCATTTACCTCTATTAAGCGAAATATATTGGTTTACTTTCAAATTATTTAGTAGAAAGTAGAATGGAAAATAAATCTCTCTTCATTTGATTGGGGTGAAAATAAAAAGTAAATATTATTTATTATATTTAATTTACTACAATATCTATTACCTCAAGTTAGGATTGTTATATATTTTTTGAAGGAGTTATATTTATAATAAATTTGTAATAAATAATTTATAAGATAATAATAAATGGTCTTTTTTCCAATTCGTTTAACTTGGGAAGAGTTATTTTACTAACATAGAGGGGATTAAGAGCTTCTTCTCCAACAGTTACATATCGTTCACTTTTACATCGCAATTTTACATCGCAATTAAACATGTAAATAAATTTATATCTATTTAGTCATAATATATATTACAACATTAATCTTATGACTTGCGTAAATAAATTAATTTCCGAAGTATGGAACACCAGAAAATGAGAATGTTCATGGTCACGCTTGCATGGGCGTAGTTCAGTTGGTTCTGGACTGCAGAGTTGGTTCAAATCCTAGCAGCGACAGTGTGGGAATTTCAAGCTTTTCAATGTGAGAATAATTCTTTATGTACATCAGTGTTTGGCCTCCAGTCTGCAAGACTGTCGAGTTACCATAATTTACATCTTTTATCTAGACGTCAGACGGTTTGATGAAAACGATACGGACGAAGAATTCGCCGTTTTTGTCACCAAGATTGTTCATGATCACATCTAACATATGGGACTACTAAGTAGGTAAACATCACCCTCAAATGTGCCAATTTGATAAGGCAGGAAAGCCGGCAATGCACGTCTAATCCTTCATTCCTTCTTGTAAAGTTCACACTTCATTTATCTTCGAATAATAGCTACAAATTGCACACCCTTTTTGTTTCATTGAAATTTTGAGTTTTTGGACAAAACTTCCATCCCATATGCCAACCAATGACAGAAATAGATTTAAAAGATTAGAAAAAAAAAAGTATTTTATAAAAAATAAATAATTCTTATTTTACTTTATTAAAATATATGTACTCAATATATTTTTTTGACAAATCGGAAAAACGACAAACCCCTTATTATTTACTAGTTCCGTCTCTAGGAGCAACTACATCCTATTTAGAAAGAGAGCGACCTTCATCAGCTTCTACATTGCAAATGCAATCATGTGTTTGCATGTTAGATTCACTTGATTTTATGTCCAAAGGTCAAATTGATTTAGGGTTATAATTTGTATCTATTATTAATGGTGTTTAGAAACTTAAAAGGTCATGCACAAAAGAATATTATCTTCAACTAATTATAAGATAAGAAAAAGGATTAATTTATAAGATAAATTAATTTTAAAGACTTATTATTAATAAGCTATTGTATTATTAGGTTTTTATCTATGCCCATTAAATAGTTTATTATATAAATTTCATCCATTAGTCCTAAAAATAGTACGATTCCGTAATTCTCTTTGAGTTTTAGAAATGCTAGTCTATATTGGAATTCTACGATTTAAAGGAACTAGTCGTCATTAACCAGTACTTAATTCAAATATTATTCGTATAGATGCTGTTAAGGTCGAATACTTGTGCAGTTCGTGATCGGAATCACCTACAGTTGCTGTCTAATCCGCTACAGAGGTAATATGGCTACTCCTTCACTTATATAATTCATACATTATAAAATTTATATTATTCATACATTATAAAGTGATTATGGCATGAAAATAGTGTATATTTTATTTCGCCGTGTATAGATTGATTTATTAACAGATTCCACTTGGATTATAATTATACTTAGAAAAGTGAGTTATTTTTTGTAGTATATAATTAGCTTTTATAAAAAAATTAAACCCATGATATAAAAAATGATAAACTTTTTAGATTGAGAAAGGATCGACCTCCATTTAGATTAGGTTTTAAATTTAAAATTTATTTACTTTTTTAAAACTTATCTTTCATAAACAATTTTATGCATCTCTAATAAAAAAAAAAATTTTAATTTCTAATCAAAGAATAATATTGCTTTTTGACTTTGTTCGATATTCCAAAGTTGATGAGGTAAGAGATGATCCCCTCATTTCATTTGATCGTCATAATAGGGATAACACAATCTTGTGTAATATTCTGTCATGTAATACTTTTGATATAAAATTTTATTAGTAAAGTTTATTTAATAAAATATAAATCTTAAATAATATTATAAAAAATAAAATATTAAACGATCTTACATGATTCTACCTAATGAATGAATCTTCTGATCAGAAATAAAGAAGACAAGAACTTCTGAAAGTTGTCCATCTTAGTACTATTTTCTCTCTTTCAAAATCATTTAAATTTTGAAATTTAATCAAATTTAATATATTAGTATTAGCATGCTCGTACTTCTAAAAAAATTTTAAAATTTACAATTTACTATATAACCTCAATTTTCTTTTTTTAAATTAAGATATTTGTGGTCTATGCATTTCTCTTCACATATATCATGGCAACTTCCCTAAACAAACCAAACCCACTAAACATTTTAATGATCTACGTCTTAGTGCCTTATAATTGTCTTCTTGACTAGTGACTTTCTCTTTTATTTGCGTAATGAATAGTGTTTGAGTTTTACCTGGAAATGACACGCTTTTTATTAAATTAACATTAAGACCTCGTTTCATAAAATAAAAAAAATGAGGTTTGAAGTCTCAATTTTTTAAATTTTGAATTCAATCTTTAGTTTTAACACTGAATTTGAACAATGAAATCTGAATCTAAAAATGTTGAAATAATTAATTTATAGTATTTATATATAAAAAATTTGTTATAATTTTATAAATAATATATATTTTCAACTTTCAAAAATAATTAATTTATAGTAATTACATATAAAAAATTTGTTATAATTTTGTAAATAATATATATATTTTCAACTTTCAAAGTTTAGAGTTAAGTTAAAATTTTTTACTTAAAATTTATAATTACAATTAAGTATTTTGTAAAAATTATTATCAAATACACTTAAAATATTAAGTGCTTAAAAATTATTTGTTATCAAATACATTTAATTCAATAAATTCTTACATAATTCATTTTAAGAGTTAAATTAGTTTATCAAGTAAGACATAAAACACGAGCAATAAAAAGAAAATTTTATATGGAGTATGTATATATATATATTCCATTAAAGTAATATTGCCCCTTTTCATATTTTGATGCAATGAAAGCTATAACTTTTTATCCTAGATATTGTATTATATATAAAATAAACATTGTAATATGGTAGTTCATTGTTTGGATAGCTATGCTTTGGACTCTTCAAAGCCGCAATTCTGATTGGGCAAAGTTCCAATTGTATTTTAACAGTTTAATTTACAGATGATTCTTCTTATTGAATATTTTATATATGATTGCCAAAAAAAAATCTATAAAAAGAAATAAATCACGAGTAATGAAAATTGGGATTTTCTAATTTGTATTTCAGGACATCATAAATTTTATAAAATCTATCACTTATAAGAATTGAAGATACGAATTATATTTTAATTCGTCTCAACATTTTTTCTGGGTCAAAAATTAGAAAAATCAAAGAAATTTTGACATCCTTTTATCAATTTTGGCATAGTAATCTATCCATTGATATGGAACTCTATGATTCATACTTGCCTATCTTAATAAGGAAACATAATACTATAATAACCTTAATTAATCTTCACGTAGTAACACTTTGAATTTATTATTAGTCTGGGGGAAAGACTGGACATAATATAGATCATGCACTAAGGAGTTCAATAATTAACAAATCAAATCAAATGAAAGTTAGGTTGTAAAGTAGCATTACTTTTCAACAAAGATTGTTAAAATCTCCACTACTCAAAGCTCCAAACTTATCAAACCGCATTGGCCATTGGGTACTTAGAACTTGGAAGGCATCCCCACCTCTCTTTCCTCCAATATCATAGTAACGTGCACTGTAATATCTCCAATTACATTTTCTTTTATAATATATATTATTATACACGATTCAAATTATTTTTTTCAACTCGAATTCAAGATCTTTTCTAACATTTATTATAATATTTCTTAATATAATAATTTCTATTTTAAATTTTATTTTTATTTAGAATTTTTTATTAATAAAACATTATATTATAAATTTTACTAAAAAGCAATTACTACAAAAGATTAGAAGCTCATATGCATTATGTCACTAGACATGACATACAATATCCTTAGATAAGCAAACAACATGCTTCTAGACACATATAACTTTTCATCAACCCTTGGGCTATCACTAAGCTAAAAAATTAATTTTATGATAATTATCTAGCTCTATTCAGTCATCTTATTAATTAAAAATTATGTAAAAGTTATTATGACGTCTGTGGGTCGACAGCATGTGGTGGACTTGGAATAAGCATCTCTCAAGGTAGGTAAAATTCATATTGTGTGTAGAAAGTGAAAATGTGAATATATTCCTACAAAAGAAGAGAGACCACGTAGGCTCTCTGGTGCCAATGGATCCACCACTTTTACCTCAAGAGCCAATCTATTTGGGAGGTGCAGCTCAAAAAGGACTACCCGGGACTCCTTAAAAGGCTAATAGGTATCCGGGATACGTTGCTCCTGAGAGAAGGAAGTGCAGAGTTGGCTAGAGGCAAGCTGGAGTCCTGGACGACGGCCCGCGGCATTGCGACTGCCAAGGCTTATGACTACCTAGCCCCGGCAGTCCCGAATCAGGCTTGGACCAAGATTGTGTGGAATCCGATTACACCCCCGAAGTTTTCGGTTCACTTATGGTGCACTATTCTGGGCAGACTACCAACGGCAGATAGGCTTCACTTCTTGAACATTGACGGCCAATGCCAATTGTGCAAGGGACCGGAGGAATCCGTGGCACACTTGTTTTTCCAATGTAGCTTCACAAGCAGCATTTGGCAGAGTATTAGGGAATGGGCAGGGATTCGACGAGCTATGACAACTATCCCTAGTTGTATAAGATGGCTTCGGAGAGATTGTAAGGGCTCCTCATGGCGGAATAGATTCACGAAGCTATGCTTGGCGGCTAGCATCTATTACATATGGCAGTGTCGAAACCGAGTCAGGTTTGAGGATTATCAGCCGGATAGGGAACATATAGTTCACAAAGTCAAAATACAGGTATACAAGGTTGTCTATGCCTCGTATCCCCATATTTTGACTCCTTAGACGTGCTTCTTGTTTAGTTTGGGTGAATGTTGTGGCGTAAGCCTTAGTCTGTGTAAGCCGCGGGTATGCCCGCTTGAACTTGTAAATTCTTTTGATCTTAATATAATTTTTACATTTAGATCAAAAAAAAAAAAAAGAGAGACCACGTAAAAGGTCGTTTCCTTTAGAGTATCCATAAAACTAATTAAGCCCCAAATGGTAGTAGTATAGTATATAGCATAAGACTTTGGCATATGTTACTCATGTTTAGTTGTTAAGACGGCCAAGCACGCCTTGGCCTTGTGGCTTGGCAAATGACTGTAAAAAGTCTTTTCTTTCTCTTTGTTTTTTTTTTTCCTGTTGCTTATAAACTACTTTTTTCATGTCATATCATGTGTTAATTTAAGATATGATATAAGAATTAAAGAAATGATTGAATTGTAATGATTTAAAAAGAAATTGATTAAATTACCCGTTACTGTTATTAATAATTCTAATGAAAGTTTCCTAGACAAATATTTAATTCTAACAAAATATGGGTAAAGTCCGGTCACATGCATATTTTTTCTGTATTTATTGAAAATTCATAAGATTATTAAATTTATTATTAGAAAAAACTAAACTCATGAAAAAAACTTTGAAATTTGATTCCTTTACCTAGAACTCTCCCCACCACAAATCTTGAACCTCCGGAGGGACTGACTCCATGTACAGTATCCCCCCACGAACCTCTCGTGGAATATAAAAGTGATAGCAGCAGCGGCGTTCGAAGATGGATACAATCTATTATACAGAGATAGAATTAGTATATATTATAGTTTAATGATGACAAGTATATAAAGTAAATTAAACTTACTGATCTACACTTAGCTCCAACTGCTCCTGAGAGCATGGGAGCCTTGGAAGAAGTGGACAATTGTGTAGAAGGTTGTGTGGCCGGTTGGGTAGATGTCGTGTGAGTCTCTGAAGCGAAGGTTGGATGCATCTGTATCGAAGGGGGTGTGAGAGACTAAGAAGGCAGCAAAAAAGACAAGGCAACTGCACCGAGTGTGATAGATGGCATGAGAGTACTTAGGTGGCGTGGAAGTAGTAGATGGCGGTAACTCTTCTCAGAATGTACTGACATCCTCAACATATTTTCTCTTCCATCCAAGTGCCATCGGACCTGCGATATCTGCATAATAATCATAAGTATAATCATATTTTATATATAATATAAATCGAAAGAATAGGGCATAATAAACTTTACTAAACTTTTTATCATACGACATAATAAACTTTAATAAACTTTTTAATAAACTTTTCTAAACTTTTTATCAATGTGAATAATACGATGAAATAAACTTTTCTTTAATATGAATAATACGACGATTTAATAATACGATATAATCTTAAGATTCATTTTTTATGTAAGTCATTACAAAAAAATATAAGTTAAAAAATTTTTGGCAAAGTATCTCCTGTATTACGGATATTTTCCAAGCACGCAGGCCACACAAATAGGCAACAATGCAAATTCATAATATGAAAGAGTTAGGCTCCCCCCGTAAAATAAAATTTAAACTAAAAGAGTCAGGGTTACCCCGTAAAATAAAATTTAAACTAAAAGAGTCAGGAGCATGGTTCCCCCGTAAAATAAAATTTAAACTAAAAGATTCAGAGCTCCCTCGTAACGCAATATTTAAACACATATATCAACCATGTATATGACAGAGAATATGTCCACCAAAGTCCTCACAAACAAAACTATAATAAAAGAAGGGAAACATTAAATTACACCACTTAAGTTTAACTTAAAGTCCTAAAAGTCCTAAACTCAAAATAAAGTCCTAATTGTCACGTACATTTCATACAATTTTTAAACTAAAATACATACCTCAACCATTTCTATGAAAGAGAATATTCTCACCAAAATCCTCGCACGTAATTTGTAAAGAAAAAGAGAATTCGATTAAGTAAAATGCTTAATGTGTATAACATAAGTATAATCATAAAAGTAAAATGCTTAAAATGTAATAACATAAATATAAATATAACTTATTAATCATAAAAGTATAATAATCATACAATATTCTATGTGTTGGAATGGTCATCTGAATCATCATCGTCATATCCTTCGATTTCTTAATCAAAGTCTTCATTTAAATCTCATTCTATCTCAGTTTCATCATTTTGTAACTCCACAAAATATGTCTCGACGTTGATATCAACCTCTTCCAATGAACGAGACTCGTGGATGAGAGGTCTTATATCTTCAATCATCACATCTATTGTCGAAGCCTCGTCAACATCCACATTCTCTTAGAATGCATATCTTGGATCGGAACATCTATTACTCGCAATCGAGATTTTACTACAGTAATCTAGTCAATCCTCGGTCTTTTCGAGCCAAGATATGGGAGAAATGACACTTGTTCTGCTTGATGAGCTAAAATAAAAGAATTGTATCCTCCATATCTCTGGCCTTTGTACAACTCCACAATTTTATACTAAGAATGAATCCTCATTCCTCAATCCGAAGAATCAAACCAATCACAAACGAACAACACAATCTTTTGAATTGGTATAAATGACAGCTCTACCTCAACTAGTTCTTTTAAAACACCATAATAATTTGGTTTAACTCTCACCATCATTATAAGTTTCCCCTCCTCACCCCTATCTCTGGTGTGAAACCGAAACTCATTCTCAATGTTACCGGTATACGTCTTAACTATTTTAAAAGGACCCCAAGATAGATTTTTCAGAAGTTGACTATATTGTTTCGTGGGATTATGCATATGTATAAATCGAAGCATATTTGTTAAATTAAATGAGTTAATAAGATTAATTAAATTTGAATGTATTTAAATAGATTAACTTACTTCAATTGTAAACCATTCTTTGAATCCCTCGCGTATTTTCTTTTGAATTTCATCATCCGTGATATTTGAGTTGACATTTCTTAGTTCCTCTTCATATTTTTTTGCAGTTTATAAATTAAAATCAAATCTTATAATATATATATGTATATTAAACATGTATAAAATTTACAACGTCGATTAACTTACTGAAGGTAAGGTTCCACTTCCTCGCATGTAAGGAGGATATAAATCTTCACTGCTTTAAGTTCCCGATCGTCTAACATTCTTATTTTCATTTCATCGAATTTTTGTCCTTGTTGATTGCATATTGATAAAACCTCACTCTCATGCAGAGGATTCCCGACATCATCATTTCGTCTTACTCTTTTGTGGAGGGTAGGTATATTTTCTTCAAAGTAGTAGCTAAAGCATTGCATATTCATCCCTCGACTCTTGCTTATTTTTTATTTTCTTTATACGGTGCAAGTACCTAATATATTGCAAATGTAAATGAATTAGTTATATAATTTAATTAAAATAATGTTTAATTTAAGTAAAGTTACGCTTTTTTACCTCTCGAATGGATACATCCACATGTATTAGACAGGACTGCATACTCTCGCCTCATACGGCAAATGAATCATCAAATACTCCATGGCATCGAAAAAGATCAGAGGGAATATGCGTTCTAGCTTGCATATCAAAATAGGAATGCTTTCATCTAATTCACGCATATGAGACTCACTTATCTTCTGGGCACACAAGTCTCGGTATAAAATATTCAACTCAGACAAGCAACTCCAAACCTTCGCCAGAAAGAGCTCTCCAAAAGCGATGGACATCAGTCATTTCATGAACACGTGAAAATCATGGATTTTCATGTTGGTCAACTTCATTTCTTTATAATCAACACACCTAAGCAAGTTAGATACATATCCATCTGGCAGTTGCTGTTCTTTAACCCAATCAAGTACAATTTTCTTATGTTCCTTAGTTAAGCTATAACATGACGTTGACTTCAAGCACTTACCCCCACCGCTTTCTTCCATCAACATGTCCAATCTATTGCAATACAAATGTAAGTCTTCTCTAGCTTTGATATTATCTTTTGACTTCCCTTTCACATTCATAACAATGTTGAATATATTATCAAACACATTCTTCTCATTGTGCATTATATCAATGTTATGACAAACTAAAAAGGTACACCAATAAAGAAGATCCCAAAATATACTTCTTCTTGTCCAGTTATGATCCTTCCCCCTACCATCTTCCTTGCCCGATTCCTTTCTTGTTTCAATGATCTTTGGAAAGTCCTGGACCCTTTATCTTTGGAAAGTCTCGATGGTGCAAAGAGTGCTCTTCACCTCTACCCCTCTTGAAATACCTTGAACATCGTCTAAATTGATAACCTGGTGGCAAGAAACATCGATGACGATCGAACCAAGATAGTTTTCCACCATTTTACAAAAGAAAGGACCGTGTCTGTTCCATGCAATGTAGACAAGCCAACATCCTCGTTGTACCCAACCGCTTAACATACTGTATGTCGAGAACTCACTAACCGTCCAAAGAGAGTGTGGCCCGCAATTGAAAAGTTGTTTCTTCGATATGTCATAGGCAAGGTCCCAACATTCCACAACTTATTTAATTCTTCTATCAATGGTTGCAAATAAACATCTAAGCTTTTTGGATTTCTCAGACCTTAGATGAGAACCACTAAGAAGGTTACCTCCTTTTTTTTACACATTCAAAGCGGCAAGTTATTTGGGGTTATCATTACTGGCCATGAAGAGTATGTCTTTCCCGCCATTCCAAAATATGAGAACCCATCAGTACACAAGTCAAGTCTCACATTCCTTGTTTCCGCTGAAAAATCAGAGTAAATCCTATCAAAATGCTTCCAAACTTCTCCATCCCTAGGATGAATCATCTCATCCGCCTCTTGTGAACTTTCAGAATGCCATTCATGTGTTCGGTAGTTCTTTTCTAGGCATACAATCTTTGTAATTTAGGAGTTAACGGAAAGTAAAATATTGTCTTCACCGGTCTTTTCGGCAAAAGTTTTCTTTTCTTCCCTCTCTTATTCCTACTTATCTTTAATCAGTGACTCCCACAAAACTTACATTTTGTTCTATCGGAGTCCTCCTTCTAATAAATCATACAACTGTTGACATACACATCAATCCTTTACACGGCAATCATGTGGTAAAAGATTGGTAAACGACACAAAAATTTGTGTGCACAAAAATGATCCTACGACTTTTGAGTCCGTTGGTTCTCAGACTTAATGTACAATAACTCCATAGTCACAGATAAAACCGAATGTCTATCATCACCATCAATCAACGGTGTCTCCACCACTTTTAACACGTAAAAAAAACTTTTTTTCCTTAGGATTAGTTGGCTCTTCATGATTCATTTTTTCTTGAGGGAAAAAGTTTGGATCGGTTGCATCAAAAATATATCTCATGATATGAGTTGCTTTATGTCAGCATTGACTGCGAACTTTCTACCCCAATATTTGACCTTGTTGTACTAGCAAATTCCGCACGAACAAGTTCCTCATCATGTGGCCACATTTTTTCACCATGAGCTGTCCAATTATGATATAAAGGCACAAAACCCCATTTCAAAAGATGTTCTCTCATAGCTTTGGACATAATAAACTTTTTAGTTTTACACTTTGAATACAGACACCTCATCTCATTTTCACGCCCGTTGTTCATTTCAAGACAACGACGAACAAAACAATCTAACCCATTAATAAATTTACTTCTAAGACCTTTAACCCCAAACCCTCTCCCTCTCAATACATCTAACTACGATCTGGTATATTCTCCATAGCTTCTAAGGATTATTAAGAAAAGGAATATTGTTAGTTGTTATTCTAAGTTACAATTATAACCTTTAAACTTTAGACATACCATTCAATCTTATAATCTTTAGAAAAACATGAGAAGGGAAGTTAACAAAAATCTTTCGAAAAAGTCGAAGAATTTCTCAAGTTTATAATCATCAAAATAGTTTCATTTTATGTTTTATGGTAAGTTATTATATAAAAATCTTAGTTTTTTATAAGTTTAGAAAAATTTTGGTAGAATTTTTCCTGTATTATAGACATTTTCCAGGCACACAGGCCACATAAACAGGCAACAAAGGCATGCCAAATAAAATATGAAGAGTCAGGATTCCCCCTTATAGCTTTAAAGAGTCAAGGCTCCCCCCGTAAAACTTTAAAGAGTCAGGGCTCTCCCGTAAAACAAAATTTAAACTAATTAAATACATGCCTCTAATGTGTATATGATGGAGAATGTCACAAAAATCTTCACAAAAAAACTGTAAGAAAAAAAGTGAATGATATTTTTTAAATGAACATCCTTTTTGTCGAGTAAGATAGAATACAAACACTTTAGTCGAGTAAGATACATCCTTTTTGTTCAAAAAGACAAACGAACAAAAACAAACAAGAAAGAAAGCATAGAACACCTTTTAGCACCAAATTTAATACTACCATGACTTTGCATATAATAATGTGTATATAACCCTTAAATTCATAAAAGAGAAGTTCTTATTTTTTGAAGAGGTCCTAAAATTCTTTCAAGTATCAAAGAGTGTTTAATAATTATTTAAAAAAAAAAAAGTTTTTAACATCAGTTTTGATAAATAAGCTTTTAGATCATGAGAGCCTTGAAGGAATTGAGATATTTTACTTGTTAGAGAACAAAGATTTAATCTGACTCAGAAAGTTAAGAATCTAATTAGAAAAATGCAGAACTACCAAAAAGATGAATCTGTAAGCGATTAAAGAACCTCTTTTACAGTACAAGTAAAGCATACATTCAAAACCTTACTTGGATTTCCAACAATATGAAGATTACCTAGTTTGGTTATTGAGGAAATGTCATATGGGAAGAAGAGGATAACAACTCAATTCACCCAAACTAGAAACAACTACGATCTATAGATTCTCCATCTATATCCAATCCCAACAAGAATAGAAACGAGTAGCTTCCGGCTTGTCTTCTAGTCGTAGTCTTTTAGCTTATGTAGTCGTCGGCTTTCCTACACGCATGCGTTCGCCAAAATGCCTCCTTGGTTCGGGACAAAGCCAAACCAATAATATACGATAGACGAAGGAAAGACCCCCATTTCATTCTCTGACACTCTTTAATTAACTAACCACACAAAGACAAGAACAAAAAGCCCAATAAGTCATCATTTTGACCATTTTTTTTCTTTCACTTCTAAAACCAGTAAAATTTCCAGACACAACTTAGATGAGATCAAAAGTAGATATACTATTTTTTCCAAACAGTGACAGATCATTCACAAATTTAATAATAGACAACATAATCCACAAAACAGGAAACCCAGAAATTATAAGAACAAATAAATAAGAAATTCAAGCAGGCAAAGATGAGCCAAAAATGAGTAAGAACTAGGCTAAAGCTGAACAGAAAGATGATCCCAGTTGCTAAAATGTTATGAATTCTGATAGGATGAACGGAGAAATCGAGAGAAAAGAAGAAGATAAGGATCATCAAATTCCATAATTGAAGGTTAGTGTATATCATTTTATGGGGAGGAGACGTTAGACATATATTTAAAATAGGATTACTATTAATTCTAAACTGTGTATAATTGTGTTTCCTAGTTGTATTTAGTTAGGACTTCTACTTCTAATCTGCTTAGGATTTGTCACTTGGACAAATCTATAAATTGTACACTATTCTCACATTAATGAGACAGAAAACACAAGATTGTTTTCCCCACTAGAAACTAACATGGTATCAGAGCCAGTTGTTGGGCTGCCCGAGTTGGGCCACCCGCGCAGATGTCCAATCCTGCAAAATTCCACGCACCAGATGTTCATTCCTGGGCGTGAGGGGGTGTGTTGAGAATCCCACATCGGCTAATTAAAGAAAATAATTACTCCTTATAAAAACTTGGGCAGTCCTTTCCTCTTGAAGTACCTTTTGGGGTGAGTTAGGCCCAAGCCCAAAAGTTCTAACATGGTATCAGAGCCAATTGTTTGAAATTTCTCAAAATGAGTAACGACAATATTGGCAATGTTGATAATGACATGGTGGAAGAAAGCCATGTTCATAGAATAAAGAAAGATGCTTATTATGTGGCATCCACTGATGGACCTGCATTGATTCTAACAACGGTCCAGTTGAAAGAGACAGAAACAGATAATAATTATGTAGAATGGGCAAGAGCCATGCGCATGGCCTTGAGATCGAAGAAGAAATTGGGATCCATTAATGGAATAATTCCAATTCCTGAAGGTGATCCAGATAAGGAAGAAGAATGGTGGGAGATCAATAATCTTGTAATGAATTATGGATAGACTTGAAGGAACGATTTCTAGTTGGCACCGGCCCACGAATATATGAATTAAAAGCAGCATTGGCAAATTGTAAGCAAGGCGGTGATTCAGTACACGTGTATTTTTCATGTCTAAAAAAGGTATGGGACGAACTAGAAAACTATACTCAACTTCCGCCCAACACAGACACAGATCTGTTGAATTTTATCATAAAAGAAAGAGAAAACGAGAAGGTTTTCCAATTTTTAATGGGATTAAATAGTGCAATTTATGGCACTGTTCGTTCCCATATGATCCAACAAGAACCTATACCCAAATTACGTACCGTTCTTGCTCAAATCTGTAAAGAAGAACAGTACAAAAATTCAACACGAAAAGAAGATTATTCTGGCGATGGCGCCGCCGTAGCCGCCGCCGCCAGAACCGAAAAAAATTGCAGAAATTTTTCTGCCTCAAATTTCTGCTCCCACTGCAAACGCGCCGGCGACGATGTCACCGGATGTTTCCAGCTTGTTGGCTATCCGGATTGGTGGCCTCGGAATCCTCCCAAGCTCCCCGGCCGTGGTTTCTCACCGGCGAATCACAGCCCTTGGCGAGGAGGCCTATCTGGGCCTGGGCAAGGCGGCAGACAGCCACCGGCGATGCCCAGACCGCGCGATGGAGGAAGATCTACCTAGGCGTGGGCCTATTCTGCAACAATCGAGGCGGCGGAAAATCCCAGCAGTCGCCGGCGCGCTGGAGAAGAAGAAGACCACGGGCCGGGCGGGCCGATCTACAGTGCCGGACCGGGCATCGGGCCGAGCTCCAGTAGAAACGGACCGGGCAGTGCCGGGCCAGGCCCGGGCCCCTTACCAGCATTGACTGCCCTCCAAACCTCAAATAATATGCAATCTGAAAAGTTATCTGGTATGGAAAATTTTTGGATTTTAGATTCAGGGTGTTCTAACCATATGACTGGTAGGAAATTTTTTTTACAAAATATACATCCTATCTGTCCGCATATTATTGGATTACCTAACGGTGCCAAAACTTTTGCTGTGCACGAAGGAATGGTCTCTTTAAGTCCTACATTACAACTCCACAGAGTGTTGCTAATTCCTGAATTCACATGCAATTTAATTTCTTTGTCTCAATTGGCAAGAGATTTGCAATGCTTTATATCACTCTCTGACAAATTTTGTTTTATACAGGACCGTATCTTGATGAGGCCGATTGGAGTGGGTGAGCAAAGGAATAGGATCTTCTTCTACAAACCTATGGAATTGAAGGAATTATACACCTTTTCTAGCACAGTCCTTGATTCAAGCACACTATGGCATATACGGTTGGGACATCCTTCAGATTATGTCGTCAATCATTTTTTGGGTAATTCTAAAGACTCTAGAACTAGAACATTACCTTGTAATATTTGTCTACGTGCCAAACAAACTCGTGATTGTTTTCCTCTTAGCATCAATAAAGCATCTACAATTTTTGACCTAATTCATTGCGATCTATGGGGCCCATATAAATCCAAATCCACTATAGGTGCTTCATATTTTCTTACTATCTTAGATGATTATTCTAGGGCTATTTGGATATATTTACTGTCAGAGAAAAGTGAGGTTGCCTCTATTCTTCAAGATTACCTTACCATGATCAAAACCCAATTTCACAAAACTGTCAAGACAATCCGTAGCGATAATGGGACAGAATTTGCACCCCTAAAGTCGTATCTTGCTAACCATGGCATAATCCACCAAACTACTATTGCTGGCACACCACAACAAAATGGAAGAGTTGAACGCAAGCATCGCCATATCTTAAATGTAGCTAGGGCATTACGATTTCAAGCAAATTTACCTATAAAGTTTTGGGGAGAATGCATTTTGACAGCTGGCTATCTCATTAATCGAACTCCCTCAAAATTGTTACAAGGTAAGACTCCTTATGAATTGCTATACGATAAGAAACCATCCTACTCTCACATCAAAACTTTTGGGTGCTTAGCTTATGTTCATAACCACGATATCCCAAAAGATAAATTTCGAGCCCGCAGCAAACCGTGTGTCTTCCTTGGCTACCCTCTTCATAAGAAAGGATGGAGATTTTATGACCTGAAAACAGAAAAATTCCTTGTGTCCCGAGATGTGATTTTTGATGAAACAAAATTTCCATTCCACGAAAAATCAGGTACTTCCATTTCTACAGACTTCACACAATCTTACAATTTTGGGGAACAAGTTTTGGGCTCCCAGCAACATAGTATGCAAGAGAGAGGGAGTTTAGCACATAACACACCTAGCCCAGATCAAATAAATCCTACCCACAGCCCACCTGCAAACCCAGATCCACCAACCCCTTCCCGCAGCCCACTAACCCACGGCCCAGCTCCACTATACCCTTCCCACAGCCCACCTCCACTTTCACACCCTGATCCACACCCACAACCCCGCAGCCCAGTTCAGCAAAGCCCACCACCAACCTCTCCAGCAGCCCCACTCCAAACTAGCCCAAATAGCAATTCACATCCGCCTTCTTGCGACGAACCAAACATTGAGCCAACTTATAGCCCACTTCCGGATGATAATCCTGCCAGCTTGCCGCAAGACAATCCGCCAATTAATGCACCAAGAAGAAGCACTCGAATTAAACATATTCCGACTCGGCTCCAAGATTATGATTGCAATGCCATATGGAAGTCCTCCATATCCCATTCCTCCTCTGCTATCTCACCCTCTTCGGACCTCTCAGGTACGTCCCTTTATCCTATAACAAAATTTGTGGACTATAGTAAATTTTCTAATACACACAGGCAATTTTTAGCATCTGTAGCAACGGAATCCGAGCTTACCACTTATTCTGAGGCAGTTTCTAATCCTCTCTGGCGCACTGCTATGCGTCAAGAGATTGATGCTCTTGAACAAAATGGTACATGGACTTTAACATCCTTGCCTCCTGGAAAACGTGCACTAGGGAGTAAATGGGTCTACCGAATAAAGTACAAAGCCGATGGCACCATCAAGCGATATAAAGCCCGCTTGGTAATTTTGGGAAATACACAAATGGCAGGTATTGATTTCACAGACACCTTTGCTCCCGTTGCTAAAATGGTCACCGTTCGTACTCTCCTTTCCATTGCCACTGCTCGCAACTGGCCTATCCATCAAATGGATGTTCACAACGCATTTTTGCATGGAGATTTACAAGAAGAAGTATATATGCGACCACCTCGAGGATTTCGTACCTGTTACAAAGGACAAGTCTATTATTTAAAGAAATCTTTATATTGTCTTCGCCAAGCCCCTCGATGTTGGTTTTCCAAACTCACCACCACTCTCCGTAAGTATGGTTTTTCTCAGTCTTATGAAGATTACTCTCTTTTCACATATTCTCGAGGGAATATTTATCTATGTATTCTTATTTATGTGGATGATTTACTCATTACTGGAAATTCCCTATCCACACTTGAAAAATTTAAAGCTTCATTACACAAGTGCTTTCACATGAAGAATTTGGGGTCGATCAAATATTTTTTGGGCATAGAAATTGCGAGAAACTCCACGGGATTATTTTTATCCCAACGAAAATACACATTGGAAATTCTCTCTGAAATGGGTTTATTAGGTGCCAAGCCGGCATCTACTCCTGTGGAACCTAATCATCAGCTGGCAAAAGCAACTGGATCATTGTTTGACAACCCAGATCGCTACCGAAGACTCATAGGAAAGCTAATATATCTCACACTCACTCAGCCCGAACTTGCATATGCTGTACATACACTTGCTCAATTTATGCACGCCCCTCGTCATGCTCATTGGGATGCTGCTATCCGAGTTGTACGTTATCTGAAAGGGAGTCCTGGACATGGCATTTTTCTTTCCTCTAACTCTCCTCTTTCGTTAACTGCATATTGTGACTCCGATTGGGCCACCTGCCCGATAACTCGACGCTCTCTCACTGGTTATTTTATCTCTCTTGGTAGGTCCCCTATTTCTTGGAAGACAAAGAAACAACATACTGTTTCTCGTTCATCTGCCAAAGCTAAATATCGCTCTATGGCTATGACTTTATGTGAACTTAAATGGTTATCTATTCTCCTGCGAGATCTTCATGTCCCTGTCACTCGCCCCATTCCATTGCATTATGATAACCAGGCTGCTCTTCATATCGCTGAAAATCCTGTTTTCCATGAACGCACTAAACACATTGAAATAGATTGTCATTTTGTTCGTGATGCTTTTCAAGACGGTTTTATCTATCCTGCCTATATTCCAAGTGAAGAGCAACCTGCCGATATTCTTCCTAAAGAACTTCATCCGACACATTTTCATCGATTAGCTTCCAAGTTGGGCATTTCTGACCTTCATGCTCCAACTTGAGGGGGAGTGTTAGACATATATTTAAAATAGGATTACTATTAATCCTAAACTGTGTATAATTGTGTTTCCTAGTTGTATTTAGTTAGGACTTCTACTTCTAATCTGCTTAGGATTTGTCACTTGGACAAATCTATAAATTGTACACTATTCTCACATTAATGAGACAGAAAACACAAGATTGTTTTCCCCACTAGAAACTAACATGGTATCAGAGCCAGTTGTTAGGCTGCCCGAGTTGGGCCACCCGCGCAGATGTCCAATCCTGCAAAATTCCACGCACCAGATGTTCATTCCTGGGCGTGAGGGGGTGTGTTGAAAATCCCACATCGGCTAATTAAAGAAAATAATTACTCCTTATAAAAACTTGGGCAGTCCTTTCCTCTTGAGGTAACTTTTGGGGTGAGTTAGGCCCAAGCCCAAAAATTCTAACAGGAGAAGAAAACAAAGAGGGGGTTGGGTTGGCCTTTGTGCTCTTTTTTCATATAAAGTCAGGGATGGTCACATTGTTAAGAGAGCTCCACTTTTTATCCCAATAACACTTGCAGACTATTTTTTCCGGCCACTGGAGAGCTCCAACTTTTCCGGTGAGCTCCCAGTGAGATAGAGTGAAGAAGGAGAGGAAGATTAGAAAGAGGAAGAAAAAAAAAGAGAGAGAGAGAGGGAGAGATAGAGAAGAGAGAGGGAGAGAAGAGATGAAGAGATAGAGAAAGAAAGAGGAGAAATATTCACCGGAGGCTGCAGGGCTGTCGGCGTTGGCTCAGCTGTGGGCGGGAGGTGGGCCATCGACGGTGAGTATCGAGTAATAGCGAGAATGAAGGATTTTTGAGTTTATGATGAAATACGAGGGGAGTTAAGGATCCCCGATTCATTTAATTCTATTAATTAGTTACCGACGGTATAGAGGCGAGCTTCCATTGGTATCTTTATTAAATAAGCTAACGACGGAGCTGTCATCGTTAACTTCATCGTTAATTTGAACAAGTTTCCGACAGTTCTCATTCTGTTGCAAAGATATATCGGTAATAAACATACCATATACATACCGACAACAACTTCTATCAATAAGTTTCATGATTTTTTCCAACGACTATTTCTTTCAAATTTTTTGAACATTTTACCAAAAATTCGACACATATGGTAGACGCATCAGAATTCGTCGGTAAGTACTATCGAAATTCTGCAGTAAGTACTAACAACAGTAAATTCCGTCAGTAAACTCTCGTAGCTTTGTAGTAAGAGTATTAGATTGTTTGAATTAATAATAGATGAATAGTCTAAATTATCTTTATGTCTAAGAATTTATTAGATTGTACAATCCCAATAAAAATAAAAGAGTATATGTAAAAAAATTTTATTTAATATTCTCTTGAATTACAAAAGTAGTAAATATTTTGAAACGAAAAAGAATATCCAATTGGCAGATAAACTTGAAACAGAAGGAATAGTATTGTAATTTTTTATTATTTATAAATATTACATCATAATTACTATTCACTATCTTTCTTTTTAGTTGTCACATTTTACTAATTTTCGTATTTTTTTCTTGTCCCATTGTGGTTTTAATACAATATCTAATAAATTTTTTTTCCTATTATACATTTTCATTAATAGCAAATTCCAATCTCTTTTTATTCTTCTAACATAGAAATTGTAGAAATAGTAATGAGGAGGAGAAAAAAATTTCAAAGGTATTCTAGTCCACAAAAAAAAATTAAAATTTCTTATTTTTTTAAATAGTGTAATGCTTAAAATGTGATAAGTAAAAAAATAGAGGGAGTATAATACAATGAGTTTCACTTTTGATAAGTTTCACAAAAAAATTATAAAATTTCCATGATAAAAACTTATTCTCTTCCCAACTTTCTCTCTCACATCTCTCTAGAAAATATTAAAAAAATTTTAAAGCTAAAGAATAGATAATTTTAAAAAAATTGTAAAAAAGATATTGATTTTGAAGAAAAAACAACACAAAAAAAAAAATTGCAAATGAACACTGTTGATGCGCTAGATGGGTTGGTGCACCACTTACCGGTCCATTAATCCATCTAGTGTGCCTACAACTTCTATTCCTGATTTTTTGTATTTCTTATGTTGTTTCTACTTTAAATTCGATGTTTTTTTTATATAAAATCTTTAAAATGATCTATTTTTAACTTTAAAATTTTTAAAATTTTTAAAATTTTTTGAAGAAAAATGAGAGAAAATACTAATAGAAAAAGAAAGAATAGAAAAATGAAATTTTTGTTAGAAATGTCGTATTATTTTATCTGTGAAATTTTATGAATTTTAGACGTTAAAAGTTTTTGTGGACATGTGACGTGTATATAATATCCAAACACAAAGAAGCAGATGGTGAACGTGGAGAACAGCTGTCGGGCACGGCTGCATGCACTATGGTTGACTAGTTGACTGTCTTCTAAATTCCTTAATTTAATACTGCTTTTTAAACTTCCCCATAACGATGAAGTTCTCTTCTGTAGACCCCGGTGGAAATAACCTTCTATTTACACCGGCTAACAATATTTTTTATATTAATTTTTATTAACATAAATTGTACTACTTTCGATAAAAAAATATAAATTTTTTCAATTAAAATTATAAATTATTTTATACATTCTAATATATATTTATTATCTATTTTTTAACTTTCTTTTCTTTAATTTATTTATATCTCTTTTATTTTCTTTCTCTCTTTATTTATTGAGAATAAAATAAAACATTTATCTTAAAATTTATGTTATTTTTCAAATTTTCAATTAGTATATAAAATTTAAAATAATTTAAATTCTTGATCGAAATTATAATATAGAGTGAAAGTTAAAATTTATATAATAAAAAAATATAATATAGAGTGAAAGTTAAAATTTAAATTTTAAAAAATTTATATAATAAAAAAGTATATTAAATGATCTAAGATATATTTATACACATTAGCCTGTTGCAACTTAATTTTTCATCATAAAAAAATAAAATTTCTGGTGACAAAATTTTTATTAGACTATCTGAAGTTGATGTCAAGATGGAAGAAGTAAAAGTTATTTTGAGTCGCGATCCTGCGGATTGTTGTTGTCGCAGCTCATCCTCTCGATTGGATAACGACAAGTGAGAATGGTCCTCCTCGCTTCACTCAAAAACCCATATTTTGGACTCACAAATATAAATAGGAAAAAGTTGTGTCATTATCTATGAATAATAAGGATATAATTAAAGGCTTAAATTATGTTAATTAAAACCTTTTTTTTTTATTATTATAAATATAACCTCCCTCCATATTCTCTATTCATGAGATATGTGATGAGATGTGTTTCTTCTCTATATTCTTTTAGATACACGAGAGACGTCTAAATACAAGAATCAACATGTAAAGTGCTTGAAAAAACTAAATTTTACTCGAATTAAAATTTAATTCTGAGCATTTTTTATAGTATCTTGTAAAGTATTTTGAGGAGTATTCAAACGTTTGATATTTCATATCAGATATTTGTAGCGCATATATCCAATGCGTCAAATTAGTAAATTAGGTTTCTCTCTCTCTATATAACACTTAACTGCAGCCTGAGTTTAATCTTCTTATTCTTATAATCTTCTAATCTCCATATATAAACCACAACCAAAGTTGGGAGATCAGAGCTAGGGCTACTGCTACTGTTTCTGTTTCTGATTTGCTTTCTTGAAAATGAAACAATTGGGTTTCATTTTTCTGATAATTATAATTTCAGTGCTGGTGATGGTTTCCCACCACTCAGTTTCCGCTGGGAGTCGTCGTCTACTACCAACAAAATCATATGATCAACAACAACAAGGTAAACTACTTTAACTACGAGTTCATCTTGGCCCGGCCGTAATTACGAATTCCTCTTTAGTTTTTTTTATGTAATTACTTACAAGTTTGAGGCTACCAAGGTAATTAATTAAAGTAATTCATCTACTCTTTATTATCCCCTCCAGATAATAATAATAATAATAATAATTCATTGATGAAGAAGAAGATACAAGAAGAAGAAGAAGACATGGCAAAGGTAAATAATTATCAATGAACTGATATTTTTTTAAGGAGAAATTAAGCATAAATACTTATAAATTATTTTAACTTTTTCTCATTTTATTCATAAACCTTTAATTTAGCTTTTGGAAAAATGGCTATCAATATATATATATATATATATATATCTAAACAGTTTTCTCATCACAATTTTTATCCACAAACTTTGCTTTCAATTTTTTTATTTTTTTTCTGGAAACAATTTGTATATGCATATCACTTTTTATGAGTAATTATTTTTATCCAGACATCACTGTGCATGAAAATTTTTAGTGAAATTTTACCTGAAATTATCGTGCGCAATGGTGTCAGGTCACCAGAATTTGTCATATAAAAATGGTTGTCCGGTTTTTTTATAAAAAGTTAATTTAGAGTATAAAAAAATAAAAAGGATGTTTATTTTTTAAACTATGATAAGTATCAGAATTTTTTACTAAAGTAGAATCTGCTAATTTCACTCACGAAAATAATAGGTATTTCTAACAAATTTCTTTAATTCTTTTTTTTTTAAAAATCATACTGAGGAGGTGAGTTCATTGGTTATATATGGTGCAGGTGTTGGGTTTAGAGGAATGTGATAAAAGTGATGAAGCTTGTCTAAGGAGAAGAATGGTTGCTGAAGCTCACTTGGATTATATCTACACCCAACATCACAAGCCCATGCCCGAGGGTTTCCCTTAATTATTTTTTAGGAATAAAAACTACTACTTAATTAGTAGTAATACTTAATTATATAACATAGTGTTTTATCATTTACCTTTGTTAGCAAATGAGAGCCTCTCTAAGTCAAGAGCTTTAATCCCATATTGTATTTACTTAGGTCCACACTATAATTCTGCTAAATTATTGTTAGACTTCTTTAAACAAGGTATGATATATAATAACACTTGTATCGTGACTTCTGTATGAATTCTGGCAAAATACTACTTTAATGCTTCAAATCACATCTCTTTCTCCCATTATTTCATATCTAAAATTTTAGTATGTTTACAAATCAATTAACTTTACAAAAATAAGACAAATAAAAATGGTATATTTACAGATGTATTGGAAATCTGAAGGTCAGCTTCTCGTCTGTTATTACAAAAGGTGAAATAATCATACAAATGATTCACACTTTTTTGTTTTAAACTATCTAAAATGCCAATTACTTAAATTAATTATTAATTTTGAATATAACAAAATATGTAATTCACACTTTTGTTTTAAACTATCTAAAATGTCAATTACTTAGATTAATTATTAACTTTTTAAATAAAATGAAATATATCATTTTAAAGGCTCGTGGTGTATCAAATTTATAATAGTAATCATAAAGTTAAATTTAGAACATTAAACAATAAATAAATAGAATACAATAATTGGTGTTTTTTTTCTATGTGATAATAAGATTTCAATTACATGAAAAAGTAGGAAAAATTGTTAATTAGATAATTATTCAAAAATTATGTAAAAAATAATAAAGTTTCATGAGGTAAATAAAACTAAATGAAATAATAGTAGAAATTTCATAAAGTTTGTGAACAAAATAAATAATTAATTATTTAAGAGTTAATAATTACATAAATGATAATAATTATCATTTAGTAATAAACTGTAAAAGTTACTTATACAAAACGTTTCATAAAAAAAAAAAAAAAAAAAAAAGAAATACATTTTTTAAACGCTTTTGAAAAAATAATTTTACTTTACAACCTTTATTAAATGCATGTCCACGTAGATCTAATTAGTTCCTATGAAAAGAGACAATGAACCTTCCATCCTGTTGGCTGAAATGCTTGGAAATTTTGAATGTTTCACGCGGTAAGAGGGTATTTGCCATTCTTAAATCTAAAATATCAATTTTAAAACTCACATTTCCTCTAGCAAACGATTCCACTTTTACCATACTCAAAATAAAATCTCAAATCAAGCTCAATTTCAATAGATTCAAAAAAAAAAAAAAAACTATATTTCAATACACTACTGCAACAACGCCGCGAATAAGCCTTTCAAGGTTAACTATACAACCGATTTAACATGCTTTTCCATTTCACTTGGTTGACAGGAGCAGACACCAAAAGAAAAAGATGGCTGAGAATCAGCAACACACAATAAACGACAATCTTGCGAAAACTCATATCTGTATGTTCACACTTGAAGGGACCGAATTCTTCCAATGCCTCGAAAAGCATATATGTTATGCAGGGGAAAATGCACACAATTTCTACATTCAGGAAATATGTACAATGAATTGTTAAGAAAAAGGGACGCATTTCGTGTTCTGTTAGGTACACCAAGAATTCAAAAGTTTGTGTACAAGTTTAATACTTCTCAAAAAGTCCTAGCGAAATGATCCTTAATGTCCCACTGTTACATGAAAAGCAAAGCATCGTACTTACAGAGGAATAACATTAAAAAATAAATATAAAAAAAAAAAAGTCACTGAGAGTACAAGAGCCAATAAATTATAAATTGCTCTGAATCCATAAAGACATAATCCAAACACAAGAAAATAAACTTGAAAGAAAAGTAAAATTAAAAGGCAAAATCATACGTTGCTCCATGCTACAGCTGTGTCTTGGATGGATACCGAGGTTAAGTTATGCTAGCAATAGATGCAAGAGCAATAGTCGTTGCATGAATAGAAGTAAAAAAGAAACATTAAAAAAAAATTTTAATTTCAAAAAAATAAAATAAAATAAAAACCTCAAAGCAGGTACTGGGACAAAACCATCTGCAATCATATATATTTCCTTTTATCAGTGAAATGAGGAATTGAAGAAAAGCATAGAAATCCCAAAAGGAGACAGGAAGAAGTAGCTTTTGGACCAGCTTAACACTTACAGCCTGGGCAACCTTGGTGGTTACCTAAAGCTAATACAGTGAAGCTGAGCACAGTCCTACCCTTGACCTCAGGCCACAAGATCCACCTCAAAACCTCACACAAGCTTTCCCCTGCAAAGAATAGAAGAAAATTAGTATTCCATTTTGACAAGCCTAAAATTTCAAAAATGTAGCAAATAAACGCAGCACAAGTAAAAGATCAGGAATAAATTAACCTTGCCAGCCTTTTGACCTAGGCGGTTTGTTATCTTAGTATTTCTCAAGGAAACTTACCATTTAAACATCTTAGGCAAGCCCCAGATGCAGTGGTTAGCTAGTTGAAATACAGGTTTCATGGACAATTTCACCCCGAGCAGCGGCATCACTTCCACAGGCCTTTACATCAGAACATTGTACAGGGGCATACACAGCCCCTCTAAACATCCATTGGTCTGTTTCTTGATCATAAAAATCTTCAAACAACTCGCCACACAAAATGCATAGACATTGACTTTCATCTGCAGGAACCATCGGCCCAGCACAGTCCATTCTCTCGTCCGGACATGCTGAATTGTCAGATGATTCATCACAAGAAAGGGATCCACCACTCCCTGCTATCCAATCATTTGAATGTGCATACCATTTTCTTGATGCTTTGTCCAAATTGTTCTTATTTTGGTGTATTAAATCATGCCATTCCAAGTGTCTAGCAAGTCTATCTTCAATTTTGAGCCGAAGGCCACATATGCCACATTTATGTGGAAGATCATCAATAAGTTCCTTGATCACCTCTGGATGCAGCTCCCGGAGTACATCTGGCTTAAAATCAAAGCCAATTTGATTTTTTATGTCAGCCCCAGTAGACGGAGGCAAAGTTGGAGATTTGGATACAGATTTGGCAGATGGGACCTCACTCACTTTAGACAAGGAAGAAAGAGGTAGGGAGACTGAAGCAGGGGGAACTCGAGTTGAACTGCTATTTGCGATTTCTGGACTCTGATTCACCAGTCGAGCAGGGTCTTGATGTGTAATAGTAGCAGATGAATCTGCATTAGATGCAGAAATTAAACCCTTTGCAACTAGTGTAGTCAAAAGACTAGAGACTGGAGTGGAAGCACTTGTTGCATCTCTAGGCTCTGTAGCAGTGCTCCCTGTAAGAGAGGATGGAGTTTGACCAGGAGGTAGTGGTGGTCGTTCTGCATTCCTCTGGGAAAGCATTGTGGTAGCAGATGTGCTTTTATGTGATGACTGACTTGAAAGACTAGCAGAAGTTATATTCAACCCCAATGCCGGAAATTGTGATGCAGGACCACTAGGTAGAGAAGACTGCTTGCTTGCTTTAGATGTCACTGGTACGGATTCCTGAGAACTCAAATTTGGTAAGCTACCAGTTACAGAATTACCACCAAGAATTCCACTATTCATAACAGCAGCCAACAAACTGCCAGTGCTTGATTGTCGTGAAGATTGTACTTCACGAGCATTGGCATCATCCGGAATTGCATTTGTTCCAGAAAATGAGTGACGTGTTTGCTGCAATGATGGTTTCTCTAGGTGACGAGACAGTTCAGACATTAAGACAGGCGCTATTTGTGGAGTGTAGGAAACAGGACCTCTCAGCTGAGTATGTGTTACAGAAGAAGACTTCAGGATATCAGGAGATGGCAGTCTGTGATTAGCCAGATGAGATGGCAGTTGCGATGAATCTTGATTCAACTTGGGGCCTGCATCAGCATTTACCGATCCTGAAAACTGAGAAATCCTTGGATCAGAACGGGTCCTAGCTTTTGGTTTGTCTAGCTCGGGTAGACGCTGAGCTACTTGATTGGTAGTATGCTGTGTGGAAGAAGGTGAGGAAGGACGCTGGTGCAAGGGTGACTGAGCAGACGATGTACCCCCCAGTGCCTGTCGCTGAAGCCCTATGGAAACCCCAGGACCCAATGTTGAATTTGTTGATAACCCATAGCCTGGATTTCCTTTACTTCCAGGCCCTATCTTTGACTGGAAAGATGTTTTGCCAATAGCACTACCCGGACCTAGAGAAGTTGGGTAACTTTCAGAATAACCAGAGATGTTTCTTGCAGGAATTGGATGCCTAATGCCCTCTGAAAGGTTTGGCTCCTTTGACCATGATGATGATAGTTGATTACCAAAAGCTGCTTGGCCTTTCATCTCTGTAGAAAGAGAATCACCTGAAGCTTCACTCTGCAACGATAAACCGCAAAAAAATTTTAAGATCCAATCACTTCATTATGTAATATTCACTCAGCAGCCACATTCCTTAACTACAAAGGATAGAAAAATAAAATTCAAATACTTCATGCAGAAAAATTGTAAGGCATAAATACAATCCATATTACTAGATCAGTTTGTAGGACTGCCGAAGTAATAAAAAAACTCAAATATGTACAAAAGCAATAGAAACTAGAAAGAAATGGCAAGAGACAGAAATAGTAGGTTCTTTTAAAGGATTATCTATTCACATCAGCAATTACCGTTCTCTCAGAATCATCAGGCGTCCAATGATCTCTCCCCAAGCTATTTGTTGCACCATGCTCAGTCAGCCTTGAGTTTATGTCCTCCCACATGTACTCTTCTTCCTCAGAGTTCTTCCAGCTCTCATTCATCCCAACGCTACTAGCAAAGTTATTTGTTGGTTGTATACTCATGGCAGAATTTACAGACCTTAGACCTGGATAGTTTTGAAATCCCTGCTTGACATCAAAACCATTCTTAGATATAGTTCCTGACTCATTCCCGGATTCAAACCATGGCTTATCCTGCTTAAACTTTTCACCAGCTCTTCCTATCGCGAAGCCTGATCGTCTTGAGATATCGGAATCATACTCAGAATCTCCATAAGCCACAGGAACCTTTTTTCCATGAATAGAATCACTAAGCCGCTCGCTCTGAGGGTGCTGAATATTCTGCAAGTTCAGAAGTATATTAAATCATAGCTCATTATATGTATCTAAAGACATTAAGTGAGTCCATTTGGAAATTCACCTTAACAGAAGGATCAACCCATGATCTTCCAGAACTAATGCTAGGAGTTCTTTCAAGTCTCTCCAAGTGATTGGATGTGGTTACCATGCTTCCACTAATATCACTGGCAGCACCTTTGCCCTTCACCATGAGAAACCATATCAATAACATCAGGTGTCATATCGACAAGGAACTTCGTTTTCAGAAAACAATAAGACATGGAACATGCACGCATAATTTGCTAATCTTAACATAGACAAGTATTCAATTTGACGGATATCAAATCTTTGCCTAATTACATAATCTTATAGATAGACTTGCATCTTTATACATGCTTGTCTTCAAGAAAATTGGGGGGGGTGGGGGGTGTGGAATACTGATGATCAGTGAGGCTGAGGTGAACAGCGAGCAAATTAAATATGCAGGATAGCAACAGCATTCTAAATGCTACATACATGCAAAAAATCAGCTACAATTGGGAATGAATATTAATAGAACCTGTAAGTTTTGGTTCCTTACCCTCGTGGACTGCTGGAGACGCCTTGCCTCCAAGTATTTAGGATTCACGTGAATGCTATGTGCAGTACGGGGCACAGATGCATCAGGCCGAGATGTTCCCGAAGACAAACCATTAGCAGCAGGCACAAAACCAAGATCCTTCTCAATGGCTTGCAGTGTCTGAAGGGGAAACACTCCTTTCCAGGTTCCAAAAAGATGCCTCATGCCAGAATGTATTGAAGGGTCAACCTGTTTATACGCCTTGCAGAAGACCTAAAAAGTGAACTATATACGTGTTAGAAGCAATCTTGTAAACTAAGGATAAGCCCTACAAAGTAAATAAGTAGCAAGAAAAGAATAGGGCTTTTCTTCCAATCGAAAACGAGAAACCATATATTTATTAGCAGATCCTAAAAAAAGCAAGTGTGAGCAAAAACTATCAGAAGAGGGACAAACGTGTTTTTAGGCTTTTCCAAGAGTATGAAAATGCATGTTCACAGTGGTAAGTGACTAATGCAAGTGCAGATAAAATATCCTAATGATAAAAAGACCTAAAAGGTGGGCATAGATATGCTGTCAGAATCTGACCTCAGGTAGCTTGGCAGCAAAGTATTTAATGTAATCCCTTCCAATATTCTTCACAATACTGTCTAAGAGATAAAGAGACGGCAACTTTTGCTCACTAGGAACCTGAAAATTTCTAAGCGTCAGAATATGCATTAGATTTTCACAAGAAAACTACAAGAGCAACAAAATATTATACTTGATGAACAGAAGTAATTACTTGCTCACATTACAAAGACCAAATCTCACATCCACAGGTTTTGAGTTATTAAAGATAAGATAAGCAAGGGAGAGTTTAGGATGTCAAAGAAAACTTGCTATCCATATTAAGGGCACAACTTTGAAATCAAGAAATCACAAAGAGAAAAAGATAAATTTACGTAACTTCAGCACTGATAATAAACCCAGATAATCTGCTGATAATGCCAATGACCTTTCAGGGTCTTCACCTGAGAGGCATGGAACATTTCCGGCTAGTACGATACAAACACAGTCATTACGACTCACAAACCTAATCTAACATATTCACACAAGGATCAACTTGTTGTAGTTAGCTAATGTTGTGGGAATATCAAGAGGCAAGATAGATGATATCAAGTCTTCAACTCCCTCCTCAATCATTCAGAAGAGGAAACATCTCATTTTGCGCAGTACATAAAATAAAGCAAGCCCAAGAAAAATTCATCTTTAGCATCAAGAGATACAAACAGTTGCAGAAATGAGCTTCCTTCCAACATATAGCAACTGAGATATTATGTATTGTCAGTTCCCTGTTTCTGATTGAAATGGGAAGGCTTGTACAATTGCTACAGCTACTTGTCAGTTTATCTTAACATATAACCATAAATAAAACTTGCAGTCTGATTTTTGCACTATGCTGAAGGATCTCTTCACTTGCACAAATGATTGCAAAGTTGTTGTTCCAAGCATAAGAGGTCACAATTTATCTCTTACCAGTAGATATCAGGAAAAAATAAATAAATGACTAACTAGAGATCTACATACAAACGGAAGATGAACAAGATGCAAATGGTGCCACCATACAGAGGATAATTATCACATTCAGAACAAACTAAAAGTAACTTGTTCTGCATTTGTTGTTCACATCACCACCTGAACATCAATAGTGCGCTGTGGAATGTGATACATTGACTTGATGGAAGCACCTTGACATATTTGAGCCAGTTTCAAAGAAAATGATGAAAACTTGCAGAAGCCAGCAAAAGAAATAAGATAAACTCTTTCCATCTGAGCAGGATAGTAGTGACAACAATCTAAATGACCAAAATCTTTACCAAAAGAACAGCAAGTCACCCTGAATCATAATAGCTCCATTACCCCACATCAACCTTACAATTAATCTTTATCTTTTTTCTTTAAATTTCACTAAAAAATCAAATTAGAAAAAAAAAATAGCTAAACCTATCCTAATCATAATATTAAAAAGGCAATCTTTTTCCCCAATCTAGTTTCTCTATACAGTTCAGGTAACTATAGTGTTGTATTAAGCATACGTACGACTATTCAATAGTTGCAAAACTTGATTCACCTCAAGGATATTGCCACAAACAGTAGACGCAATTGCCTTGGCGGCATGGAGATTTTCGCCAGCAATGATGGTCAAGTTAGTAATAATGGGCTTCGAGTTGAAGGTGAGCTCAGCTAAGGCTGTCCTGTACTGATTTACGAGTTCTTGATGCTGCGGTGTTTGTGGATAAGGTCCTCGCACAGAGTCGCTACTCTCAGAATCACCGCCTCTTTCGCTGGACCGGAATCGCGAACCAATCGAGCCAGAAGTTGCAGGTCGCTGAATAAAGCTGCTGCTACGGCCGTTGGAGCTGCGATCCAGACCAATTGGGTCTTCCGAAAGCCTAGGTTTCTTCAAGCCAGGTTCTCGAGATCTATCAAACGGTCTACGTGAACTCTCCATTTCCATCAATTTAAAACAAAAAGAACTCAAAAAACCCTAACCCTAGTTATCATCAATCTATGTAACATAGTTTACATCAAGACCACCGAGTACACGTGATATACAGAAATCAAACGCAAAAAATTCAAATACAATAAGATAAAAAGAATTCCTAATTTCAGCTCTGAATTTTAAATCCGGCGCGGGAACGCAGTGAGAAGAAATTGATCCAATCCCTTGACTTCTTTCCAGTTGAGGTCTAAGAGTGAAAAGATTGCACGGAGGATAAGCACCGTAGCTCGACGCAGCAGGACCGGGAGATAGGGTTTTTGATCGATTTGGGACTGCCGTAGGGAAGACCAAAGACAAGTGCTGCAAAAGGTATGGATGGAATATGAATTCAATGTGAGAGAGAGAGGAGCAGGATCTGTAGTGTTTGTGATGTTATATATATAGGACAGGATTTGGCCTGATTTTGGAAAGGAATGTGCACCGCGGGTGGACGACGGTGGTCCGTAGGCAGGGCCGAAGCTGGAATTGGATTTATATCTTAAGGCATTATGGGCTTTTAATTTGGGACAGTAATTGTGGAATTGGGCTGGGTCAAGATTGTCTGGATCACGATCTTTTCTAACTATGCGGACACAAATCACCCAAACATATTCAGCCAAAAAAATATAAAAGGCGGTCGATTCCCTTATTTAGATATCTTCACCTAACATGTCAAGTGAAAGATTTTGAGTTCGAGTCATTTAGAAAGTGGTTTAATACGGTTTAATATTAGTTGCTTTGTTATTCTATGGCAATATAAGGGTTTCTATGAGTTTTCTACATACGAGGATCTTATATTGGGAAGAAGAAAGAGGAAAAGTGGAAGTCGTGGAGAAGAAAATCTAATAACTGTCCTCTTAAGTAGAACGATGTCGTTTAGACACCCAGAGTGCACCTAGCGCACTCAGGTGCAACGTATAATATGCGGTTAGGTATATTTACCAAGGTATATTTACCACATGTCACGTGAGAAGTTTTGAATTCAAATCACTTATTAAGCGATTATATCGCGTGTCAATCTATTGTACGCATAATCATCATATTTTAGTTAAATTAATCCTTAAACGAATAAAAACGTATTAGATTCCTCCTCGTCATGACTCAAAATACTAGTATGATGTATTTTAATGCACCTTCCAAAATGTTTTTTATACTAATTTTTAATTATAATTCATCTTTTTTCAGAATAAAAGAGATAATATTAAAAATCAACTTGAATAGCTAAAACTACGATGGAAGTTTATGTTTATTCCAAAGATTCTACTAAATTTAAAGTTAAGCTAACTAAAATGTGAGTAGCATGAGAAAAATAATAATTAAATATCAATAAAATGCGAGAAAGATGAAATTAGCAAGTCAAAAATATCATTTTACTTTGAATACAAGCCACTCAATATTACTTCTTTTTTTTTTTTTTTTTGATATATTGGGGGAGAGGACTGCTCATTACTTGATATGATCCTGGAAGCATATAAAATGGTAGAGGTCAGGGAAGGATCATTCTCAAGATCAAGGGCGAAGAAAAGCATAGGATTGATAATTTGGAAATTTTTCTTTCAGATATACTTTTTGACAATCTTCAAGTCTAAGAAGAAAGAGGAAGACTTTATCAACTTTGTGGGAAATTATGGAATGCTAAAATATATTCAAATAAGAGTTCATTTGGTCATCTAAAAGTTACTCCAAAGTGTTTATGGATTTCGTTCCAATTTTGACACCTTTTAATGGTAAATTGCACATAACTCGAGTTATAGACATCCAAATGACTTGATTTAAAATGCTTTGGAAAGCCAAGAGAGAGTTTTACAACTTTGTGAAGGACACAAGACCCCGATCGAAAACATTTCTGCCTAAAATGGTACTGTGAAACAGGAGTCGTGTCTATGCAAGACTAGATTGGGTCATTTTGACTCGTTTGTAACTCGATTCGTTTTCTTTTAATTTCGAGTCATTTTAATCATGTTATGAACTTGTAATTAAGTGGGTTTGACCCCTTAAGACCTACTTTTACTTGCTATGGTTTAATTAGGGAGTTGGTTCCCTATAAATACTTCTCTTGATATTATATTTAACAACTTTAATGAAATGAATTAAAAAATTGCAGCTTTGGGTTGAGAGTTTACCTAGGGTTTTGGGTGTCTATTCTTTTTCTCTTTTCTTTTCTAGGGTTGATCATCCTAGCAAGGTTTTTAACTAGAACCTTGAATTGAAATTCAAGGGCTCTTGATCATCAAATCCCTAATATTCAAGAGGTGAACATAACATATGTTGTGGTTGTTGCTTGAGTTTGGTCTTCTCTAGAGTATTAGGTAGGTGATAAGTTTAATATACCTATTATTGATCTAGTTTATAAGGAAAAGACTGGAGTTTCTCTTCATAAGGTCCAAGGTTTGATATAGATTGAGTTGTAATAGTATTTATTTTGGGTAGATATTTTTAGTTAGATTTCTCATGTTTGTTATGGTTTAAATGCTTAAAATAATTAGTTTTGCTTATACTTTGAATTTTATGAAGGAAAAATCAGCAATGAGAGAAAAAGTAAGTTAATAAAGTACTGAAATTCTTGGAAAAGGCTTATAAAGCTAGATAAGGCGTGGCAACTTACTATCAAGGATTTAAAGTTGATAGATTTTCGTAAGTGACTTATTTAGAATACGATATTTTTATTTTGTTAAACTTGTTTGATTTGATCTGGTTTAACTGATTAGGATCTTCTTCTACTTTTTTCCTTCTCTATAAATAGAGGATGCTAGACTTCATTGAAGGTGGTGGAGTATTGAAGGAACAAAGAACATATTAGAGTCTTTTACTTTGAAGTTTTGTAGAAGTTATTTTCTTTTAATCAAGTATTTACTTCTTTCTTGTGTTCATCTATATCATTCTATCATTATTTTTTCTTATTAAATCAATAATAGCTGCACATCTATCTCATAAATTCATTTAACGCACTTGATTGTGAATAGGGGTTGATATAGAAGCAAAGGAAAATTGCCCAAACAATCTTTTGCTGCAAGGTTCTTTTGTTAGTAAATTTCCTAAACAGTTTTCTGCTGCAAGGTTAGTTTGTTAGGGAGAAGTAAAGTTAGTTTAATTATTTCACCTTTTGAGCAATTAAAACTAGTGACAGATTAGCACTCGTTTTAAGATTGTTATTAAGTAAATAATAATTGTTTCTTAATTAAGCGTGACAAGTGAGAACTTATAGAGTTTTCTTGATAGTTGGAATTATCTGGTGTCTTCAATAATTTATTTTTCTATGTACTTTGATTCTTTCAGCGTTGAAGGTAATCAATTTCGTTTACTTGAGTTAGAATAGGAAATACTTTTGCATTCCTGAAAAGTAAAGACTCGAATTTAATCTTTGATCTAAAGACACTTTTACCTAACTAAATTATTTTAAAAATATCCAAGTAAATCTTTTTCTTATTTTGGTTTACTATAAAAGAGTTATATACTTCCTTTGGATTCGACCGGGTGTTCACTATTGTTCTACAAATCTTAAACTTAATCATTTATTTTCAGTGATTTCGACACTGATCAAGTTGTTTGTTGGAGCAAAGGAAAAAAGACTTCAACAAGGAAGCAATCTTGGGAGTTTTTTGAATTCTTCAATCAAGATTATGAGTATTCGTATCATTACTTTGATCTTATAATAAAAAACTCGATTGTGAATCATGTCTATATCCCCAATCATGAATTTTTTGGCTTGTATTAAGCCATATCATCCTCGATTGTTGATTATATCTCCAAAAATAGAGATAATGACAACAACAGGAGTGATGACTTAATACAAACTAATACATGGATGAGTAGGGATATCACCTGATATATAATAAATTTTCTTTTTATAATAACCTTATTCAGACCAATTTTTTCACAATAGGAAATCCCTTAATTATTGCCAGTAATTCTTCAAATTTCAATGAGCAGTAGTTATGTTTAGAAATCGCCTTAACTAAGAGAAAAATGCTAAGATAATAGTTAGTTCCTCACGAGTACTCTAGGACTAAGTCTACTGGGAAAGAATCATCCGCGTTGATTTTAATAAAGACAAGAGAGGTATTGGTTGTAGTGATCCATAAATTCTGAGGAGACATTACGTAGAATTAGTAGTATTAAGTCATATTTGATTGACTAAGAAACTGAGTAAAGAAAGTAATCACTTTTCTAAATTTTAAATTCTAATAATTGGTTTATTACTTATCTTTTTGGAAAGAAATCTGATTCCTTGGAAAAATAAATGGAGAATATTGAAATTGTGGATCCTTACTTGCAGGAGGTATTGTGATTCTTTTTCATAGGATTCTAACAAAATAATAATATTTTTTAAGATGAATAAAAAGATATATAAATTTTTTCTTTACATATTTATAGTCTATCATTTCCTTCATTCTTATTTAGATGGACACTAAATATTTTTAAAGGTATATAAATATCGACTTAAAGAAGAATAATGTATAGAAATGCAATTAAAGTTTTTTGTTTAAGAACAAAAGCATTTTTTATTATTAAATTTATATTTTTATACTTTTATTTTGATTTCTTAAATATAATATATCTTAATTGTATAATCATTTTTAAGGACAATTGTACAAACACACATTTATATGAGATATGTAATTTAAAATAGTAATATTAAATTTTGAGTTAAATAAATACATTAGAATCAGTTTGATAACTCGATGTAAATATAAATTCCATACATGGTTACATTATATTTGGTAAGAATTATTGTTATTTTCCTTCTTAACATTCTGAAATATTTCAAACAAAGTAAAGGAATGTTAATGAATTTACATTCCATGGATTCAATTTTCAAATAATCATATTCTTGCCTTAATTTTCCTTTCTCGTCAATCAAACGGGCCCTAATAATTTTCTTAAAATCTCTATTTATTTCTCGAATGTCAAATAAGTTGAGAAATAAAGCCAATCAAAATGTTAAATTCAAGATTTTTCTGAGTATAAGTTTTTTAAACTATTAGTGGGTTTTTTGCCCTATTTGGGCTGTTTTTTAAAAAATGCCACTAAAGTGGCCAGTTTCTTTTTTTCTTTCTAGTCTTGGTGTGGTCATAATGCACATGGTATATGCATTATTATTAGTGATAACACATATATCGTGTGCGTTATCTTTAAACCAAAAATCAAAGCTCTAATTAGCTGATGTGGTCGATAACACATACAAATATGCGTTATCATTAATGATAATGCATTTGAGGTATGCGTTATCTGCCACAAACTTTTTTTTAATAATTTTTTTGTTTGCAAAACTTATAATTATTTCTTTTTTTTCAACAAAAAATAAAGACAAAGTGTTTTTTTATTCATGTCACTTGGCGTATATTTTATGATAATAATTATAACTATTTTAAGTAAAATAATTTATAAAAAAGTATGTAGAAGTAATTTAAAGTAACTTTTTCTTTTTCTCACTTGTTGTGTATATTTTACGATAATAATTTATAACCAATTTAAGTAAAAGAATTTATAGAAAAGTACCTAGAAAAAATTCAAAAAAGAAATATCATTAATATAAAAAGTAAAATATTACAACGCTTCGAAAAAATAGAAACTTATACATTGCTTGGACTAGAGTTATTACAAGTTTTTCTAAGACGTCCGGGCATACGACATCTGCTACATTTTGGAGGAGAATTCAGGTTTCGATCATATCTTGTGCCATGTTTCCGACTCCGTTGATTTTTTATATTTGGAGAATAGAATGTAATTCGTAAGGAGCATTTCTCCAAAAGTCTTCATGCACAACCGGATAAAAGTTAGATTGGTACGTTCATTTGTAAGTTTTTCGTTAATATATGTAAGGCACGTAAGTAGCGGTTGTTGCATTATTTTTTTTTAAAAACTGGAATAGCATGTGAATAAAGCAATGTATAGTCATGTCATTTCTCACAATTACACGACCTTTCATTCATTTTCAAAATGTATATGTTGTTGCTGTGATCATCAACCTGTATGAGAGATTTAACCATGTAAATATCAGCTCGTGGATTATACAATGTAATTGTGTGCTCTCTTGATTTTAATTCAATTTTAAGAAATTGGGGTTAATAAAACCAACTCGGAAATCTAAAATTTCAGCGCGAAAAAATTTTAAAAATTTTATTTTCACAAAAAATTCTCTCTCTACCTCTTATTCTCTCTAACACCAACTCATTCAATCTCAAATCTATGCAAATCCGAATTGAAAATTAAAAAAAAAAAAAATAAAGAGTAGTACATCGATCTATACTCATTTATTTATAATTTTATCGGTTTAAGATTCAAAAAAACGCACTGGATTGAAACAAAAATTTTGGCCAAAATTCTATTCAATTTTGCCCTACCTGGCGAAATTCTTTCGCCAATCTTGGCAAAATTCAACAGTTACGATTTTTTTTATTTCTGTTAGTTATGTTTAAATTTATGTGTATTTATTTATATTATTTAATTTTGTGTTTATAAATGTTTAAAATTATGTTTATTTCGTTTATATTAATTAGAAAGAAAGAATTTGTATATATATTTGGAAAACTTGAAACATGAATAACTCTGAGATCGGAGGACTGTTTAATGCGTATGACCACTTGTTTTGATGGTTCTTGTAAAGATAAACGTAATGGCATCGCTGAAAAAGTGATCCAAATGCGTTTTAGGACAAAAATTTTGTCCCGTAAAGTTAAAAACTTTGACGGAGCATAACTTTGAACTCGGACGTCCGATCGAAGTGATTCTTGTGGAAATTTGTGTATTTTTTCGAGATCTACACATTGGAAATAGCCGTAGGAAGTTTCTATGAATTTTTTCCATAAAACGCCCTATATTTTAGAATTTTCTAATACTTTTCCCTTTATTAACTAAAAAAATACGGCACCAACTTTAAAATTAAACAGATGAGCAAATCCTTTCTTGCTCTAATTAAAAATTTAAATGATTGAAGTTGGTAAATATTAGAATACATAAATATGTTATTATTAAATAAAATCTCATGTACGTATTAGCATGAAATTTCATGTTGATGTTTTGGAAAGTCTTTTATGTTACGTTTTGTGAGGTCAATGGTTCATCACAAGGCTACTTTTTTTTTTTTGGCTAAATCATCAGAAGACTGCTTAAACTAACAAAAAATTAAATAATATAAACAAATGCACAGAAATTTAAACATAACCAACATGAATTTTTTTTTAAAAAGCCGAATCTGTTGAATTTCGCTCCCAAGTTGGCAAAATTCTTTGTTGAATTTCGCCCAACCTTGCTAGGTTGAAATTATTGAATAATTTCACTAGGTTGGGCAAACTTCAATATAATTTCAGCCAATTTTTTCAATCCAGTGCATTTTTTTAAATTTTAAACCGATAAAATTGTAAATAAATGAGTATAAATCGATGTACTACTCTTTTTTCTTTTTTTTTTTTTTTTTAATTTCAACGATCGAATTTGCATGGATCTAAGATTGAATGAGTTGGTGTTAGAGAGAAGTTAGAGAGAATAGGAGGTAGAAAGAGAAAAATTTTGTAAAAATGAAATTTTCTGTATTTTTCACGCTAAACTTTTAGATTCCCAAGTTGGTTTTATTGATCCCCTAAGAAACTTGTCAAAAACTCTTTTTGAAAATGGATGCAAATAGTTCTGGGTTTCCTGACGATGCTGGTTGAAGTACTTAACTAGTTTGTTGAATATCAATTCAACTAGGGCTTTTAAAGGTAAAACCCTAGCTTTTTTTAGGACACTGTTAAGTGTTTCTAATATGTTGCTAGTTATCATACCGTGCATGTGTCCACCATCATGCACGAGTGTCCACTTCTTCGATGGGATATTAACATAAATAATTATAAGCTTCTACTTTTAATTTCATTCATGGCACGTTCAAATTTCTATCGCTTAGCTTTGGTTCCAGCTTGTCACATTAAACTTTTTAATTTGCTGTTCTTAAATGTCTTGTTGAAATTTTCCTGAATGTGGCATAGACAAAACCTATGCTCTGGAAATGGAGGTTGCCATAGAACTTGATTTTGCATAGCAGATAAAGTAACTTTGTAGCGATCGGATATTAAACAAACATGCCAATCCTTGACAATATTTTCCCGTGGCAGTTTAAGGAACCAATTCCAACTTTCCGACGACTCTTTATCAACCATTGCAAATGTTAGGGGGAACAAATGATTATTCGTATTTCATGTGCTTGCAATTAATAGTACGCCCTTATATGATCCTCTAAGATGAGTACCATCATCAGAAATAACCAGCCAACAGTTTGAGAATCCAGTTATACAAAGCTCGAAATACCAAAAAAGAAATTTGAAAACATAGTCCGGAGAAACGCTTTTTCCGTGATGCAACCACTCGTAGATAGTTCTTGAGTAAGAATCTTTCATGGCTTGGAGATATTTCGGTAGAATTGAAAAAGTTGTCTCCCAGCTATCGAACACCCTTTCTATCACAAACTTCTGACTGTGCCATGCCTTGTTGTACGCACAACCCATTTGAAGTAATACTTGGGCTTCTTGGATCACATTTAAGACAGGGATCATTGGTAACAAGATGCGATTTTAGTTTTGAAATAAACTTTGAAGTCATATTTCAGTGCATGTTTTGACTAATTTGAACAAGGCATGTGTGTTCTTTGGTGAATCTAGTAATCTCCCAATGACCATGGGTTTCTTTTTTCTTGATTTTGATATACCATAGACAAAAGTTTGCGTGCGTCATTTGTATGATAACATTTTGTCGTCCATAATTGCTCTTACTTTTAACAACTCTAAACTCTCGTCCTATCCAAATAGACTACTTTTGAACAGCACAAATTGCTAGAGTTTTGTGAATGAACCTCATTCCTAATTGCAGATCAATCATTGCATCATTCCAGTCTAGCAACTAGATAGTTCCTAATTCGATAAGATCATTTACCGGCTCTTTCGAGCCCATATCTGAAAAAGTTCCAAATGATGTATAATCATATTGCGCGTTACTGAACCATAGGCTACTTTGCCATTGATTCACTGCAGTTGAAAATAGAGGGTTTAGGGGTGTGCTAATGTCACCTTCTTCATCATTATCACTATTGTCTTTGTCCAATGCAAGATACGTCATCATCTGCATCATCATCATCATCATCGTCCTTATTGTGTTCATGTACGCTTGGGTACAAGTTGATGGTTCATCGGAAACCATCTATGTTATTTTCGTGACATGTTGACGAACATTCGAATGATCCTCATGCGTCGAAACATGAGTATGCTGAACATCTGAAAATACTTGTAATTAGACCAGTTCAAATTCAACTAGAATGTGAATATCTTCCTTGAATATATCAAGTCTAATTGTCCAAAGGTAACACATAGGGATGGCAATGGAGGCAGGTAGAGGCGGAGGTACCATTCCTCGGCCTCATCCCCATCTCTCTACTTTGTCCCCATATCCAACCCACCATCATTCTTGAGTATGAAATTTATCCCCATCCCCAACCCAACCATCTATTTTTCAGCCCCATCCCCAACCCATCCCCACTTTTGGGGATGAAATTTAGCCTTATCCCCAATCCATCCCTGCCAAACTCATTAGAGAATTGGAGATCCAAGTGGGGATTATATATATTATTTTTAATGTCCAGAGACTAGAGTAGAGATTGACTGAATATGAGGTTTAGTTTAGTATTTTTTTTAGCTCTTTTTTTACTATTTAAATGAATATTTTTACTTAAAAAATTATATATATACGCACACACATATATATAATGGGGATAGTTAGGAATGGGGTGGTTTGGGGATGGGGAAAACCTAATCCCCGCCCCCATCCCATCCCCAAGCTTTGGTACAAAATTCATCCTTATTCCCACTCGGTCCCCAGTCAAACCAGAGTCAAACAGGTTGAGATGCGTTGGAGGCGAGCGAGTACCTGGTTAGACCCACACCATTGCCGTCCCTAGTAACGCATCTCATCATCGTCGTTCATACTGTACAAGTATAACTAAACATGTTATATTGTTCATAAAATGAAGTCACCCTTATTGTCATTCGAACATGCCACTGATTTGAATTCATTTTTCTTACAAGTTGAGCATGTGTCACCATCCGAGTAAACATCCATATTTTCTTTGTCACTCTTGTAAATAAGGACCAAACACATCTCTAGCATGCTCAGAGTCCCATAATAATATCACTCTAATAGGGTAAGTGTCATCCTTGTTCATTGTTTGCAATGAATGAAGGAAAACTGTTAAAAGTTTCAGAAATAGAATAGAAGGAAAAGTAATCGAAGTTGTGATGTGATGAGAATTTGGGTGATTTTCAATCCATATATATAAAAGCTTAAAAAGGTTTTGGCATTTTTTTTAGGGAGCTTATCCAAATTAAATGCTTCACATGGGCTTGTCGGGTTTGAATTCAATTCCATGTTTTTGAAATATCAAATCAAGTGATGTATACTCACATGGGCTTGTCGGATTTGAACTAAAAAGTATAAAAATTTTGGCATTTTTTGAAGGAGCTTACCTGAATTAAAAGCTTCACGTGGCTTTGTCGGATTTGAATTCAAAAGTATTCAAATCCCACAAGTTTTTAAGTTGTCAAGTTATGTGAAAAGGATTCACATGGGCTTGTACGACATGAATTCAAAAACATAAAAATTTTGACTTTTTTGAGTGCTCTTTTCCCTATTAAAGTATTCATCTGCTTGGCTCATCACCGTGCTCTTCTTAATCGGAAGAAGATGCCCCTACTATAGGCATATGAGGCAGAGATAAGCCTGATGTGCCTGCTAAATGTGGAGGTGGCGGTGCATGAAATGATGTTTCTGCTATACACAGAGGTGGTGGTGCATGAAATGACGTGCCTGCTACACTCGGAGGTGGCAGAGCATATGTGTTTGGCATCAAACCCAAAGTAAATATCAAAGCATCCCATCTGGACTGTCAAACGAGTCATATAGAACATATAATCCAGGGTTTGCCTGTACTATCTGAGCTATATGAAGAACATCGTCTCCATCACCCTCTGCCCTTCTTCCCATCCCCGTCAGCCAAGTCCTTGTCCTCTCCGTCCTCCATGATCAAAGCCATCATCCTCTACAAGATCTCCCCCTATCTATCGTGTACCCCTAAAGCTGTCCTGTAGGCATCCATACAAATATCCTAATACGCAACTCCCCCAGCTGTAAGTCTGGATGGCATCAAATCATTTAACAGACTGATGTAGCAGACGTAATCAAGTTATCCGACATATCAGGGAGCATATGACCTCCTAAAAGTAAGAAAATAAAACTGCGGGCAACATGATTAAGTCACATCAATCTCTGAACCAGTGAACTCTCTCAAGACCCACACCTCTATAGATTCCTTCTTTATCTTATACCCGGAAAAGTGAGTTAGAGATAACTAAATATTGATAAGCCTCTCAATCATATCTATCTACTGCTGCTTCCCAAAACTCCAACTAGGACCTATAATAAGCAAACCCTCCATCTGTAATCCCCATAACACATACACATCCTATAATGTGATTGTCACCTCACCACAAGTCATATGGGATGTGAGTCTCAGGCCTCCATCGCTCAACTAACGCAGTAACAAGTGCATGGTCGAGGCCTATCTAACCACATCTAAAAACTCTCCCTAAACACATCCTATCAATAATATCAATCAATTGACTAGGAGCCGTACTATAAGTCTGAAATAAATTATGACCAAACAACGACACTAAAGATCAGTAAAACATGTCTCATGATCCCCACTTCATATGAGCCCAAACCTATGCTCATATTGCCCGTCAATACATCAGTGGTTATTGGTCCCAGGTGCACATTTGTTGGGACCTCTTCCATCTAAATTGCATCACAAGATGTAATTATGGTTTACAATTATAAGGGTTTAGGGTTATAAGGTTTTACAATGAATGTTATATGAGTGGGTTTATAATTTAAGGTTATATAAGTTTTAAGAGTGTAGGATTTAGGGTTTAAAGTAAAATATTTTCTATTTACATTTTCTAAATTGTAGAGTCTATGGTTTAGAGTTTTAGAGATTAGGGTTTAAACCAAAATATTTGTTATTATCACACTTTATAAATTTTAGGGCTTATAATTTAGGGTTTTAAGTTTTTAGGGTTTAAGGTTTTAGGATTAAGGTCTAGTATTATACCCTTTACGGTTTTAGAATTTAAAGTAAAATATTTTTTATCGTTACGCACTTCATAAATTTTAGGGTTTAGGGTGTTAAGGTTTAAGGTTTTAGGATTAAGATGTAGTATTACACACTTTCTAAGGTTTAGGGTTTAGTTTTTTAGAATTTAAAGTAAAACTTTTCTTTATTGTTAAGTATGAATTTTAGGACCAATATAGTCCGTCCTCGAAGTTTTTATTCGATTGATACTAAAGCGATTTTGTTATAACGCAATGTATAATTTTTTGTTTCTGATAACTAATTGTTGTCTCATAAGCTCTTGATTTAGGTAATAAAAAATATTTTTTTTGTAATTACACACTTTATCAAGTTTAAGCTTTAGAGTTTAGGATTTTCTGGTTTAGAGTTTATAGTTTAGAGAAGGTTCTATTTTCTTTTTTCCCTAACCAAAAAAACAAAACTAAAGAGTCTTCTTGGAACATACATTTATATGGAAGTACCATAACAATATACATATTTATGAGTAATAAATTCAGAGTTAGGACAATTTTGTTATTTGCTTCCGTAAGTTCTTTGATTCATTCATAATAATCCTTAAATAACATATAGGGATCAATTATTCTAATTTTATTTTTAGAAAAAATATATAATTAGCCACTTAACCATTAAACTCTTCCTTCAAAAAGGAAAAAAAAAGTTTTGATATTAATTTAGGTCTAAACCATTTTAGTACCTTCCTAATTGATTAAATATTCTCACAGGCCCATTATTACAGAGCATTTTGAACATTAATTGAATACAAAAATTTTGAGAATTTTGTGAAGCTAAGAGTTGCAAAATGAAGGAGACCAATTTGAGAACACTTTATAAATTTTAGGGTTCAGAGTTTAGGATTTAGAAATTAGGGCTTAGAGTTTTACGATCTTAAGGTTTAGCATTTAAGGTTTTAGGATTAAGATCTAGCCTCACACACTTGCTAAGGTTTAGGGTTTTAGAATTTAAAGTACAATATTTTTTATTATTACATACTTTATAAATTTTAGGGTTTAGGATTTTTTAGCTTAGAGTTTAGGATTTTATGGGTTTAGGGTTTAGGGTTTTAATATTTTAGGGTTTAAAGTTTTAGGATTAAGGTCTAACCACAATTTCTTTTTCTTCTTACCAACAAAAACCAAAATTCTAAAGTACAAAGCCACAAAAGCATTCTTACTAGAACAAACAAAAAATTCAGCCATTTACATGGAACCAGAACAATATTTACAGCAATTCCTTAGATGGAATTGTTGGAACATACACAAAATACTCACAACACCAATGTTTCTGTGTAAATTAAAAACAAACAAGAAACAAAAAGACAAAAGCAAAACTTCTATACAATTATGAGTGCTAAATTTAAAAAAAAAATAATAATCAAATATGTAAAAAATCAGCACCAAAATTCAAAATAAAATTTCAAGCAAAAAATAACCCCAAAATTAAGCAAACAAAAGGGGAATCAAGTACCCAAAATCCAACAAAAAGTAAAAAATACAACAACAAAAAGTACCACGCTATCAGAATTGCCGCCGTCGAAACTAAAAACGACGGATTTTTTCAAATTCTTTCACTAAAAAACTTTCAAATTCAGTTTCCGAATATTTTAAACTCTTTGATTTCTGCACTTTCTTAAATATGTTAAACCCGATTTCTAACAAACCAAACAAGGGTTTCAAGGAAAAAGTTAAGGTCAGAAATTTAACTATGCAATACAATTAACTAAATCAAAGTTTAAAAAACTGAAATTCAACTTAAGATTACTTACATTTCTAACTGGAAGTTGAGATTGATGTTTAAATTTTTAAATTTCTGGCTGAAGTGCAAAAAATAGAAGCAGTTGAAGAGAAGATAAGGAATCTTTATGAAGGAGAAGAAGAAGAAAGAAGACGCTGGAGAAAGTAGAAGGAGAAAGCAAAAGAAGGAAACATAAGCATAAATTTTTTTTATGAAGAAGAAGAAAGAAGACGACAGGAGGATGGTTTATTGTTTTAATGCTTTGAACAATGATAACGCATATAGTGTGTGCATTATCGTAACAATAACGCATATGATGAATGCGTTATTGTAATGATAACGCACACACAACATGCGTTATCAACCACATATGCACATCATACGCGCCATGTCAATTCATATTACCCACTTAATTGAGATCACATCATTAATCAGGATTAACAAGCATTTTTAATTTCGGATTAAGCATAACACACAAACTATATGCGTTATCACGGAAGATAACGCACACGTTATATACGTTATGACCACAACAAACATATAAAAAAAAATTGACATCTTTAGTATTTTTTTTTTTAAAAGCCCAAATAGGGCAAAAAAAGACCCTATTAATATGTTATCTTTGCACTTCTTAAAATTAGGTGATTTTTTACCAAACTTCCCTTGTGAAAGGAAAATTAAGTTAGGATCAAATTAAAATTAAGTTAGGACAACAAGTTTTCAAGGATCAAATTGAAATTAACTGAGAATTTTTTGAATTGAACTATTAGAGTCCAATTTCTTAATTTAGAAGTTTGTCTTCCTCACTGTGATTTGTGGCCCCCCACCATATCAATACTGTCTCACCTGCAAATCCCCATTCCCCAATTGAGCACTTCCCATTGGTCCCAGGCACGTAACCTGAGCTGACTCTCCCTTCCTCTTTCTTCCTTCCTTCAATTCAAACTCCATACAGTAGCTTTTCAACTGTCCTCTAAAGTTCAACTCCACTCGTCTTCACCAATCAGAAGCTACCCATTCACCAAAATATCTCTTCATCGTCCTTATTTCTGGACCCCATCTGTCCCCTCTTCTCTCCACAACCTCAGCCGCCCCCTTGCCCAATTGCTCAAGAAACCACACAGCATCTTCTTCAGTCCCAGAAACTCCAAAACCACAAAAAAAAAAAAAAAAAAAAAAAAAAAAAAAAAGAACAAAATCAAAAACAAAATTTGTGTTCTTGGATCTAATTTATATGTTGGGTTTCTCTCAATTCTTTGTCTTTCTGTTTAAAATCTACTGGTCGTCGTCTTACTACCGTGTATTTGAACAGTAAGGAGGAAAAGGGAATGGCGAAGCCGGGACGAATCTCCACCGCCTTAACGGGATTTTCGGATATTTTTGGAATTCTATGTCGGCAGTACCTATATAAACCCAACTTAACCTTTTCCACTGCCGACCATTTCTTCATTTCAGGGTTGTCGTTCTTTCTTGTTCTTTTTCTTGAACTCACCTGGAAAATTAACCATTTCGTCCTCAATTTGAAGAGAAACTCACTCTTTTTTATTGATAAAAAATGAACCCAATTGACAAAAGTAAGAACCCAGTTTCTTCTCCTTCGAATTCGCCTCCTTCATCTTCTCGTCCACCTGGGACACACTCCGGGGAAATACCTAGTCCCACATATACCATGCCGTTTCCGTTGTATTCTGCTCAAATTGAACCTGGGTTCTCGACGAATTATCCTTTCTCGGTGACCTCTCCGTTTATAGACTTCGACTCTATTCAGAATCTGGAAGAAACTATACCCACTTTACCAACTACAACGGCCGAGGCTGATGAGGGTTTTACTGGTGTGCCGCAGCCGCTAGATATTCTGCACGAGACTCCGGTGCCGCCGTTTCTTTCCAAGACTTACGATCTTGTGGAGGACCCTTCTTTGGATTCTATAATCTCATGGGGAGCCAGGGGACAGAGCTTCGTGGTTTGGGACCCGGTGGAATTCTCTCGGATTATACTGCCCAGGAACTTCAAGCACAATAATTTCTCAAGCTTTGTTCGCCAATTGAATACATATGTGGGTATTATTGCTTCTTAACTCGCAGACTGATCATATTGGTGGCTCTTTTACCTTATCTCTTTGTGTAATCTTCTTGTTTTTTCATGTACATTCGCATTTTTTGTGTACTTTTTTGTTCTTGTAAAATAGAATAGTCACTGTACATTTTGTAGCTGTGTTTTTTTATGGACTTGTAATTGAAATTCTTGTAACAGTTAGAATTGTTGTACCTGAATTTTGTTCAAATTAGAGGTGGTCTGTACATTAACTCATAAAGGAAATGAACATTAGCTTGATTTCTTCATTTGTTTGCTTGTACTACTATTCTATATTTGGTTGGGTTTGCATGCATGTAAGTAATGTCTTGGAAATATTGGAAATGCTACCTTCATCAATTGATCTGTAGATGATGCTGAGATGCTTCATTTTCCGTATTGGAAATAAGAAAACCTTTCTCCTCTACCCAACTGCAGTAGTTGGGAGGTTCATCTTTTTGCAGGTCAGAATTTAAGGTTTTGATGTAATATGTTTAACTATCACCTGAATTTCATAATTTTAACTCTGATGCACTGATGATCTTTTGTTAGTGCAGCAATTCTGTAGTCATGAAAGACCATGGTTTTTGATTTGCTTGTGTAATAATCTATGATAGTCTCTTCCCTCGTTTGGAGCTGAGTTCAATTTTGAAGTGTTATTGTTGAATTGACGCAGGGATTTCGCAAGATTGATGCTGACAAGTGGGAGTTTGCAAATGAAGGTTTCTTAAGGGGTAATAAACATCTTCTGAAGAATATACAAAGGCGCAAATCACCTCATTCTCAGCATGTTGGGAGCTCGTCCACTTCAACTGGTGAAACAGGTAAATCTGCATTGGAAGCTGAGATAGTGAAGTTAAGGAAAGAGAGGAGCGTAATGATGCAAGAAGTAGCTGAACTGCAGCGGCAGCAGCGTGGGACAATTCAACATATGGAGAATGTTGGTGAAAAGCTCCAGGCAGCAGAGCAGAGACAGAAGCAGATGGTCTCATTCTTGGCTAAGGTATTTCAAAACCCATCCTTTTTGGGTCGCATCAAGCAAACAAAGGAGCAAAGACAAATTGCTTCCCCAAGAACAATGAGGAAGTTTGTGAAACATCAGCAACATGGACCAGATGGAACGGAATCATCCCTGGAGGGGCAAATTGTGAAGTATAGGCCTGATTTACCTGGATTCGCCATATCACCCATTGGACCCAACCTCGATTCAGTTGCAGTTGAACAACTTCCTGAATTTCCTTTACAGGATTCAGGTAAAAGTCTGGGTTTACATTCAGAGTACATGCCGTCCCAAACTGAAGACAATGCATCAGATGATTTCATAATGGCACACGAACCTGGGAGAACTTCGGAGCAGTTACCAAGCCGGGGAGCTGAAGATCCAGTTCTCAAAGGCAAGAATGTAGTTTGTCCTCTATCAGAAGCTATACCTGAATACTTAGTCTCTTTTCCTGAGGACCTGTCAAAGCAGAAGAGTGTTCCTGAATTCTCATCACTTGGAATTGAAAGTATAGTTAAAGAAGAGGAATTATGGCCCATGGGTTTTGAAGTTGGTACTGGTATGTCTTCTTCTAGCAATGAGTTGTGGAGTAACATTAGCAACTATGAGATACCAGAATTAGGAGGTAGCAGTGGGTTGTCAGACATTTGGAATCTAGGTTCTCCACAGGGTGCTGGAAGTTCTGGTGTCCAGAACTGGCAGGATGATGAATCTCCTTTTAGAGGGTTTTATGAACAAGCTGGGGACCATAAGGATGATAGTTCTAAAAATCTAGACCCATAGGAAGTCATCGTCCGTTCCTAGGTTTAGTTAGATTTAAATGGCATGGATTCTTCAATATTGAAGGATTTTGAGTATTATCCATCTTTTTAGTTGATTAACTCTGTCTTTCCGTTGTTAGTTTCATTTGCTATTTCTTTGAATTTATTCAATTCATTCACCTTTTGCTTGCGTGTGGTCTTGCAAGTAAAAGTTGTCAGCAGGCAGTTTGTGAATTCTGCAGGTTCAGTAGCGTTTTGGAATGGATTAGAGGCATTTTCTGAGGACAATTGGGATCAGTACTATCGCTCGTTGTGAATGTGAAGGTAAGATATCGCGCATTTTTTGTCATATTTCTGTTTCTACTTACTAGTACTTTGTCTGATTGAATTGGATGTTGGATTCTTTAATGCTATTTTCTTTGTATACAAATCTCTAGCATCTCAATATCCCTGTATATGTCTTCTTTTTTGTTTATACTTTATGATTTTCTTTTATCGAGTGTGCCAGCAAGAAATGAGTCGTGGTTCTATGTTGTTGGTACGAGAAGGAGAAATATTATTGAGACGAGGACTGTTCTTGGAGGGAGGTAATGTAGCGTGTAGTGCATATTATCAGTTGAGGGTGGGTGCATAATTTCTGGAGTATTCTTGCATATTGGTGTAGCCCATATCAGGCAATTAGCTGTGAATAAAGAACCATTTATGCATTTTTAGTTTGTACAGTATGAAAAAATTAGCAGAAGAACATGACTTGATGCACAGCAAAAACTTAGCTTCTAAACCTGAGTATTCGCTGTGATTGAAGGGTAATTGTTCATTCTCTCTTTGTTCTTACAACAGTCTTGAGACACTGCTTTGTTTCATCATTTAGCAAATATTATTGGAGATTTATCTTCTGAATCCCTTGCTTTCTCCTGTCCTGTTCTCCATACCATACTCTACACTATTTTTTTATTTTTCCCTTAAGTTTATCTTTTATTTGGTAGATATTATTAATAAAATATACTAAATTAAGAATGTAACAGAGAGAGAGTCCTAACAATCTCAAAAGGCAAGGTAGTTTATCTTTTATCACAGCAAACTCCAAAAGTACAGGCATCTATCTGAAGCACTCACTCACTATATACTAGTAGTTAGCTAAGCAAGGATGGTGATCGGGCTTTCCTCATAGTATTTCACAATTCACAAGCTACAGCAAAGCTTTCCCTCTTCTGTTCAAAATCAAAACGACCCCCAGTTCTCTCTCATTCATTGTTAGTTTGTGTCCTTCTTCAGACAGAGAGACCAGCAAACAGCAACTCCAACTCCCCTTCCTCTTCCTCTTTCTTTGATGTCTTCATCTGCACAATAACAACCCTATAAATTCTTTTGGCCAGGAATTGATTGCCCACACCCCCACTTGTATATATATATATATATATATCTATAGATACACCAGAAGAATAAAAAAACCTGAACAAGGAGGGGTAAGAGTTGCTGGATTTTGTTAAAGAGCTGCAGAGGACGACCCTTATTCTTCATCATCCCCTTACTTTCTTGATTCGCATCAGACATAGACACCCCTGCTGCCCCACGGCTGAGGCTCTCCTTTCCGGGCCGATTAAGGCCATATGATCTGCCTGCGAATACCCCAAATGAAGCCACTTTTGCACCTCAACTTTGCTTACTCTTAGGCTTGCTTAGCCCTCCTCTCCTCAGGCAGGTTTTCTAATAGATGAACATGCACAGGAATATCGAGCTAAAAAATTGACTGGTTCCACCTAGTATTATGCCAAAATATGCATTCCCAATGCAAAACAGACGTCAGCTTCCATTCTCCAGATACATCGTGAACGAGAACAACCCACATCATATCGACCATCTTAGTCACAAAATAATTCTTTTTTTTTTTTTTTTTTTTTTTTTTTTTTAAATAATAACGGATAAATACTCCACAAACTGTTCAAATTGATACATTGCATTTCGAATGTAAGGATTATTGTTTAGGTAGACGTTTTATGTCGGATGCTGGCGAAGAATGAATGCCTAACAGCAAGCAATATTTAAAGAAAAGGTGGGGTTTGAAAGGACTAAATATAGATAGAACAATTAATAAAAAAACAGAACATGGAATTGCGCTTTAATTACCAAGTACTTTGGTAAATTGTACACCTAAAATATTTCAATTACATCAACTTAGATACAAAAATTATCATGATTTCCACATTTGATATTGACGACAACATTGCTCTCGCCTAAACAATATTTGAGAGAAGCACAGACGGATGGATACTCATCTCCATCATCTACAGCAATTGTATTCCCTCATGTTGGGGAAAAATCAGTAATTTTTTTGAACAATTAATATGTACAGGAAGAAGCCTGCAGAAAAAAATATTCACAAAAAGAAAAAATGCGCAATCAGTTTCTTCATCTCCAAAAGAGAAGCAAAGACTGAGTAAGTCCTCGGGTAATAAACATTGTCCTAAGGGCAAAAAAACAATATCCAAATTCTCAGTTTTCTTCATCCATTATTCTTTCTCTTCTCGTCTTTTTATGGGAGAGAGAGTCGAGGCATATAATGAAAAAGTCAGATTGAAGGGCACATTTAACTTACCATGAAGACTGAGGGAGTTGTGAATTGTGAAAACGGATTAACATCCATCTTTTTCTTTAAAAGCAAAAATTTATTAATGAATACACACCTGATTACTCGAGCAGCATTCCTGCCAGATATCAGTCCAGTTAAGAGCAGACAACAGGCTCCCCGCCATTCATGTGAGCAAAGACATGTCTGCATGACCAGACTGAGGAGTGGTGGAAGGTTTAATTAAAGATTTCAGCGATTCCATGACACTGGTAAAGGAGGGTCGCTTCCATGACTCACTGCAAATGACCCATATAATGTCAGTCAAATGAATAGGCCCCAAAATAGTGCACGAATCTTGATTTCAGAAATCAAAGAATTAGGCTCACTTAGCCCAGCAGGATTCAATTAATTTAGCTATTCGGGGATCCACATCCCTTGGTATTTCAAGCCTTTTCCCCTTGAAACCAACAGCTGCTACAACCTGTTAAACAGAAAACCAGTCTCATATCGCATGCTGCATGGCTGAAGTAAAACATCACAACTATCTAGAAGAAGCTACATTGGATCAAAACAGGAATTGGACAAGTCAAATCACACGATAATTATTGCAACAAAATGAACCTTGCAAACAGATCTCACCCAAGTGCAGCAATCTCTTTTCTTTCCTATTTTGGTTTTTCTACTAACAATTCAACACTTATGTACACATTTTATTTGGAGCCAAAAATTTTGCCAGGTAGTTCAAACCTATATTTCATTCAGTGACCTCTCTTGCCAACAGTTTAAGAGCTCTCGACCAGTTTAGGTTGTCAATGTGTATGTGTAGCTTCTTTTTCTGCCTTCTTTTTTTCCATGTTTACCACTCAACCTTGTATTCCCATATCATATAAATAATAACCTGTTAATATTTTCTACTGCAAATAACTTGCATTACGTGTTAGCTATCAGATTCAAATGTTTACAATAAACTTGAATACTGGTGGGAAAAAAATGGAACTTGTTGCATGAAGAATAAGCAGGAATAAATATAATCTTTTTGTTAAGTTAAATTTCATGCTGCAGCATGGGCAGGAACAAATCGAGTGCCTGATGCAGGGTGCAGGCTCACATTTGCAACTTATATCATCCCTGTTGAGAGAGATTGAGATCAAACCTGTGCTGGATTCAGATTACCCCAGGGTTGTTGTAGAGTTGCTAGCTCCCACAATATTACACCAAAGCTATACACATCTGATTTTTCATTTGATGGTTCATCACGGAGAACTTCTGGAGCCATCCACTCAGGCTGGAAAATAATGCAAGTCAAACTCAACTTTGTCTAGCGAAGGCACAAAGGTTAAAGATAATGAAAAATCAACATGAACTTACAGTTCCAGCAGCTGATTTTGATGAAAGGAATGTATTTGCTTTTAAACGGGAAAGGCCAAAATCACAGACCTGGAAAACAAATTAGAAGGCAAAGAAATCCAATTTAAACATCTCATACATTCATAAAAGACCATCATACAAACATATTTAAGTCTGCCCCATTTAATTATCCAAGGGAAGGACCCAGAAGATTGTCTATTAATAATACAAACAGATAGTAAAGAAATACTTTTGACTTGTATTCAACAATGGCAATCAAAACAGCAGCTGCCTTCACATAGTCCTAAATTTAACTCCACATGTATCACATAGCATCAAATACTCCAGTAGAAGATTCAGTTATTCAGTTCAACAGATTATAATACCTAACTTGAGACCTTAAATGCAGATGCTCTGTTTGGTTACTATTACCTTGACTGTATACTTCTTGTCCACCAAAAGATTTGGAGATTTCAAATCTCGATGAACAATAGGAGGATTGCGCTTATGAAGATAATTCATCCCCTTTGCCTGTAAAGCACGACAATCCCTTAATATGATTTGTTATCAAGAAACAAATACGAGAGAGAGAGAGAGAGAGAGAGAGAGAGAGAGAGACAGAGAGACAGAGACAGAGACAGAGAGACAGAGACAGAGAGACAGGGAGGCAGAGAGACTACAAACCACATCGTAAGCCATATACAATCGACGCCTCTCATCCAAAACTTCTCTGGCACCTGGTTTGTGTAGAAGTCTGTATAAACTACCTCTGAAATTGAAAATTGAGGTAATAATTAGGATATACAATCCAAAAAGCTCTAGCATGGGAAACTTATGCAAATATATTGACAAGACAACCACAGAGAATTTGAAGGTACAGAAAATAGAAAACGAACCTAGATAAATACTCTGTGACTATAGACAAGTTTGGCGGCTTGGTAACAGCACCCATAAAAAGCACAATATTTGGATGGCGCAAACGTTTCATTATTTGAACCTAAAAACAAGAGAAATAACAAACTGAAGTAGAGCACCAGAGGACCTTGATGATAAAAATACATGAATAAAGATTATTCTGGATCACATACTTGAGGTTAAAGTTTTAAGTAAAATTAATTGGAGAAAAGAAAAAACTCTAACTAAACAGAAAGTTAACTCATTACCTCCCGTAAAAACTCATTAAACCTTTCTGCATGGAAGTCTTGCTCCATGAGAACCTTCACAGCCACATCCTGAAAGTCAGACACCCTAGTCATTACAACCTAAATGAAATAAAACAAGTGAAAAAATCCTAGATGAAAAGAAAGTGGGATTTAAAATGTACAACTTGTTCCCACAAGTACAACATCCCGGGTTAAACATATTTTTTCTTCAAGCTTCCTCACTTAGAGCCTCAGATTCAAGTCATTTAGGGTCAGAACTGCATAAAAAAATAGTACATCGTAATTTGCAACTTTTTGGACAAATTTACCATTTTATTTCGTTGAAATGGGAAGAATTGACCGATTTGAACAAAAACAAAATTCTGCTCCAAAAAATGTAGCATTTTCTCCGGATGAATCCGGTGTCAACGGCCAACTCCTGGATGTTTGCCGGATTTCATCCAGGAGTTCGGTCAACCCAGATGTTTGAATGGGGATTTAACAGCATTTATTTGAACAGTAGCATTTATTAAACCTCAAGGAAAGTAGATATTGTATTGTGTAGACTTGAGAAGAAGAAGTATCAAAGGGGAAGATGAACATCTATAAATGACAACATAAGCCAAGTCGTAACTAGCAACAACCATTAATCTTAACTGCATGTCAACCTTATCTGAATCTATATGAAGAGACAAGAAAGATTCAATTTTGAGATAAAAAGAACAAATATCTTACACAGCCATTCCAATCAGCACGGTGAACAGTGCCAAAAGAACCTGAAAAAACATGATCGCACATTGATAAGTGCAACATGATTTGAGAAGACACACCCTTGCACCAGTGTTCACATTGTGATTATCAAAATTATTGTACAAAAATTACCAGCTCCAATTCTCTCTTTCAGAACAAGATCACTCCAAGGAATGTCCAGATCTTCAACATCAAGACTCAGTTCCCTACTTGGTCCAGATGAAATTATTTGGCCACCCTCAACATACCTCACATCTTCAACTGTATCAACCCTAGCTTCTGACATGGCCCGAGGTGGCCGACCATCTCTATGACCAAATATAGGAACATGCTGCACTGGGATGGGCTCTAAGGCCATATTTGATGACCCCAGGACATTATAAGAATTCTGTGCTCTGGAAAGCTGAGATTCTTGGTTGCGACCCTTCACCAAGACATTTTGTGGTGGCATAGGTAAAAGGGAATTTCCATTTTGATTGCTTGAAGTACCTATGCAGCTACTTCTGTCATTTAAAATTCTATCCGGTCGTTTATGATATGTGGAGTCAACATCATCTACATTAACAGTATCCCCTGCAGAATCCAGCAGAAGGGAACACAGGAAATTTATGTGCTTAAATTAGTCAAATGAAATAATAATGGATATGAAGACCAAAATTATTTGCACGTACATGAACAATGGACATTCTATCATAAGTAACTCCCCCAAAGCCCAGGGACAAAAATATAATCGCACAAACAAAAAGGATTAACAGGACTTGATTAAGGCTAAGAATAATTGTAATCACATGTTTCAAGAAAAATACAAATAGTAAGAAACTAGAAAAAAAAACTCAAACACGGAGAAATCGAACTAAAAAGCTTAGTTTTCAGTTCTTCAGACATAGTAAGACAAAAATTTAATAGCAACGACAAAAGAGCATCACCAACTTCAATGAGCAAATTTTTTGCCTCTTTTGACTTTTGAAAAATTTATATCTGGCAGAGGAGCACACAACTGCATCTAAGATGACCAAGAAATACTATGCATTTAATGACATAACAGTGCAAGCAAACATGTAATAGAAGTAAAGAAAACACCAGCTGCACAAATGTTTTAGCTTGCTATAAATTAAATCATAGAACTAACTAAAGACAAAATGAAATTAGACTCACTCTTTGCTATTAAGCAAATATGATCAGTAATGAACTTTTTGTTTCTTCAGAAAGTCCATAGAAGATATGAAATGGACAAGTTACATAAAGACAAAGGAATAATCACCTGCAGTAGAATCATCAAATACAAGATTAAGTGACTGACTATCTGAGAAATACTGTTTGGCCAGTGACCTGAAATCAATTGTAGGTTCAACTTGTCTGAATCGGGGTAAGCGCAATGGTGAAATAATTGAGACGGAAGATGGACCATTTAACAATGAATCTGGCTCACATAAGCAGCCTGGATTCCCAATCAAATCGACCAGATACTCCCTGTGACAATACATATTACATGCCAACAATCAATTAGTTGTAGAAAAATATAATTGTAAATGCCCATATATACAGGTACATTCATGTGTGTATATATATATATATATATGTGTGTGTGTGTGTGGCGTAAAATTTTTTTGGGAAGTATGCACATTTTGAAATTCGTAGCAACCAAGCACAGCTCCAAATATTTGTAATATTTTCCCAACTATAGCATATACATAATAATGTAATCCAGAGAAAGTAGGGAAAAAGAGGAAACTTTAGCATGGGGGAAAACCTTAAGGTCATCACTTTGTATGCATTAAAGTTACTTTTTCAGATATAAAACAGCACCTCCTTCATCCTGCATTCCAAATCACAAATCCAAGCATCCTGCTGTGACTATAAGACACCTTTTTAGAACTAAGTTTTTCGGCATTGAAAGCAATTCTCAAAAAACTATTTTGGCAACCTTTTTCCCAGATAGTAAATTCAGTTGGATTCTGTGAGTTTCTTATAATCTGATAACCTTTCATATTTTCCCCGACATCATATTCACAAATTCTCATTTAACAACCACTACAAAAAATGTTCCCCTTCTTCCCTTTGTCAGAACATTCCAATATTCAGCATAGTCCCAAACTATAGAAAGATAGAAAAATTAAGAACACGCAAGAAATCTAAAACTAAAGATGCATCTAATATACTTTCCATTTTCAAAAACTTCTATGGGAATTAAGACTCTAGAAAGATAATTAGCCTCCTTTATTGTGGGTATATCACTTTTTCTTCATTGTGGTGTTGACATGAGGATAAATGTGCTTTTGGAATATATCAGCCTGCCTCCGCATTTCATGCAATAAAGTTTCAGCATTCACACACACATACAAAGGAGGGGGAGGGGGGGGAAGAAAAGAGAGAACTTTTTTTTTTAATTTGTTTTTAAATGTTTCTATCAGTCTTTTTGCTCTACCTGTCAACCCTAAACCGAACAAGACATGAAGAAGCATCATCTCTATTACAATATTTGCATCCTTTTGCAATTCGACAGGGTAAATCAATACTGTCCGCCAGCACCTGCAAGAACAGTACTTAAGTACATTGAAAATGTAAATCTTCTGAGATCTAAATCTAAAGTACACAGAGATGCTTTCAGGTGACAATCTTAAACACAGAAGTTATGTTTCTCCCATGTACAGTCTTTTTTTTGGCCTGGGGGGTTGGGGGTGGTGGGGAGTTGGAGGGTTAACACAGTTCTGAACACAAAACCAGATTTCTGAGGTGTGCAAAAATTCTCATTTCTGAATTGCTTAATTTTGCCTACAAAGTCTCTGGCTCTTTTTCTTACTCCTGAATTAGCATATAAGTTCCCAGAGAGCCAGATCCTCCCAGACTTCCCTTTATGCAACTCGTTGCCATTTCAATTGTAGTCAACTCAGTAGTTCAAATTCTTGAGACAACGAGGCATTGAAATGAAAAGTTATGTCCTGGAAATGGTCTATCCTTTCTTTTCTATGTAACATAAATAAGAATAGTTAATGACGCAAAGCTATAACACATGAACAGTGGAACTTTGGGCCTCGAGCTATCCCCCTCATATTTCACTACATTTATCTAACTATACTTCATTTATTTAATTCCTATCAGCAATCTAGCAAAGCTTTCATCCAAAAAATTTATAATGGTATCTCAAGAAAAATTCCCAAAAAGAGCAGAAAAACCAAAAAGAATGACAAATAATCAGCAAGACTTCCGAGGGGTAAGGTCTTCATTGTCCTCTAGCTTAATGAATTTAAAAGAGAAAATAATGATAAGTTGACATCACAATAAATAGATCTTACCTTAAATAACAGTGCTCGGTGTCTGCAAAGGCCAACAGACAGGTTACCAATTGGGAGTACAGCAGATCCGAGACACTCCTTTAGTTCATCACTACACTCTCTCCAGCTGGGGACCATGTCTTCCTCATCGGTAGAAATTATCCCCCTTTTGACGAGAATAAAATTTAATTACAAAAAAGGGTGGCCATTAAGAATCCAAAAGGTTTTTCAAATAGACGATACTCACCCCATATGATTGCAGACTAACTTTGCAAGCAACTCAACAACCTCTGTAGTGGTAATGCAACCGGAGGATGCATTAAGAATCCGATTCTGCAATTCCTTTAAGCTGGGATCACTATGCCTATCTATCAAAATCACCTCCATTGAAGGTACTGCAGAAGGATCAACAGACTTCAAAGATTCAATTGACGGAATACGCCCACTTTCTTGCAGGTCACTACATACAGTCCATATATACGGATCCATCCCACGAATCAAGTAAAACCCATCGGGCACTTTATCGTAGTAAGATAAGCAGCCATTTACCTGATACAGTCGGGAATTCAGAAACCACAGTAGATCAATTAGGACCTAAATTCATTGTACAGAAAAGAGGGTAGGAGAGACACAAATGGATCAAAAATCGGGGAACAGTTGCAGCTCAATTAGGTAATCAAATTTTATCAGATGAACATAATTATAAAAAAAAAATGATTTATTCTTTGCAATAGCTAAAGCTTTGGCACAACAATAAACACAGAGAAGTAACTATCAAGTAATTTGGAGATTACTCATTCCTTCATAAAAGTACCCGGTATTAATAACCACAGCTTTTAAAGAAGAGCCAAATCAACTGCAAAAAAATCAATTTGATTCACTCCTATAAAAACAAATCACAACTTTTTCCCATTTTTTTTTTCCAACTTTGCTGTCACATAGACGTAGAACTTCCGGGAATTGTGAAGCCACCGCCAATAAGACCGACAAGAAGAACATTTGCTTTCAATAAGATAACTCTAATCTATTTTGTTCTTTTATGAGACTTAAAAACTGCGGCTACTCGTGTCCATGTTACGTTCTCTGTCTCTTGATATAGGTGTAACATTTGGTCCCAAGATTATTGGAGCTTTCAGAAGAAGATATTTACAAAAAACGACTGGTCCTGAGTTATAAAATAACAGACAACACAATGTATTCCAACAATCTTATTAGAAAAATCTCCTTAACCTTCCAAGTAAGTTGGATATCACAATTTTTTATAAAAAAAAAAAATCATTTTTCCCTGCAAACGTGTGTAGTTTCAGAGAACATCAGCAAATTTCCTTGAACTTGTTTCATGGCCAGGCAGAAAATTATGAAAGAAAAAGTCTAATCACGAGGTTAGTACTAACTGCTTACAAATGTTTATTTGCATTGGCTACTCGTTATCCAATTCAACGACCAAAAGCATTTACCGGGAGGGGGAAAAAACAAGAGTGGAAGTAAACTTGAAAACCAACAGTTAGAAAGGAAATTGAGGTAAGAGCTACCCAAAATCGATGTGACATGGCCTCCGATGATACAGACGAGGCTGAAGACCTTGAAGAGGATTCATCAGGCACGGGATCCAAGAAATTGGGATCGTCCGCACAAGTGGCTTCCGATGAAAGCCGGAGTGCCAGAGCCAGCTGCAGTTGGTAACTCTCCTCCGTCTGCTGCGCCCAACTCTTGGACGAAGATGAACCTCCCCCGAGAACTCCAAACGTTTCAGCTGCTTTTGACCTTAATTCACCGTCATTCACAAAATGACCAAAAGCAGCATCCGGATTAGAAAGCGATGGGGCACCGTAATAATCCCCCGATATTGAGCTCTCCCCGAAACTGCTTCCACTTGACTGTCTCTGTAGTCCGATGGACGTCGGAATCGAAGCTGTACCAATTCGACCTTGAATCTTATTATGATCAACTAATTCCCAATCAAATCCTCCTCTATCTGCCTTCACTTTATTGTTCTTATCACCCGAGTGAGACTCGTAATAAGCTCCTCCACCACCGCCGCCGCCGCTTGCCAAAGGAGTAAACTTCGGTTGAAGAGGCGGTTGGTGTAGGTGGTCCTCCGGTGGAATCTGACTTAGCAAAGTGTAATTGGATCGCCTACCTGGCATTTCCATCGAACTCTTTTCCAAATTTGTTTAAGCAGAGAAAACCCCAGAAACCCTAGAAGCAGCCATTAATATGAATCAGTAAACAGTTCTGATAATGAGAGCTTTCTCTCTCGTTTCTTCTCTTTCGCAAATCGCAATACGGTCGGGGGGAGAGAGAGAGAGAGAGAGCAAAGAATGCACAGGAGAAGGGGGGAGTGTATTTGGCTTGGTGGCGTAATCGTAATATTCTGGGAATTTTTATTCATTACATGTATTACTTTTTTTATTTAACAAGTGGTTTTTCTTTTTTCTTTGGGGGAGGGGGGTGCTGAATAGTGTGTTCTTTTTCTAAATAAAAACGAGTCTGTTTTTCATATAAATATAAATAGGGAACATTTCTTTTAAAAAAACTATGACCTATTCATCGGACGAATACATGTTAATATATAGATTATTTTTTTGATTTAAATATAAATCATATTTTCTTTAAACTTTAATACTATTTTCCTTTATAAATAAATATAAAGAACTTTAAGTTTATATATAGGAATTAAAAGTATTAAAGGCAAAATAATTGCTTAGTTAAAATACTATTTAAACCTTCAGTAAATAAGGAAAAGATAAATAATAAGAATGTAATAAATAAGCAATAAATTAGTATAAATGAAAAAAATACTAAATACCCATTAAAGAAAATGTTAAATCTCTTCTATCTTTTATCACTCTCAATATTCCTAAATTTTTTTATATTTATGACTAGAAATAGTAATTTCTACCAAATTTCAAGACGATATAAATTTCTTCAAAATTAAATAATTATTAAAATTTCATAAAATTTATTAAACTTAAATTATAGTAGTATAATATATGGTAAAAAAAACTTAAAAATAGAATAAATAGGGTTAATATAAAAAATAAAAAAAAAGTACCTTGAACTTTGTAATTATTGTCAATTAAGTTCTATATTTTTTTAAATGACAATTACTGGACAATTTTAGTTTTCCAGTAAAATGAATATTAAACGAAAACCGATTGAAAATGAATAATGTCTGCTATGTTCTAATAAAATTTGAAAAATTAATTTTATCTTTTCATAGGGAGGAAATTGATCATCAAAATAGAAGAAAGAAATATAATAAAAAGATTATGAAATTGTATACTCTAAAATGGACAAAGTTCATACTATTTTTCCTATTAACCCGAATAAATACAAATATATTTACTTAGCGGAAAAGAAAAGCTGAAAGTGTATTTTGATAAATAAAACGGGAGTAAAAGATATATTTCGAAAGGCGTGTTTGGAAGACACTCAGAATGGTGCGCGTGAAAAGTGGAACGTATCGGTTTCGCTTTTCCGCTGGTGGAATTTTGGCTTAGGACATTCATAAAATAAACAAATAAATTATTAGTAATTTTAAAAAAAATTAAAAAAGAACTTAGGACGGCTTTATGTGAACCCGGAGCGGGGCCCGCCTTAGAGCTGCGTAATAGTAGAATATTTTGTGGTTTGAAAAACAGTCAATTTATCTTTTTTTCCCCCTAGTAAAATAGACATATTTTTCTTGAACGAAGTAAAATAGACATATTGAGTGTGTTTGGAATCCCATTCACTATTAAAATTATATATACATTTGTCTTATATCCCTTGTTTCAAATAATTTAATTTATGTTATTCAAAAAATTTTAATTTATATCATTTTTTTTAAATACTTACTTTTTCAAGCTAAAAACCGTCCAATTGATTTTTTTCCTTTCCTAAATTAAAGATTAAGATAAAAATGTCAATTTCATTACAACTAAAACAATCCTCAAATTTTTTCTTAAATATTAAGAAATAAGATTATGGTTGTATCAACAATCTTTAAAAATAAATCGAAAAGACCCATATCAAATCCGAATTGAAAGACTAAAATACGAGCAAGATAAAAATCCAATCTTAAGATCGGAATCATATCATATTGTCAAATCTTAAATCTTGAATAATAATACATAGATAAAAGAATATTGTAGAGGGGAACTGTTATTGTGGTTTCTAACCTAACAAACTACCACTATAGGAGTTAGGGAAGTCCGCAGATGTCGATCTCTCGAGATGGACAAGCATTGCTGCACTAGTACTTACTAAGCCTTTATTGTTAATCAATAAAATATTTTTTAAAAGTTTTAAAAGGGATTTTAAACAAAATAGTAAACTATAAAACGAAAACAATTACACTATAAATGGAAAATTGGATATAATTCGAGTTTTTGTAGACAGTGGAATTCCCCTATAATTCCTTAACTAATTCATTGGAAAACTTTAGCCTTAGTTTGGTTAATGTGAAATCAGGGAGAGAAGTAGGAGGGGGTATAAATCATAACGTAAATATCATATTTACGTCGTTTGGCTGCAACATAAAAGTAAAAGGGATGTAAATGAGGTATCCCGCTCCACATCAGCAAATTAGCCCCTTCCAAAACGGACGAATTGGGACGTAAATCATGTTAAAAAGTCTGTTATATCCTCTTACAAATTAGTTTATTACAAATTTATCCTAAGACAAAACTCCTACTCTATATATATATATAACATTCATAACTTTGTGCAATGGACATAATAAAAACTATTTGCCTTCCACTTTTCACATCAATCAAATAGAGGGAAGTAACCACCTCTACCAAACAATTTCGAAGTAAAGGAATATATTTTCCCTAGTAGAAGTAAATGGTATCACTCCTCATCCCCCTTCCCCTCCCCATGATAGTTAATTAGATCTCACTCGATTATTATAATTAACTTCATCTGTAAGCGAAAACCCTACTATTCCCCTAATTGATTAGAGAAGAGTCTTGTCTCCTCCTAACTCAATTATGAACGAATTAATCACCAGAGTGAATTAAATGAATCTAATTATCCTACAATCCTAGTTATTATCTCTAATCAACTATCAATTCCTAATGTTCAATCAATGTCTAGGTTATTTTTCCTTTCTCAATTCCAAATGATTTATGCGAAGATATCAATTACTAGTAAAATTTGTAGCATAAATAATGCAATTAAACGACAATCAAGTGCAATTCAACAAATTATTCCATTAAATCCAAGAAATTCATGCCAAGATCATATTGGGTTCAACCTAATTCAAATACAATAAAACAGAGCCACTAAACATAATCTTAATCACAAAATTCATGACAATAGAATTCATAATAAGAATAGGTTTAGAAGGTTTAGAAAATAGAATTAAAGAATCCATGATCCCGAAATGTCGCTTGAACTCTTCTCTTGAATTGCTTGAAGAATCCCGAAATTGCTTTGTTTACGATCTCTAATCTATCTTTTGAAACTCTAATTAACTAACTAAAACTATGATATAAGAGAGTTAGAAAAAGTTTTTTTTAGAAGATATTTTCTCTCAAAAATCGCCATTTTTCAACCCACTCTAAACCCTAACCGATGATTAAAAATAAATAATGAATTTCTAATTAAAAAACACTGAAAATTGCAATTTGGTCCCTCTGGTCGAGTGGCCAAATATGGCCAAGCGAGGCGGCTAGGTTCGGCAGGGCTCTGTTTCTTATTGCTTCTTGAATCTCATGCTGCCCGGATTTTGCTAGCCGTTAGGAGGCTTCGTTTACTCTCTTTTTTGTTTCGTTATTGCTTCATATACTCCTGTTTCACTTCATTCTTCCGTATAACTCATCCGAGATATCTCTATAAATAAAAGAGAGAAAACAGTGGGTAAATAATCTATTTTGCATATAAAACAATTTGGAAACCAAAGATTTATCAATATAAAAATGTATACAAAATGAACATATAGAAAACGCAAAAATAAAGCAACAGAGAAAGATATCTGATCAAGATCTAAACACCAACCAAAGCCAACATTCAAATCTAGCTGGAAAAAAAGACCTCTAGTGAAGAAATTCAAGAACGACACAAGCCCAAGCGCAGATGAGAAGAAGAGGAGAGGAGACTAGAGGGGGAATTGTGCTTATAGTGCTTCACGAATATTTTAAATTATTTTCTTTGTTTTAGTAAATATTTCAAATTTGTTACGAAATTAATATATACATTGTGGATGTCCAAATACGCACCTCTGAATAAAATTAAACTCCCAGAATACTAATCTTATTTGGATTTATGATATCCCAATTGATTTAGTTACATCTTTTTAGGATTATGTAATCTCTTGTATCTTGAACCTATAAATAAGCGATGTGAGAAGACATTAATAAGAAGATTTTCATTATTGAGTTCTAATTTTTTCTCTCTTGTACTTTTATTTCTCTATATTCTTCATCTTTGTATTATATTATTATTCTGAGCAATTCGTTGTGTCATGATCATCGAACTCATAACACGTTATCAACACAATTGCATGGATGATACAATTGTTTGAAGAACGAGATTCTAAAGGTGATTTTCCAAAAGTCGCTAAAGGTAAAAAGATTATTGAAGCTTCTTTAGGTAAAAAAAAAAAAATCAAATATCTTCTTTGTTTGATGTTTATTTTTAATATATGACTTTGATGTCATAGAAAATCAAATATTTTATTATGAATTTATCTTATAGAAATTTATATTCATGTAATGAGTCTTGAAGACAACATTAAAAGAGAAATCTTGATTATAAACTTTTCTTCCCTCATTAATTTATGAGATCCTGAAGGTTATATAATCAATTAATAAAGATTTTGATAAGATTTAAAAGAAAGACACAATCACTAGGTGATGGTCATGACAATAAAATACCCATTATCATTATTGAGTATATCTGTGGCTACAATATTTTGATCAATTTATCAGTATGTAATATTATATTTTATTTAGATTCTTTCTAAATAAAAATAATATAGAGATAACATGTAGACTTGTTACATATCTTAAATATCTTAAATATGCTCTGTAGTAACGACATTAAGAGAGATTCCAAGATTATTGATCACATTTTGAGATTGAATAAAGAATTTAGTCATTGTTATGAAATATTATGATATTCATAATAATTTTATGTCATTCCCTAAAGCGAATGTAATTAGAAATTTTATTTCTATAATATGTTATATTCATGATTATAATTGTTTACAATAATTTGTAATTATTATGACTCATGAACCTAATATGTAAATTATCAATAAAAGTGATAATAATGAGAAATGAAAAGAGAATTTATGATCACGAAGAAATACTATTGATATAAGATAACGGAGAGTTTGTTATGTACTTGCAGTATGCCAAACCAAATTTTAGATCTCTAGTTTGCATCAATTAGAAAAAATATGGAGTTTAATTACTCATAATATTATGTTAGTGATAATTGATCACGTGTCTATTTATATAGACTTGTTAATATAGCCAATTTTTTTAAAATAATTAGAGGAAAGAAGTCCATTTTTTTGTGATTAAATCTAGTTTTTGCATATTATATATGGCCATCGATCTATTATGTATTCAATATTTGCGAAAAAATATATCTTGGGAGAATGAATGGTAGTATAATTAAAACTTCAAATTAGTTGATTAGTAAAAAGCGCTAGAAGAGCTAATAAATTAAAATTAAAAGCTCTATACAAGTTAATTAATAGAAAACTCTAGAAGAGCTAATAGTTTGAAATTAAATAAAAGGCTTCATAAAAGTTAATATTTTAAAATTTATAAAATAGCTAAATATCTAGAAGATATTTAATTAATAAGATATCTATAATATCTATGAAATATTTAATTAAGGCTCTAAAAGAGCCTATTTACTAATGGCTCAGAAAAGTTAGTTGATAGAAAGCTCTAGAAGAACTAGTTATTTAAAGACTTTGGAGAGTAAATTGACCTAGGAGGTCACAGATAATTATGTTATATTATCATGACTTATAGAATAAATGTGAATTACATACACTACCATGTTCTCCCATCGTAACTTGTATTTCGCCAAAGTTGATGCAATTTAATGCATTATTGAGTAAACCTGAAGTTTACTATTAAAAAATATTAAATATTGACATGGCCGGCTAGACCATTCTAGATCATTCAAATACGAATTATCATAAAGAATGTGACAATATTTTTATAGAACCAAAAGTTTTTTATCACAAATTTATTGGTACTACTATTTTTCAAGGCAAAATAATTTTATGGATAGTATCAATATATTAGGGTTGAATATATTTTCGATACATTGACCCATGGTCACGATATCTTATTGACTTATAAGTTGAACTTTACAATTTTGATAATGAGCTCATATTTTAGATTCTCTTATTAACATAATTTATCATAATACTATTGATGATGTTACACTATTTGTATAAATATTGAACGTTTCTGCAAAACATGTTCATAGACTTAGTAAATGGTTTTATGAAACCATATATGTGCTTTGAAATTGATTGATTATATTTTCTAGTAGTATTTATTCATATTTTGCCACATATTACTTTTGTCCTTCTCATTATAATTGGCTCAATGGTAATGATTATATATGTACTATACAAATATACTTATCCACCAAAATGTATAGAGATGAGTTGAAAAATAGAGAGATTGTGTAGTCGGATAAAGACAAAATTATGTGTCTCATATTCTCCTTCTACACAGATAATTTGAACCAAAAGTTCAAAAGATTAATAGCCAGACGTATTTATTGATAAAAGAAAATCCGACATAGAATGTTCATCGTATTTAATTTTTCCTGAAGGAAAACATACCACTACTTATGATTTTTAGACACATAAAAAATGCGATATAATAAATTGGTTCCAACAAAATCTTCGCATATATAAAAGAGTAATAATTTAATATGGTCCTATGTAGTTAAGTCGAAAAGATGAAAATGCTAGCAGAATTTTCCATGACATAACTTTATTGTTATTTTTAGAAGAAATTTAAGTACCTGAAGTCATAATAATTAAGAGATCTCATTGTATCATGTCATGATATAAATAGATTGAACCACAAAATAGCACAAACGTTAATGATAGTTATATGCATGTTTTATATAAGAATGAGGATGTTGAATTAAAGTGTGTAGACTCGAAATTCTAATATTAGAGATATTTGTCCAAAATAAAATATAAATTTGTATGATAAAATATGCAAAGTCCAGACAATTATTAAGTATATTTGTAATGTGCATGTATTCCTTGAAGAAATTATACACTTAAAGTGTAATCTTAAAAGGATAAGAATTCATAAAGTTTATGAATTCATAAAAATATTACAAGAATTCGTAAAGTTTATGAATACATGCACATTACAAGAATTCGTAAAGATATTATACAAGTTCGCACTTTAATAATATCTTTTCTAAAGTCATATGGTTTCTTATAAGTACACGTTATGATATAAGATTTCGTAAAGTCCTAGCAATATTGATACGTTATAGTGGTGGATTGAGTTTAAATAATAGCGCACTAAACTCTAAAAATTTATTTCAAGTCCTTGAAGGATTCTATAAGCATGCCTCAAGCATGTAAGTAAATTGTTCTTAAAGAACATAACATCATTGTCTTAGTTATTTTACTTAAAGAAATATATGAAATTAATATTGAATATATATTCATGAAAGTTCTCGTAAAATTTGTTATGCTTGCCTCTTATTATTCTTTATCTGTTTCTAATGTTCTCCACATTAGGAAGAAAAAATTAGAATAATAAAATGTCGTGTTCAATATACAGGTCATGAACTAAAAGTTTTATAGACTATTTATTTGTGAAAGTTGCAAATTTACTTGATATTTTGTTAATTCTAAAAGAGTTAAAAGACTGAATTTGTGGACGCTTCTATAAATATCCCAATAAGACATAAATATTATAACTAACAATGTTAAACCATATTCAAAGCGTGATCGACATTTTATTTATAAAGGTTCTATAACAAAATAATTAAATACTTGAAGTATTCCTTCTGAAGAGTTTATGATTGGCAAGCAAATACTTGAAGTAAATATTTCGAGATTTTGTCTTGATTTATAAATCGAACATCCCGAAGATGGAAATTTTTTATCTACATAAAAGTTTTACATGTATATATTATATTGTACATTATCATTTAATTGTCATTCGATTATAACATGTTACTAAGTACCACATGTTTATATATAAGAATGTAATAGATATTTATTAGTCATGAGGTACCATAACTTTGCACAATTGGTGCATATTCTTCTTATTATGACTTTTGGAAAAGATATTATTATTGTTCTACAATAATTTTCAAGATAATTAATCTCAAATTATGGAGAAAATCCAACTCTTTATGAGATGGATAAATAAACAAGTTGCTTATTTATATAATCCACAAAAGATACATTCTCAAACAAACAAATTATGCATATGTGATATGATATTATCATAGCAATTATACCTTCAACTATGTTAAAGTTTTAACTTTTTATGTGGATTCCTGAGAATGTGTATGATGATTATTGATAGTTAATTCCGATATATTTATATGATATCCTAGAATGATGAAATTACGACGATATTGTTGGATTGTGAAATTTGAGGACATGTTCGGAGAGATGTAACAAAATAAATTTCACCAAAATTTCCTTATAAGAAAGGTAAAATTAATCTGCAATACTTTTGAACAAACGTGATATATAATCCTGAAAATTTATTCACTATGATATACTAATTTATTGGTTTAATGATGCTTTAATCATGGGGAGTATATAAAATACAAATGAATAGTGTACTCTTTTTCCTTCACTAGACGTCTTTCTCCAAGGGTGTTTTCTCTAGTAAGGTTTTAACGAGGTATATTCTTTATGTTATGGACATCCAAGGAGGAGCATTATGAAATTAATATACACATGGTTGATGTCCAAATATTTTCTCTAAAGAAAATTAAACTCCCAGAATTCTAGTCTTATTTGGATTCGTGATATCCCATTGATTTAGTTAGATTCTTTTATGATTCTGTACTGTCTTGTATCTTAAACTTATAAATAGGTCATATTAGAAGACATTAATAAGAATGATTTAGACTTGATTCTGGAGTTCTACTCTCTCTCTCTCTCTCTCTCTCTCTCTCTCTCTCTCTCTCTCTCTTATATTTTTCTTTCTCTATATTCTTCCTCCTTATATTATATTACTATTTTGAGCAATCCATCACATTGTGATAATCAAATTTATAACAAAATTATTTTTGCTTCTAAATTTTATTATGACTAAAGGTGTGATTGAATATATTTTAATTTAAATTTGTTTATTTTGAGTTCATGATAATTGAATTGCTTGTAATAACATATTTGAATTCTAAATCCAAAATCTAAAATGAAATTTTGTTCAAGTACACAATTATTATAAATATTATATCGATAAAGTGAAAGTAAAATTACAAAAGAAAAACTAATGTAGAATAACTGAAAAGTAAGAACACAAGAATAGAGAGAAACTATATAATCTTATTAACTTTTTTCCTACTCCAAATTTACAAGAATATAGTTGACCTATTTATAGAGTTTTAGAGCATATATCTAGAGGTAGGGAATAAAGAAACCCTATCATTTAATTAGGATAGGATGATGAGTAAGATGGTGACTAAGATATCAATCACCTTTATCTTTCAAAAGGATAATATCTTACCTTAACTAATTTCATAACAATCCCTCTCGGATGTCCAATATAAAGAAGGTGCCTCATTAAAAATCTTATTAAAGAAAAACCCAATGGGAAAAACAACTTCTAGTGAAGGAAAAAATAGTACACAATTCTTTATTTTTCCCCAAGTTTGTACATCAATGAACCGATGCATTTCAAATTTCAATTATCAAATATAACACTCGGTCATGCCTTAGTGAATAGTTCTTCTAGATACTCATTTGACATAAATCGATGCATATCAAATTTTACTATATCATTAATTAAGAAGAAAACATTTTGAAATTTACTTTGTCATATCTCCTTTAATCTATCATTGAACTTCTTTCTCAAAATGATTAAAATCGTTTGGATTCATTCAACTATCTTGAATATTTCAATCACCAATTTTGATCACACATTTCCTAAACCAATCAATCGAATTTTAACTTTTAAATAAAATAAAAGTGAATTATAAATCCCTCTTCACTAAAAAAAATAATATAACGTGTGGATCTCAGTAATCATTAATTCGTAGAATCCATCTCAACTAGAGTTAGATTTTCTTAATAATTTTAAGATAAATAATTGTAAGGAGATTCATAAGGACAAAGTTTCTATTATTTCAAAATCGTCGGATTAGAGAAGAATTATTATGAAGTATTTACTTCATCTTACATGCAAGTATAGTATACATACTATACCAACTTAGAGTACTTCAGGACAAAAGTTCTTCAATATTCTTTATCACTTCTCAAATATCCAAACAATTTTTTTTGTACATAATTATGTACCGTGTCCATATATAATATTTTCTAGATGTTTGACCTTGATTTTCGAAAACCTTTTATCAAAGTGTTTGTCTTCAATAATTACTTGCTTTGGGAAACTCTTCAAAAAGGACCATATAAATTACTATTTCATTCTAAGATATTTCTCTTTAAAATTAAAAAGATAGGCTTAAATCGTGCTTTAAAATTATTAGTTTTAAAGCTCCCAATTTATCCTTAAGAGTCATTTTCCAAAATGGATAATATGTAAATTTTATACCGTACTATCTCTAAGGAGTCCAGATAAAGTATTAGATAGTTATTTTATAATTCACAACAAATGGACAAACTGGTGAACTTCTAGTTCACTAATGCATATACTATCTGCCTCTATCCCGTAGTTAATTACTATGTCCAGTGTACCACCGTCCCCAAGAGTATATGCGATAAGATTGACAGAGAACATAAGAAATTCTTATGGGGAAACAATATAGATAAGAGAAAAATGAGCTTGGTCAAGTGGGATATAGTTATAACACCTAAATCTTTGGGGGGCTTGGGTCTTAGGAGAAACAAACATATTTGTCGAGTTGCGTCGGTAAAGCTTAACTAGAGAGTTAGGAGAGAGAAACATAAGTTTTGGAGTAAATGCCTGAGTAAATATGCAAATGAAGATCCAGATAAAATAGAACACTAATTTACAGTCAATGGCAGGAAAAGGTCAATTAATTGGAAAACTTTAGAGGAAAGAGTAGATATTTGCAAAGTACATATTGTCTGGAGCCCTGCGAATAGAGAGATAGTCGTATTTAGGGGGATAATTGGACAGGTATAGGGCCTCTTAGGACTCTCATCCAGGGCCGTTGAAACGAGACGAGGAGCTTCTTACTATTAACAAGCTTTATGGACCCCATGGTTCATGGAATTTATCTATCCTATCCAATTGGCTCCTGGAGAATATAACTCTTCGGATTAAGGCCATACCTAGACCAGTCCAGGCTGAGAGGATAAGTATAGAATGGGATTTTTGGCAACCGATATATTCAACAATTCATGAGGCTTACGCAAGCTGTTTCAATAGAGAATACGCCTCCCCAGACAAAATTTGGAAGTGGATTTGGAAAGTTGCCCTAAGGCATGTGAATGGCTTAGGCCTCAAGCAGGAGCTAACTGACCTTAATTCCTGCTCCTTCTTGAACTGGTTGAAACAAGGTTGTTCATCCATACCTATTTCAAAGAAACATGGGTTGCCGTAGGGGACTATGTTCGCATATGGATGTTGGAGTATCTTAACACAGCGAAATAAGGCGATCTTTGAGCCTTCAATGTCAACAATTCCAACTCTAAAATATTGTGTCCATAAAGCACATGAATTCTGCAATCATGGGCCATTAAATAAAGCCCAAAAGACAAAAGTACCTACCTAAATTAAATGGGTTCCACCACCAAAATTCTTAGTAAAACTAAATGTTGATGGGTCGGCCCTCAAGAACTCCGACCCTGCAAGAATTGGTGGGCTGATTCAAGATAACCAACACGAGGGGATAGTGGCTTAATGCGCAATCTAAGAACTACAACAAACACCACAACCGAGGGATAGGGATTATGGGACGTCTCTCTTTAGCCCGGGACCTTGGCTTCTCTAGATTAGAAGTAGAGTCAAACTACTTTGATTGTGGATTTTATGAAAAATCCTCCAGATCCTTCTCATGCTTTACATTCTCTTATTCATGCTTACAGGTTGATTTCGAGCATATTCGAGGCTTTTAGGATCACCCATTTCTTCAGAGAGGCGAACATTTGTGCGGATGCTCTTGCACGAGCCGGGAGGTAAGCTACATCAACCACTTTCTTGCGTTTTATTCAAGTCCTTCTTTTGTAAATCAATTATTAGTCGATGATGCCCTTGGGGCAAGTACTAGTAGACTTATTTGTAATTCTGCTACTTAATTTCATCATATGCTAGTTCCTTTTCTTACCCCCTCCCCCCCTCCCCCCAACAAAAAAAAAGGCAAGTGATACATTGATCACATCCATCGTGATTCTAATATCCTTATGTTGCTAATGATTGTCTCTCCCCGATATGGGAAATAGTAATTTATTTAAGAGATAATTAGATGATGCTAATGATTGTATCCCCTGATATGAGAAACAGTAATTTATCTAAGAGATAATTAGTAAGTTATTCACAGGAAAATCACAAGTGGAAAGTATGAGTAAATTTTATATACATGGACAAATATGATATTCCAATATTATTTTTCAACAAATGTCACTAAGACAATGATATCATATTCTTCAAGAAGTATCACCTATTCAATAATAATTATTTATATATTCCTTGGGTATCTCAAGTCTTTCTAGGACTCTATATAGATATTAGATATTTTACGTGATAAAATTAAATATATATTTGTATCTACCACTTGAAAGTTTTATTCTTCGTACTTAATGCTAGGCTTTACGAAGATTCTCATTCTACAAGTTGTAATTTATACATTACATGGTTCGCATTCTATAGAGATATTTATTTTTATCCTTATGATATTACAACTCAAGTATATAATTCTCACTGAGAATATCCGTACACTTCAAGTATACTAGTTTTAACTGTCCCGACATTTTATATTTGATCATGTGAACATTATATTATTATCTTGAATATCACATTGAATTTCAAGTCTGCATATTTTATTATAGATCCTCATTTATTTCATATTATGCATATAAATACTATTGACGTATTGTATTGTTTTGCAATTCCAATATCATAATTTATAATCAAGACATGACATATTGAGATCTCATTATCACAATTTTCAGGTACTCGAATTTCTTCCAGAAATAACACGTCATGTATAGAAAAATTATGCTGGAATTTTTCTCAATTTTACTATATGTGACTGTCTTAGTTATTTGCTCATTTCATATATAGTAATTCTCATATATGTTGGAACCGATTTATTTACCGCTATTTTAATTGTGTCTCAAATTCATTTGTAGTAGTTGTTTATCATTTAGGGACATCAAGTATAACAAGAACATTCTTGTAACCAGATGTTGGTCGGTAATCATGCCTGACTAGATAAACTATATTTTAAACTTTAAATTCAAGATTTCTTTATGAGGATCTAAATGAGATACAAAATAATATTATATTCATTCAGTTTCATTTTCTTACATATCATCTCCTCTTTATGTTGGGAAATATATTTAAAATCATCAAAATGCAAATTTTTCCCTTAAGATTTGCTTCAAACATTTTTCTTATAACTTCTGAAGTCATATCTCATTGCTTTGTGGTGGAACAAGGAAATATATATAATAATATTTAATCTAGGGATGAAAAATATTTGATTAGTAACCACAAACTATTATAAAGAGGACTCATATAATTTGTTGACAAAATACGAACAATTTATACTGTAAGAATTTACTTCAATAATTCAAGGAATCCATAATTCTTCAAAACCATTTGGTGCATGAACATATTCTTCAGGATGTTCATATAATATTACTAGTATTATTGTTGGTAGGAGAATACCGAATATGAACTCATAATGAAAGAGAGGCAACAACAAATTACATATTAATAATATATACGTGACTATGTTGCCAGTGCTCATTTACTAATATTTCTTTATATCTATCTCGAGCATATTCAACCCCAAATAATACTGATAACATTCATATAATTATATTGTCTTAAAAAACAAGTAGCATTTGGAATTCATTAGATTAGGAAACTTATAGTCCAATAATTTTTCTAGGAATTATAAATAAGTTTTCGTTTTTCAAGTAGTGATCCGGGTGGTTTAATTGGTCACGTCAACATATAAATTATTTGAACAAGTAAACTAATATCTATATCAGTAAACTTCAGGTTACTTAATATACATCTAGAATCATAAATTATGGATGCGTTATAGAAGAGAAATAATAATTTCTATAATACAATTTGTTCAATTAGAACAAAATTAGCAATATAAACATATTTCATCCACTACCTCAAGATCATATTCATTATGGAAAAATATTGTTAAATCAAAAAATACTTTTACGATGTTTTAATGATATGATTCATATTTTACACCAAATACTTCAAGTAATAATAACTTTTTCAGAGTTACAATTAACTAGTTCTTCTATAACTAATTACTAATTCTACTTTTGATATTTATGATCAAACACAGGCACATACTATATTTTCCATTCATGAGTAGAAATAAAACTAATGAAAACTAATACAAGAATTTAAATTACATAGTATATAAACTTGAAAGTTAAAATTTTACAACCTGATTAAAAAATACAATAATAACAATTCAATTACTTTGAGAAATTTTATTAACAATTAAAATATTGAAAAATTCTCTTCTAGAAATTTAGAGCAGTTGGCTACATCTGCAAGTATCTTATTAGAGTGAATCATTAATACTTATATCATTACTATCAATATCATAATTTTAGGGAAGTAAAATAATGCTTTTTCACTCTTTCATTGCGGATGCTAATTAATTAGCAAAATAGGATGTCAAATGTACTATATATATATATATATATGATAAATGCTTATTAATATTGCATCGATAATATTCTCATAATATTAAATGATATTACTTTTTTTTCCATAATTTTCTCACTCCAGACGAAAATATATACTTTGATGAGTCACTTTTATCAATATAATTTTAGAGAATATTTTTACTATACCAACGTCCATAACTAAGCCACTTTAACAAAAGAAAAAATGCAAGATTTATTTTCATTCACTTCAGGGAATGATATATAATTGTTGCTCGAACATCACAATACTTCATCAGTAACTCATTTTCTCATTCACTCTCAATACACATGAGATCAATTCAAAAACAAATGTGAAAACATTTTCCTCAACATAGCTACTGCTGGACCACATTTAAAACATGAGATAGAAATCATTTTTTCTCTATCACATAACTATTATATAATATTTTATGTCATATAACTTGAGTGAAAAGAAATTTTAAAGTGATCAAATTATTTATACTGATATAGTATATATTTTATAATTATAAGTATAACTGATGTTTGTATAACAATTATCTTTTGGTGATGAGTAAAATAGTGACTAAGATGTTAGTCACTTTTATCTTTCAAAAAATATGAAAGTTTCCAGTGGGGAAAACAATCTTATGTTTTCTGTCTCATTAATGTGAGAATAGTGTACAATTTATAGATTTGTCCAAGTGACAAATCCTAAGCAGATTAGAAGTAGAAGTCCTAACTAAATACAACTAGGAAACACATTAGAAGTAGAAGTCCTAACTAAATACACTAGGAAACACAATTATACACTGTTTAGGAGTAATAGTAATCCTATTTTAAATATATGTCTAACACTCCCCCTCAAGTTGGAGCATGAAGGTCAGAAATGTCCAACTTGGAAGCTAATCGATGAAAATGTGTCGGATGAAGTGCTTTAGGAAGAATATCGGCAGGTTGCTCTTCACTTTGAATATAGGCTGGATAGATAAAACCGTCTTGAAAAGTATCACGAACAAAATGACAACCTATTTCAATGTGTTTAGTGCGTTCATGGAAAACAGGGATTTTCAGCTGATATGAAGAGCGACTGGTTATCACAATGCAATGGAATGGGGGCGAGTGACAGGGGACATGAAGATCTCGCAGGGAGAATAGATAACCATTTAAGTTCACATAAAGTCATAGCCATAGAGCGATATTCAGCTTTCGACGAGATGAACGAGAAACAAGATATTGTTTCTTTGTCTTCCAAGAAATAGGGGACCCACCAAGAGAGATAAAATAACCAGTGAGAGAGCGTCGAGTTATCGGGCAGGTGGCCCAATCGGAGTCACAATATGCAGTTAACGAAAGAGGAGAGTTAGAGGAAAGAAAAATGCCACGTCCAGGACTCCCTTTCAGATAACGTACAACTCTGGATAGCGAAAGATCCCAATGAGCATGACGAGGGGCGTGCATAAATTGAGCAAGTGTATGTACAGCATATGCAAGTTCGGGCCGAGTAAGTGTGAGATATATTAGCTTACCTATGAGTCTTCGGTAGCGATCTGGGTTGCCAAACAATGATCCAGATACTTTTGCCAGCTGATGATTAGGTTCCACAGGAGTAGATGCCGGCTTGGCACCTAATAAACCCATTTCAGAGAGAATTTCCAATGTGTATTTTCGTTGGGATAAAAATAATCCCGTGGAGTTTCTCGCAACTTCTATGCCCAAAAAATATTTGAGCGACCCTAAATCCTTCATGTGAAAGCACTTGTGTAATGAAGCTTTGAATTTTTCAAGTGTGGATAGGGAATTTCCAGTAATGAGTAAATCATCCACATAAATAAGAACACATAGATAAATATTCCCTCGAGAATATGTGAAAAGAGAATAATCTGCATAAGACTGAGAAAAACCATACCTACGGAGAGCGGTGGTGAGTTTGGAAAACCAACATCAAGGGGCTTGGCGAAGACCATATAAAGACTTCTTTAAACGACAGACTGGTCCTTTGTAACAGGTACGAAATCCTGGAGGTGGTCGCATATATACTTCTTCTTGTAAATCTCCATGCAAAAATACGTTGTGAACATCCATTTGATGGATAGGCCAGTTGCAAGCAGTGGCAACGGAAAGGAGAGTACGAACGGTGACCATTTTAGCAACGGGAGCAAAGGTGTCTATGAAATCAATACCTACCATTTGTGTATTTCCCAAAATTACCAAGCGGGCTTTATATCGCTCAATGGTGCCATCGGCTTTGTACTTTATTCGGTAGACCCATTTACTCTCCAGTGCACGTTTTCCAGGAGGTAAAGAGGTTAAAGTCCATGTACAATTGTTCAAGAGCATCAATCTCTTGACGCATAGCAGTGCGCCAGAGAGGATTAGAGACTGCCTCAGAATAAGTGGTAGGCTCGGATTCCGTTGCTACAGATGCTAAAAATTGCCTGTGTGTATTAGAAAATTTACTATAGTCCACAAATTTTGTGATAGGATAAAGGGACGTACTTGAGAGGTCCGAAGAGGGTGAGAGAACAGACGAGGAATGGGATATAGAGGACTTCCATATGGCATTGCAATCATAATCTTGGAGCCGAGTCTGAATATGTTTAATTCAAGTGCTTCGTCTTGGGGCATTAATTGGCAGATTGTCTTGCGGCAAGCTGGCAGGATTATCATCCGGAATTGGGCTATAAGTTGGCTCAATGGTTGGTTCGTCGCAAGAAGGCGGATGTGGATTGCTATTTGGACTAGTTTGGAGTGGGGCGGCTGGAGAGGTTAGTGGTAGGCTTTGCTGAACTGGGCTGCGGGGTTGTGGGTGTGGATCGGGATGTGAAAGTGGAGATGGGCTGTGGGAAGGGTATAGTGGAGCTGGGCCGTGGGTTAGTGGGCTGCGGGAAGAGGTTGGTGGATCTGGGTTTGCAGGTGGGCTGTGGGTAGGATTTATTTGATCTGGGCTAGGTGTGTTATGTGCTAAACTCCCCCTCTCTTGCATACTATGTTGCTTGGAGCCCAAATCTTGTTCCCCAAAATTGTAAGATTGTGTGAAGTCTGTAGAAATGGAAGTACCTGATTTTTCGTGGAATGGAAACTTTGTTTCATCAAAAATCACATCTCGGGACACAAGGAATTTTTCTGTTTGCAAGTCATAAAATCTCCATCCTTTCTTATGAAGAGGGTAGCCAAGGAAGACACACGGTTTGCTGCGGGCTCGAAATTTATCTTTTGGGATATCGTGGTTATGAACATAAGCTAAGCACCCAAAAGTTTTGATGTGAGAGTAGGATGGTTTCTCATCGTATAGCAATTCATAAGGAGTCTTACCTTGTAACAATTTTGAGGGAGTTCGATTAATGAGATAGCCAGCCGTCAAAATGCATTCTCTCCAAAACTTTATAGGTAAATTTGCGTGAAATCATAATGCCCAAGCTACATTTAAGATATGGCGATGCTTGCGTTCAACTCTTCCATTTTGTTGTGGTGTGCCAGCAATAGTAGTTTTCCTTCGTGCACAATTTATAAATTTGTCCAAGTGACAAATCCTAAGCAGATTAGAAGTAGAAGTCCTAACTAAATATAACTAAGAAACACATTAGAAATAGAAGTCCTAACTAAATACACTAGGAAGCACAATTATACACAATTTAAGATTAATAGTAATCCTATTTTAAATATATGACTAACAAAATAATATCCCGTTATTCTATAATATTATTAAGAATATCCATTCACCTTAACTAATTTCATAACATTGATTGCTTATGAATATTTGTGATACTTTTAGTTTCTTAAGTTTTTATTTACCTTTTTATATCTTAATGTATTCATGCATAAAGGTTTATTTAAGAGCACGAAACGAATTGACACAGTTAAAGATCGTCTAATATATGCTCTAATATATTTTTTAATATATATTTTTAATAGTAATTAATTAATATAAATTTTATAAAATAAAAGATAAAATTTAAAGTTTAAAAAATAAAAAAATATATTAAAAAATATATTAAATAAATGTATTGGACCATTTGAAGTGCGATTAACACGGTTAAAAGAATAATGTTCAAGGACATCTGCGATTAAACCAAACGAAAAAAATGAATAAAAAATGTTTAAAACATTTGTAAAGGGCCAAACTAGTCAAAGATAAAACAATAAGGTCAAATAACAAATTTTAAGGACTAAAATGTCTAATTTGTTTTTTTTCTTTGTTGTTTTTGACCACTCGATTAGCAAAATATGGGATTGGTTCCTTTTCATCAGTCATCACACGCTATTAGGTAGAGCAGGAGATAAGTAATTATTAGTATAGATCTTTAAAAAAAATTATTAGTAAGCCGTATGATAAATTGATTTATCAATTAAAATAAATTAATTAAAAATTTATTAAATTAGAATTTTAAATTTGAACGCTGAATTTGAAAATTAAAGTTTGAATTTTAATGTTAAATTAATTAATAAGTAAAAATTAATTATATATAATGTAATAATTTTGCATATAATATATATTTTCTGATTTCAGAGTTTAGAGTTAAGTAAAAATCTTCACTTAAAATTTATGACTAAAATTAAGTGATTTACAAAAATTATTAACAAACGCACTTAAAATATTAAGTACTTAAAAATTATCTATTATAAAAAATACTTAATGTAATAAATTTTAATTTATTTGTTTTAAAAGATAAATTAATTTATTAAATAAGTTAGTGCCGTGATCTATAAGATAGAAATATGAATACGCCGATTAAGTATATTAAAATTCGATATCAAATGTCGATTGTACTTTTATCATACTCTTGGAAAATTTATCATACTTCTAAGCATGGTAATACATTGCCTCTAATGTAACTAAATGTGCTAAGGTCTTGTCCTAAGGTCTTAAAGTTTGAATTATTTAAATTTTGAATTCTTAATCTTTTATTAAAATATTAAATCTGAATGCTGAATTAATTAATAAATAATATATATAAAAAATGCATTATAATTTTACAATGTTTTACATATTTCTTTTATATTTGTTTTTTTTTTCGATTCTTTTACAATGTTTTGAGTTTATGTGTCTTGTTTAACCACGTGACTTTATGTGTCGGTGAGGAAGAAATATGAATAACTTTTGAGTTTCTTATTGCCGTTTTAAACCCATTCAAAAATGCATATTTTTTTGCATTTGTTTTGAGTTTATACGATTTGTTTAACCACGTGAGAGGCAGAAGAGAAAAGCTTTAGGAAAAACATTGCGATTCCAATTTCACCTAAAAATATCTCACATGAAATGCTTATAATTAAATTTAATAAGATTTTATGTTAAAGTGGATAGATATCATTTTTAAAAAATTTAAATGAAATTGATAAAAGACCATTAAGAAAAGTATAATCATTTTTTTTATTGGTAGGAGTAAAAGTGGGAGATAAATAATTTTTATTATATATAATTGAGAAACTAACAAAAAATATCCCTCTACAAATTTATATTTTGACATTTGAGGATATTATTTATTCTATTGATAATTTCTACCTAATAATTTTTTACAATGGCCGGAAATGCTTATTTACAGTGAGTGATTTTCAGTTAATTTGTATCACGTTATACTCACATGTCATCTTGAGTAAGGGTAAAATCATTCAACTACTAATTTAAATACCAATATGCGATTGAATGGGTCAAAATATTCCAATAGTACATTCGAGTCAGTTCATAGGCCGGGTTATTTATGCTCATTCCAGTCGTTGGTTGACGTTTAGATTAATGGCTGAATAATTTTACTCTTACTAAGGATAGTATATGAAAGCCACGTGACACAAATTGGCCGAAAATCGCCCATCGCTACTGTATATGGGGATTTTCGACAATCATAAAAAGTTATTGAGCATAAGTGGCTAATAAAATAAATAATATCCTTAAATATAAAAATATAAATTATACATAGGTATTTTTGGCTAATTTCTCTATATAATTTACTATTGTATACTACTTTACGAAATTGAAAATGTTATATATTTTGGATATAAATTTGGTTTATGATAGATTTGTAATAAACTAAATTGGGAGAGAATAAAATAGTATTTTTAATATTATTTATGTCCAAAAATATATTCATTTTACGAGGGATTAATTTGATGATGTAAGGAAGAGCTCCCCCTCTACATTTATATCCTATCCACTTTTAACAATCAAACAACGAAAATAAGACATTTACAGACATTTTAATCATTTTCCATATTAATTATAAAGGAAGAACGGTAAATTTCGTTCTAAAACGGTTGTAATTACAAATGAACAATAAGGCAATTCATGTGTACATATGTAAGGTTTTATTTTGAATTGAATGCAAATTTCTTGACTTAGAAATGCTGCATTTTATTTTACAAAATAAATTTAACATTTTTTTCTGGAAAAAATAAATTGACTTATACAAAAGCACAAAATAAAAGTTTCATATCATGGGTTGGAAGCATCCCTTATCATGCGATAGTTCATCAGTTTGATTCACACTCTTCCTCCCCTAATGTATCTAAACACATACTTAATAGAAAAAATTAATATTTCAACATGATTTGTTTTATAACGGTTGGAATCATTTAATACATTTTATAGTACACTCCCATTTTATAATAATTTTATTAATATAAGATTCCAAACTCTAAAAGATCAATTATAAGAGAAAAGTTACTACTAAGGGACACTTGAGATCGTCTAGTACATCCTCTAATATAATCTTTAAACACTTCTTTTAATAATAACTTTCTCTTAAAGTTTATCTTTTAAAATTTAAAGTTTATCTTTGTGTCCTAGAAGATGAAGGGACGGAACTACAGGGGGGCTCGGGTGGGTTCGAGGCCCCCGGACAATTTTTTTTTTTTAAATTTAAATTTAAGGGTTTTTACATTCAAGCCCCCTCAGTTTTTTTTTCCAATTTAGCCCTCCCTAAAACTTAGGCACTTATTTATTTAAAAAAAAAAAACTGAAAACCCTCTCGCGTCGGTAGCAGAAACCAAAAAAAAAAAAACAAGGTTTCTCTCTCTCTCTCTCTCTCTCTCTCTCTCTCTCTCTCTCTCTCTCTCTCTCTCTCTCTCTCTCTCTCTCTCTTTGATTCCCTCCTCCGCTGCAGACACTCACGCCTCTTTCCTCAGTCTGAGCTCGGCGGCGTGCGGCGCAATACGGTGGGTGGTGTCGACGGCGAAGGCGGACAGCAAGTGCAGCAGCTAGCAGGCAGGACGGCTTCGCTTCCTGCTCTTCAAACTTTGAAGAAGAAAAAATTAAGTTTTCTAGATTAATCTATGTAGAAACATTTTTTATTTTTTATTTTGGTAAATATATTTTTTACTGCTAAAATTTTGATTTTGGTAGTGAAAAAATTTATAGGGTTTTTTGGTAAAGATATGGTTATTATGTAATTTATGCTCTAATTAATTATTATGTTATAAATGAAATATGTTGAATTGTGAATTTAAAATATTTGAATATCATATAGGATTTTACTATGGAGAAATATTTTGAAAAGTGGAAGAATGGTCCTAAACCGGTTGAAGAAAAATCATCTAATAAGGAAATGTTAATAATGAAGATCGTGAGAAAAAACCTCGGGTAGGGGTAGAGTTTTCGGATTGTGAAATTATTGGTGATCCAAGATTGCGTAAATCAATTGATAGTTATCCTTATGAAATTAGAGATGAATTAAGGAGACGGTATGTGGCTAAAGGCCCAACTCAACCATGTGATCATAAATTTTCGCAAACTGATGTTGGTGAAATTAGAAGATTGTTTCAGAAGATATGGTGTAAAGATTTTACTTGGTTAGAGTACAGTGTACGTAAAGATGCAACATTTTGTTTCTGTTGTTATTTGTTTGCTAAAAGTCAAAATCACAAATATGGTGATGATATGTTTACAGAAGTTGATTCTAAAAATTAGAAACGTGCTAAAGAAAAATACATAAACCATGAAGGATCTCCAAATAGTCCTCACTCAAGTGCTGTAATTCAATTGTTGGGTTTCAAAAGTCAAAGACATAATATGGAATATATTTTAGCAAAACAAAGTAGTCAAACTGAGATTGACTATCGTGCACGGCTAACTGTTGTTGTAAAAGTAATTCGATTTATATTAAGTCAGGATTTAGCTTTTCGTGGAAATGATGAGTCGATAAATTCAATCTGACGAGGTAATTTTCTTGAATTAACAAAATGGTATTGTGAGGAATCGGAAGAAGTAAATAAGATCATAAACTTGAATGCTCTGGAAAATAATCAGTTGACTTCTCCTAAAATTCAAAAAAAAAATTGTTACTTGTGCAACAGAAGTAAGACAAGATATTGTCAATGAGATTGGTGACAAGGTTTTTTTCTCTTTTGGTTGATGAGGCTCGAGATAGATCCATGAAGGAGCAATTGTCTATAGTTTTGAGATTTGTTAATGATAATGGAGAAGTGGTTGAGAGTTTTCTTAGAGTAGTACACGTGAGTGACACTTTTGCACGGACGTTAAAAAATAGTGTTGATGATTTTTTTGCAATAAATAGATTATCAATTTCACAGCTCAGAGGTCAAGGTTATGATGGGGTGTCTAATATGCGTGGCGAGCTTAATGGATTGAAACAAAAAATTTTAGATAAAAATAAGCACGCATATTATATTCATTGATTTGCTCACCAACTTCAATTAGTGCTCATGGCTACTTCGAAGAAAAATGCTCATGTATGTAGTTTTTTTGAGTACCTTGCTAAGATTGTAAACATTATTAGAGCTTCACGTAAAAGAAAGGATGCTCTTCTACAAAAGCACTATGATGATATTGTAAAACGTCTAGAAAGTGGAGAAGTTACTACAGAAAATGGCAAGAATTAGGAAACAAGTTTAGCTCGGTCAGGTGATACTCATTGGGGCTCTCACTTCAAAACAATAACTCGGATTTTGCATATGTGAGATGCAGTGACACATGTGTTTGAAACTATATATGAAGACGTTGATGAGATTAATAGTCAAGGCATTGCCCGATGTTTAATTGATAAAATATTGCAGTTTGAATTTGTATTCATTGCTTAATTAACGGTAAATGTATTGGCAACAAAATATATATTGTCAATGTGCCTGCAACAAATGACTCAAAACAAAGTTACTGCTGTCCGGATGATTTAGACAATAAGGGAAGATTTGAAGAAGTACGTAAATGATGATGATTATTGGGAGGAGTTATTGGGTGTCGTTATTGCATTTTGTATAAAAAATGATATTTTCGTGCCGAATATGCAAGATCCTTTACCAGGCCGAGCTATATTATATAGGAGTGTGGATGGACAGGCAAAGACTTACTACCATTTTTTTCGTCGAGACATCTTTTTGAGGTAATTAAATTTTTTTTTAACTTATTACCTAATACGCAATTATTTATAATATTACAAATTATTAACTGTTCTTTTCTTTATTTAATATTAGGTACTTGATGAAATGGATGATCGTTTTACGGAGTCAACTTCAGAGCTAATTATTTGCATATCATGCCTTGATCTCAAAGATTCCTTTGTGAATTTTGATCGGAATCAGTTACTCCGTCTATCTGAGTTCTATTCAGATGATTTTTCTATCTCTAATAAGTTTGAGCTTAAAGCACAACTTGATAAATATATCTCTTACATGAGATCAAGTGATGTGGCAGATTTCTCTGGCCTTACTGACATTGGAGATCTCGCAAAGAAGATGGTTGAGATGAATACTCACAAGTTTTTTTACTTTAGTTTATCGACTAATTGAGTTGGCTTTAGTCTTGGCTGTTGCTTCAACAACCGCTGAAAGATCGTTTTCTGCTATTAAAATGATTAAGAATTATTTACGCAATAGGATGAGAGATGAGTTTTTCAATGATAGTTTGGTTTGTTATGTGGAGCAAGAGATTTTTACGAGTATTGAAAATGAAGACATCTTGCAACGGTTTCATAATATGCAAACTCGAAGAATAAAATTGCCATCTTAATCATTCCGTTCACATGTAAAACTCTATTTTATATCATTTTTCAGTAGTGATTTCTTTTTAATTCTTAAAGTATTTGTATGAATGTTATTTGTTTTCATATTAATCTTCTAATCGTTCTAAATCAATTGCAGGTCATATTGGATTTCGTCTTCTGATCATGCGCATCTGTTATCTCAAGATTCTGATCAAAATTCTCAGCTTTGAGAATTATTTATTCCGTGAGTGATGGGTAATCATTCATCGTGAGTGATAAGTGATCACTCTTCATTGGTAATGGACGATTACATATTTTTTGCTATTTTATTTGTAAATTTAGAATTGTAATGCTTATACCGTGAGTGATGGGTAATCATTCTTCATGAGTGATAGGTGATCACTCCTCATTGGTAATGAGCGATTACCTATTCTTTTGCTATATTATATGTAAATTTGGAATTATTTGAATGTCTTTTGTACGTGAAATGTATCTATTTTATAGACGAAATTCTGGTAAAATTTTTAGTGTTCTCCCGCCCCTAACCTTTTGTTCTGATTTCGTCCTTAAGAAGATTTACTATACGATCTTAACTAACAAAAGAAAATATATTAGAAAGTGTATTAATAAATGTATTAGACGATTATGAATAATTTTATAATAGTATATATTCGTGAAATAATGGTCAAATTGACTGTAAAAAAATAACCTTTTTTTTTTTTTTTGAGGTCGGATGCAGTGCATCTATTAATCATGCCCTCTTGTTGATTAAAAAAACCAAAAAGTTCTTGAAAAAAAAAAAGCCCTCTTGGATTTTTATCTTCTTTGGCAAAGATGGACCTTTTTGTTTTTTTTTTTAAGGACCCTCTTGGATTAAGTTATAGTGTGTGTATATATATATATATATATATATATATTCTGGAAGGGATTAAGTTATATTCGTATTTTAGTTTCTTTCGAAATGATCCGTTCTAATTAAGGTCCAGTCCACTGTTCCTTTTTTTTTTTTTCTAAATTATTTTGTGTAACTTGCCAACTTGGTCCAAGATGCTCTTAGCACTTGCTTATTGGATTATCCAGCAACCCGTGACAGAAACATTTTGTATATTTTCCTTTTTAAAGAAAAAATAAAAGACTATTTTTTTCCTTGAGAAAAAAAAGAGTTAATTATATTTTGGAGAATTGTGTATTTATATACTTAAATTATACAATATTTTCTAATCATATACGTTTTTTTTATTTTTCTCTTTTTATATACCCAAGTTATTTTGTGCATAAAAAACTATCCATAATTCAACCAAAACCCTCACGTGACAAATGTGCTTTTGGCCAGATTCCTCCGCGAAATGTGGTGCCAAGTAGTTTTAGATGTACAAAAATAATTTGAATATATAAAAAGCAAAAAATAAAGAAAATGTATAGAAATAAAAAATATTGTTACTTTACATATATAAACGGACAATTTCCCTTATATTTTCCTTTAAAGATGGTTTAAATTATACTTTTTTGTTTATATTTTTTTTATAAATTATAAATACATCTTTATTATTTATTTTATGTACTCTTTTTTTTTGAATAAATATATTATTTATGTACTCACAACTAATTAATCCTTACTCATAATTTCAGTTTAAAAAATTATCAGATAAATAATAATAGTGTAGTAGTAAAAAGTTTTAAATCTTCCTAAAATATTATTTTGGAGGTCTAGTTTTTATTACCATATGTTAAGAAAACAATATATTTCTTTACAAAAATTATAACCATAAAAAATTTTGGGAAGAATATTATAATCATAATATATGTTAATAAATAAGGTCAATTATATTTTTCCCCTCAAGGTTTTTACAAACTATAATTTTATTAATCTATTTTGTATAAATTAGAAATATATCATTATTGCTTATATATTCATAACTAATTAATCCCTATTACTAATTTTAGTTTAAAAAAATTATAAAAAAAATAATGATTTGTTAGCAAAATGTTTAAATTGTTGTTAAATTATCATTTCGCGTGTCTAATTGTTATTTACTACTGTATTAATACCATAATATCCTTACTAAAAATTAATTTTTAGTCTAATTTATGTAACGAATGATATATTTTGTGTCTTAATATATGACTAAACAAGAATTAAACTCATAAAATGATATTTTAAGAAGATTTTAAACTTTTGACGATAAAATTATTGTTTTCTAATAATTTTTTTTTTACTGAAATTAGTTTTAGGGATTAATTAGTTATGAATATATAAACGAGAATCGTAATTTATACAAAATAGAGGGATAAAATTATAGTTTGGATAAAATTCAAGGATGATATGTTAGAAATATTTTAATTTATTTCACAAACTTATTGTTTTTTTAGTAATTTATGTACTGAAATTAGCAATTATAATTGATTATTTATGAATACATAAATGATAAAGAGTATTTATAATATATACAAAATATAAGGATGAACTTGTAATTTGAACGAACATCAAAAAAATATAATTAATCGGGATAATAAGACTATCTATAATGGATAGGATAGGACGAAGAGTATTAGTGGGCTTATAGGTTATAGGCCAATTAATGGGGCTTTATCAGTGGTTGAAATGGGCTTATAGGTTTATAACTCCGATTGTGAAAATATCGGATCCATATTTAGCACATGATAAAAGACACCTCCTTCCAAGTGGATCTCATAAGGCGCGAATCCGAAAAAGGGAGGGAACTCCAAATTTAGGAAGGCGGCAAAGATTTACCAGACGCACGCGACTGCACAATGACTTCCTCTCTCTCTCTCTTATGGAGCAATTGTAGAACAAAGGCACCACTCTCGTCTTCTCGATGCTTACAATATTCGAACGAGGGAATTGGCAAAGTCGCAGTCGAATCTATTGAGAGAGGTTAGTCAATTTTATTCATCGAGTAGGTACTAATAATATACGTCAAGTTTTTATTATGTTTGGCATGATTTTGTTGATAGATCTAAGTTTCTATCGGTCTGAGAGAAGTCTTAGTGCTGGATTTGATTGATGTTTTCATGTTGGTTCCGCTCTGTTTCGTTAAATTCATCGCGTGTTTACGTGTTTTTCCCCTTTTTTGGGGACGGAAATTTGTTGATATTGTTACTATTCAAGAAAATTTCTTACAATTTCTTTGATTTAAGTTAACTTTTACATGATTCCATTTCGAATTTTGAGTATTAGAAATGTTTTTTTAGTACAATTTAGCACTAAGAGAAGGTGTAAAGGGTTCGATAATGTTTAGTTGGCGTCGGTGAACGATAGCTTTCAATCTGATTTTCAGTGTTTGCAATTGAATTATCATATGTTCAATCTAGTATTTTTGCTCCAGAATTACGTTGTTTTTTCCCTTAACACTAACGATTCATTTGTTACTTTTGTAACTAAGAAGGATATATGTCGTCATCTTACACTTCTCTGCAGGGAAGAATTTACCTGAATATTATTCTACAGCCATGGACATCCGATTTCAGACGAGTCTTCTTTGCAGATTTCTTAGGTATGTGCAATAATTTCTTCACAACCTCCTAGTGACTTGTGTTCAAGCCGAAATGCGTTCCAAGTATACTTTTGGCCAACTTCTGATAGAGCCGGAAGGTAAAGTCAGGACTCAGCTTTGAGATTTATTCTTGAATTATAGTGCCTTCGTGGGGCTTTTGAAGTAATCAAGAGTTGAGAACTGATATATTTATTAGATATTTGTTTCAAAAGCAAAAGATTTGTTTAGCTATGTGTTATATCGATCTAGGGAGTAAACAGGCATTGGCAAATAGCATATTTTGTCATATTTCTAGTTAATTTATTATATTGGGTTGGGGAATAAATGAACTGAATGGTGCAATTCTTCAGAAATGTGACTTTCAAGGCCTTGGTTGCCTAGCGATTTAAGCTTGATTTGATGGAGCTTATCAGCCAGTTACAAAAATAAAGACATTCCTCGTCTGAAAGAACTGAAGTAGGACTTGTCTTTTGAGCTCACCTCAAGGCAAAATAGTTCCATACTTCACAAGATAAAGATCAGCAATGTGCTGCCACAGCTATAAGTTTTTAAGCGTCTGGTAAAGACACCAAGGATATGCCTTCTCCGTGTTTATCCATCAAGGTGCATAAACGGCTTTGCATCTCATAAGCCTGTTAATGTAGTACGATCTGCTGGCTAAAGCTTTGACTTTCCCCATTCATTCCTACTCGTACTCCGGCCCTCAGGTACTCACTCCGCCTGACTCTCTTTTTAGCTTGTTGGTCAACCTTTAGGTTGATATATAGTTTGTTGTGATTCATTTTAGGATGCTCAGCATGTCTATCAATTTGTTATCTTATTCCTTAATAATAGTATTACTGTTCCGGACAATAAAACAAAGAGAAATGAGGAGCAACATAAAAGATAAAATGACCAAATGTCATGTATCAACTACTTCTTTGCAAGTAAAAGAACAATGGGTGAGAAAGAAGAACTAATAATCCAATATCATCCGCTTAGTACAGGCTGATGGTTTACCTATCTAAAATTAGTTGAGTCTTGCTTGCCCTTTGAACTTGACGAGTCCAATGCTCTGCTACTGTACTCTTGCTTCCTATTGATTTTGTACAAGACTATTTAGAGATGAGGAAGGATGGAGCCTAACTTTCATCCACCTTTCCTCTTGTCCTAGTCATTTTACTGGCTGGGAAGTGCAGTCTAGCAATAAGCGGTCGAGGTGCTCTGACCTGCCTGTCAAATCCCCTTACACAAACAAATCCTGGATAATGTGAAGGCAAGAGTATAACAAGTTAGGGAACCTTGAGAGAAACAAATTAGCAAACAGGAATAGTAACAAAAGAACTCATGTTTATTTTGCTACAATAGTTAAGTGCTATATTCATGTTGGTTAATCACAACAATTCTTCTCATTTTCTTAAGTATTAATTTGATTTTCTGTTTCTAGACTTTCTGCTAACATCACGAAGAAAATGTATGATGTGTAAGAACCACTTGTTTAATAACCACATGAATTGGGTTATAATTCATGTCTGGTTCTTCTTGCTCCAGAATACATTCTTCTGTCCTAGCTAAGCTTGTCCAGTGTGTGCTTGTGGTTGAACTGGGGCGTTTAAGAAATGTAATTTAGATTTATATCCGTCTCAACAGATGCATTACTTCCAAATTATATTCCTCAAATTTATTATCTGGAAACTATTTACTCACACCGGCTTCAATCATGAGATTTCCTAGATTTCCTCTAAAGAAGAGAATCGGTGCACAGTATATGTAGTTTTAAGCATGCTATGTGATCTTAGTGGGCAACAATTGAGTAAAGCAGGCATATCTTCCACTTACCTCTCCAGAAGCAGTATTGAATTTCTTTATCCGATAATCCTAATAACAAGGAGAACTTAGTGTTAATAACCAGGATTTGTTTTTCTGAGCAATATTTCTTTCCTTGTAAAAGAGGGGTGACTTAAATAAATGGTGAGTTTTGCACTCAACTTACCCTTAAAAATTGTTGGTATGGAGGTTCCAAAGTAAACTATTCTGCGGTGCAAATTCCATAAATAATCTCTCGGGACAACAATGGGTTTGAGGCTAGACTCGTGGTCAGCAAACACCTGCATTGGATAATTTTCATTTTGAAGCTCTGGCATCCATGAAATAGTTAGGTGACAATAGTCCCATTCTTACATACCTCATTCACTTGAAAGTAGGTACCATTAAGCGGAAAACTTCCTCTCATGGCTGTTCGACATGGTATCTGTCGATGGTGGTCATATTAGATCAGACTAAGATAAATGAGTTGTGAAGTGCTTGCTTTCCTAACAGATTTGTAATAACAGGTAAAAAGAGTGTATGTTACTCTAACCAGAAGTGTCCCTCGAACAATTTGGGACTTTGCTTCACGTATACTGTTGCATGAAAAACATGTTTCCTCATTGCACAGTTTGCCAAATTCTTGGGAGCAGCATTTTTTTTCTGGTGGCTGAACAGAATCTATGGTTTCACCTAATACAAAAGATTTACAAGGTGATTGTTTACATCATGTGTTGAAGAAAACTTAAAATTATCTCAGTTTTTTATTGTTTATCCTTTGTAAAATATTCCAGCTGTCATGCACTAACTTATTTTGAAGGTTTTGAAAATTCCTTTTTAAAAAAATTGTTGTAAATGTTTCTATTGCGATTTATCTCTTCTTACCAGGTCTCCAAATAGCAAGGAGGTATGGGCATGGATCATCTGGTTGTCGTCTGTCCAACTGAAATTTGAAATATTAACATGGATAAAGAAGTGGGAAGCATAGGAGAATGAATTTTGTTTTAAATAGGACCAATGTTCTCCATACCTCTTTCACCAGCGGATGATCATCTGGAAGTTCATATCTGTAGAATGTACAGAGATTTAGCATGTCTAAAGAATTATTCATTCTTAATGTACAAAACATAATTGCACAGGAATAACACACCAATGAAGCAGATATACAAGATATCCACTTACACTCTATGCTCTGTCCTTAACCGGCTTATGTTCTTGAGTTTAGGCATGGGAATTGAGGCAGCTTCTGGGGTCAAAACTACTAGAGCATTTGACATTTTACTCTCTTGTAGCTCCGCATTCTTTGGCATATACTGCCGAATATTCTGATTTAGCTGTTCAAAGTTGAGATCAATTCTAGGAATTTCATCAGCATCTTCAACAAAAGTGTCCTCAATATCAACCCCCACTCCTTGCATTTGTTCTGGCTCTGGTGTAGAAGGAACTTCAACAATGGGCCCTGGTGTTGCAGGCTCTTCAATGATGGGTTCTGATGTGGGTTGAGACCACGCTTGCAGGGATTGATTAGGTTCAGGTTGAGGGAGCATCAGGTGATCTACTTTTTCTGCTTGATTTCTATCAGCTGGTTTGTCTTTAGTTGTACTAACGATGATGCTTTTCTCCTCTGGAGCTGGGAGAGCCAGCCTTGCACTGCTTGCAATTTTTTACATGTATAAATACCTTATATGCATTTTGATATCACAATTACACTAATTTAATTAAGCGAAATATTCTGGTATAATTGAGTTGTCATATGTTCCTATTCTTCCCTGATTGACTTGGTAATTAACATGCATGCCCAGAAACTGAGAAATGTGCATGAATTGAATATAACCTGCACTATCTCTAAAAATGAGTGGTCAAACAGATTTACAAACTGGGTAGGCCCTTTTTCTAAATAGCTCCTGAGTAAATTCACATGCAACAGGTTAGGAATTAATTGACTTCATCCTCACGAATTTCCTATGGTATGATCCAGTAATGGGTTGTAGTACTGTTCCTTCTAGGTTACAACTCAGCCATTAGATGACATTCTTAACAAGAATCATTTTCAGGCAGAAATGGGGCCTAAGCTATCTGGTGTAAGAAGAGGTGAAACAGATTTACGTTCGTTGATACTTTAAGAACTAGACAAACCTTGCAAAAGCACTTGCAAAATGCCTACATTCTCCTCTCATAGGACATGAATTGCAATTTGGTTTGCTTTTTGTGCAAAAGACCTGCCAAATTAGTGACAAAATTTCTTAAAATCTTGTTTCATAACAACTTGTGATGGACATATCACCATATTACTCACAGGCATACCTTTCCAAATGTAATCATTTGATAATGCAGCTCATATCTGTAATTCAGCAGCGTATTAACTCAGATAATAGTAGGGGTTGAAATCAATTGCAGATTTTCTTTACTAAGTAGAAATAGATTAAGATATATTAAGATAGATCAGAAGATGCATTGAAGAAGTAGTTTACAGTGTTCTTTGATCAAGCTTGCAGAGCCTCGGCCATAAGTATTTTTGGATGGACTCCAGCACTGGGTACCTATGCAAGGACAATAACACTCAGTTTGAGCTGTCAATGGAACAGTAGTTCTTCTAAGACTTTACACTCACAGTTCTAGAAGATGCAACTGAAGTGACTCCGGCAGCGGTTGAAGTGGTACCCAACCCAGTCTCACAGCTATTCGTCCAACATTTGTGTCAACCTGGATAAGAGACCATGATTAGTATTTACGAGAAGCAGGTTTGTCTATCATATAACTTGAAATCTTTTCATATCTTACAGGAAAGGCAAGGTGGTGAAGTGTCAGAAGCCGCACACACTCCACACTCTTTAGACCCAAGCCCCTTATGCTTAATAGATACTCTCTGGAACCATAGATATGAAACAGGGTTGTCAGTGTATGTCAAGGCATAATTTTTTATGTTTGAACATAAGAAAGATTAGTAAGAATTTTGGATTCGTACTTTGCTTGATCAGGTGGAACATCCCGTAGCCATTCCAAATCAATGCTTCCGTGGTCTCTAACCATTCGGTTCAAGAAATCCTACAGAAGTTTTTTATGCATCATCAGCAAATACTAGTGGTTACTAGCTGCATAGACATTGCAGATGCATGCTATAGATGCTTAATTTAGAATTTCAAGTTAAAATGCAGAATGTTTACTTGGATTCTTTCTGCTAGCATATTATTCATCCCCCTTTCCTTAATGGTTTCGGCAATCTCATCAACATGTGCACATCTTACTGCTTCCCAGTCCACTGAGTCCATTGTGTTGGCTGTCCTCTCTCTTCTCTTACCATTGGCTTGGGCCTGTTTCCTTAAGCTATCCCAATCAACATCAACCTTTTTCTCTTTTCCATTTCTTAACCTTTTTGAGTTGGATGTATTGGGATTCATTTTGTGAACTGTCTCCACAAGATTGCTTGCTTCATGCACAGTGCTAGTTATTCCAGAGACATTTGGTATTTCGTTGTCGCTATTTCTTTGCCTCTTAACCTTTGAATCAAGTTCAGCCTCACTAACTTCAGCTGGTCTTGGATTGTTGTCAGCAGAGGTATGATTTCCAAGGGAAAGCTTTTGTACTTCTCCAAAACTAACAGCAATATCATGAAATGAAGCCCCAGCTGCGGATTCTTCTGATAACCCACTTTGTTCTGTCGGAGAAAGTTCATTTTCCTCTCTTGGCTCTTGATGACCTGCATTAACCAGGAAAAGAGGCTATCAGGGCAAAGAATGCAAGCTTTGGAGGAGGTTTATGAATTAAGATCACCTGATTTCTTACCTTGTGAGTTAGATGCTGTATCTTCTGATTTTTTGGACATGTCCATGTTAGATGCTTCCTGTTTGTTCCCCTGATAGTAAATCCCATGCAACATTGTCGTCCCCGCCATATGTAATAGCTCCACAAAAGATGCAGTGCTACAGTCATTGTGTGTTGGTTCTGTTCCTGAGGAGCTCCGGCAGCATGATTCTGTCTTGTTGGCGGCCTGACCAATTGAGTCTACAGAGTGTTGAGGGGATACTGCAGAGTTCTGAGACGACATTACATCATCAAATTCCCTTAGGTATCCCTCCAAGCTTGGCAGTGCTTTGCTGTTCTGAGTATCTAACCTATTGACTTGTTCTGCAATGTAGGTATTGGGACCGAAATCTGATGAATCTGGGGATGGAGATTTTGAATTTTCAGTTGATTTAATGCATTCGGATGTGTCTCCGAAGAAATTCCTGTTGCTTATTTCTACTTCTTCATTGTACTTCATGTCTTGGAGATTCATAGGATCTTGGTCAGAGGTCTGTTGGTCTGAAACCCTTTTATGCCATTCAATTGTGTCATCGGGATCTACTACTACAGGTTCCTCAGATGTTCCCTCTTCACATGTTGACGCCGGAGTACAACTAGCCTTGATGGGAAATCTGGAAGCCATTGAAATGAATGCAGAACTGCAACAACAGACAATGCCGTGTTATTTTTTCTTCTGGAGCTCAAGGTAAAATTATCTATCAAAGAGGTGGAGGAAGGGAAGTTCCAATGCAACTCACCTCGAGAGATGGTCAGAGACATTCTGGGTAAGAAAAACTCCAACTACAGAGTCTAAAACTGATCCCTTCCAGGGGGTGAAGCGTCTGTCTCCTGCAGAAGAAAATAACATGACGGTAATACCAAGAACTTTGAGATGCACAAAGCAGAACCTGTTTTAATTTTAAGTTTAAATATGATAATATACAAAAAGATACAATCACTTAAGAATTTCCTTGAGATTAATTGGAAGCTACAAAAGAGATAACATGTCATCCTCTTAATATTGCGCCTTCTACACATTTGATATTGCGTGCACCCCTGATTTGGAGTTCATGTGTTGTGCACGTGTCAATTTTGTCCTGTGTTCTGCATTCTAATTTCATCTGTACTAGCAGATTCTGCAGGTATATCTCTACCATTAGAGGGTGCAGCCTCCAACTTGCAGAGAATTATGGCATTTATAGAAACATCACCGAAACTAAAATCTTAAGTTTCTGCAATACCAGAGATGATTATTAATGGAAAATAACGTTTGTATACCTTGTACAAGGCGCATCCTGGCAATAAATGAGTCTGCCCTTCCACGGAACACTTCCCTTTGTCCTTCCCACCATTTTATTTTCTCGTCATCTGTTCCATCAATACCCTCACTGTTTATGTTTTCCAACAAAAGCCTCCATACTCTAGTTGTCTCATCATCAAGGTCAACTTTAGGACGTGGTCGTCTTCTCCTGATAGGTTCAAATGTATCTTCAAAAGGAATCATGGTACCATTACGTTGATAAGCAACAAGGAAATTTTTCCTTGCATGTCCTTGATGATAAGCAACAAGTGCATGCTGCCCTTCTGAAATATGAAGATGATTGAATTGCTGAATGATAGCATCAATAGGAGAGACATTTTTTGACATCATAGCTTGTGCAAGACCTGCATCATATGTATTCAAGTTGTAAGAGATTAGAGATTCAATTTATACATAACTCGATACTACTTTAGGCATAAGAGACAAACCAATAACATTTCTCTTCGACCGTTTCTTTGTTGATAGTGTTGGACGGATGTCAGCCACTAGGGCATCCATACACGTGTTTGGTCCTTGTGAAACATTACCTTGATGTATTCTAGAAGGCGCCATCCCATCTTTGGAAGAGTTGGGAAATTTCCTAGAAATGTCAAGGAGGGAAGCCAAATCCCGCACCCTAGTGGGGCCTTTCGATCTCTTTTTTGTTGATCTTTCGGTGTTTCCCATGGCAAGAAGACACTCGAAATTATGCCTTTCCTGTTGAGCACCATCAGCTGCTGCTAGCTGTGCTGTATTGCTGTTCGAACCTTGGTGAGCAGCTGGCACCTCTGGAATAGTTTTGGATCTAAAAGCATTTTCAGATGCCACAGCTGACATTGTGCTAGATGCTGCATAGCTGTACACCTTCTCACTCCTTTTTTTCTTATATATTGCAGGAAAGTACATGCTTGGAGTGCTTTCTTTGGCATATTCATTTGGTGGACACCTATCCAGGTATACCTGCAAAGAATTGTAATGAGATCCAGTAGCATTTATGCTACAAGATTTTGGTTCCTGAATTGTAGAAAATGGTCTCTTCAAACCCGTTATTTGTTTTTCCTGGGTCAAGTATACACTGCTGCTGCAGTTTGAAATACTTGTTCTTGTTGGGCACTGATCATCAGAATTTATTGCCTCTTTGTCATGAGTTACATCTGAGAAAACTATTTGGCATTTTCCTCTTGTGCATTCATTTGGGTTGCTGACACTGGATTTAGATGGTAATTGTTCATTCTTGAAAGGAGTTGAAGGACAAGGAGCTTGAGTTTTGGTTGACAAGTAACTGAGGGCTTTATTTGTGGAATGTGTAAGGTCATAAGCCATGCCAACTGCTGGCTTTTCACTCGTCACATTCATTCCTTGTTCAATGTTCAAGGTTGATACTGACTGACCACATGCATAAGAAATCTCTCCATTCGGGTTGGCATCCACTTTTGAAGATGGCTGATGTATGGACCCTTCTGCCACTTGGCTATCAACATTTGAACCTTGCTGATGTGGGGATCTTTCTGCCACTTGGCTATTCGTATCTGGATATGGCTGACATGTGGATCCTTCTGCCACTTGGTTTTCAGAATCAAAATTCAATGATTTCCTACAGGATCTTCGAGTAACTCGAGCTGCCTGAGAATCATTTGTTTCATTAGTTCCCTCTTCCATGGGAGTTGTTTTTGGTTGATCCATTCCTTTCCTTCTTACATACTTCCTCTTAGTTCTCGGCATTTCCGCTGGAATGGGGGTTTGTGTGCCCAATGCAGTCCCATCTGTTCTGCCCTCTGACGGAGAGTCCTCAGGTCTGCTGACGGTATTTTTTCTAACATATTTCCTTTTAACTGTTGTAACTCCTTGCGGACTAGCAGGCTTGACAGGTGTTTGCCTGGGGGTCCTTTTAGGTTTGCTTTCATCAACTACTTTTGGCCTGTGCTTTCTCCTCCTCAGTTTCTGCTGTGGTGTCTTGCCCATTTCAGAGAGCTGTTCACTGCCTTTTCCTGGCTCCTGATCCACCTCCCATATGGGAGAATCAGTAGCACATGATACGTTTTCAACCAGCTCTGCTTGTCCTGTAATCTGGTGCTTATCAAAGTCAAATGTAACGGCTACTTCGCTTAGTCCATCTATATCTTTGGCTATCTCACTTGTACACAAATTTGGCATGTAAGACCTGCTATATTTCTCTTGCATAGCTCTGTTGGTTGGGTCTGGTGTTATGGGCACAAATTTTGATGAGATGCCTGCACTTGAACCTGCATCTGTCATCGATACCGGCAGCGAATTAAGATCAAAAGAAAGCGCCGAAGGATTTGCTATTCCACCTGCACATAATACAATTCCCTTTCGTATTATTTGGAGTAAATTAATAGAAATGTAATTTTATAAGGTTCTACTTGAGCCAAGAAAATGTTTTCTAGTGTATCTGAAGAGAAGTGTGGTTCATATAAATCTTGAACTCTTTCCAAAAGCTAAAACTTACATATTGCTTAAGTTCTCACGGTAAGAAGTTGTGTATTCCTCAAATATTATCCTACTGCTACACCAATATGGTTTTCTTTGGCAGGCAAATATAGGTTTTCATATTATAAACTATACTGGGTAATGAAAGATTTGTGCTGGTTGGGAGATTTGCCTTGGTAATAACTACATCAGGTATATCAGTAAAATCCGTAAACTTTTAATTCTCTGTACAGTTAGGTTTTTATCTATTTTGCAGTGTTAAAGTATTCTTAAAAATTGCCTAAGAAATGAAGAAATCGGAGACTCACAGTTGGGTGCATCAGGAACAGTCTGGATTCTTGGTTCAAGGAAGAGCCCATTGATTGCAAGCGGTGAATTTCCGCCCGGTATTGTTTGAAAATGTGTATGCTCCATCTGGGGAGTGAAAGTTGAAGTAGATGACCTGCTTTCAGCACTAAAAACAGCAGGTGCAGGTGCAGTTGCAGCTCCACCTCCAGCATCAGCTAATGCCAACAGGTTCTTAAAAGAGAAGGTGCTCCAATTGTCTGCATTCTCCATGGAGAATTTGTTATAAGCAGACATTCCGCCGACTCCGTATACTTGTGATTCTGAGCCGACTCGGTAAACTTGTTGTGATTCTGAGCCCACAGTTGCTTCCCAGTTATGCAAACCTGATCCTGCGTTGCACAAATTGATATTTCATTGGTCACACAGAGCAAATGGTCAAATTTGAGATAAGTTGTTGCTGAAATGTAATTAAAACTTTACCTGATTCCGAGCAATTGGCTTTCAGCATCTCAGTTTGTGCTGAAATTTGCTGTATATTCACCCAGTTTGGTTGAGGCAATTGAACCTGTGCCGATTTGCAGATCGATTCCGGTTCCTTCAAGCCAGGCTTTGCTGGGGTGATAGGAATCCGAGGACTCTCAGTTTCAGAGCCCTTCATCTTCAAAATGGAGTTTTCAGGCCCCAACTCCATCTTGTCCGAGCAAGACCCGGTAAAAAAAAATAAAAAATTATATTTTTGTTTCCTCTGATTTCCTGTTTATCAGCAATAGATATGGTTTTCTACAAAAGTTCCTTCCTTTGGTTTTTTTAGAAAAAAATTCCTCCCAAAAAAGTAGAAAAACCATAAGAGGTTTTCAGTCTTGTTTCTCACAGGTAACCCATTCTAGTATGACTTTTCTTGAGAATGAACCCACTTTACCAAACGCATCCTCCTGCCATTGACAGAAATAGAACCCCATATAATAAACCAGACACCAAAGGACTCAAAAGAATCCTTTTGCATTACAAAAAAATTACATGCAAATTCACGGTTTTAACAAAAAATTCCTCAATCACATGCAAGAACACCACAACAACCCAGATCTTTGAGAAAAACAAATTCATCAACTAATCCCCCTCAAATTTGTGATTGATGAACAAAACTTATATGGGATTTTTGGGCAAAAACTGGTTTTGAACAAAATTTATCCAAATCACTCACAGAAAAACAACCCAGAAAGATAGAATCTTTCTGAGATGAAAATGCTGCAAAAACATTTTTTTTTTCTTTTAAAAAAAATGTCTGGTGTCAATCAAAATCCAAAAAGAAAAAGCATAGGAAGAGAAAGGTTAAATTGAGCTATTGAATTGAGTAAGACTGACCAGAGATTTTAGAGTCTTGACCGGAGATCTCAGGGATGCGGTGGTGGACGGCAGAGGGTAGACTGAAGCGGAGTGTTTGGTGTTGTTTGTTTATGGGGAAAGAGAAGAGTAGTACATAGAGAAAAATAGCAAATAGATGGACCAGAGGAAGATGTAGTATTTGATTTTATATATCTACTACAATCCCAACTGTTAAGTTAATTTTGCCGGTAAAACACGTAATAAATAAGTGCATTGTTTCTCTTCTTTCTGAATTTAATAATCCAAGTAAATGAAACAGAAGATACCCCTCACTCACTCTGCAGTCAGCCTAGGAAAATTCTGTTATGAATATGGTTTATAAGCAGAAGAAGCTGGGATGGGATGGGATGAGACTTGTTTCTTTTCCCTCTGCTATTTATACATCCACTAATCAGAACCAAGTGGTCGTTCTAACTCAAGACGTCTAGTCTAATTAAGAATATTTTTATTATTAAATTATTATCTTACAACGTGTGGGCTCTCCATATTATTTTATGTATGACTGTGTATACTAGGGTCAGTATGGACCGGTCCGCATCTATACACAACGGTCTATTTTAATAAGTGCAACGGTCTAATTTAATAGTGCTTATATATTAATATTTTAAATTCTGATCTTTATAAATAATTATATGATTCACATAAATAATTTTAAAATTAATGGTAAGTCTGGACCGGTCCGTATGTGCACAACGGTTCGTTTTGACATTATTAGTGTGATTAGTATTATAAATTTTTATTTACATAAGTAATTTAAGAATATGAGTCAATTTGGATAAGTCTGCATATGTATGTAGTGGTCAATTTTGACAGTGTTTATGTGATTAATATTGCTACCTTCATTCTATATTATAAAGTTATTTGTTGTTTTACACCTTAAAAACAATTAGAAAACTATTTATTTTAAGAGTAAATTTCTAATGATTTTGTATTAATTTAATAAATTCTGTCTTTCAAGGAGATTCTCTCTCCTCAATCTTCTCTGCATAGTTTAACTTTTTATCAAATGGGTTTAGATGTTAAAAATTATTAGGTAGTGACGTATTAATTAAATATGGGTATTTTTGGATAATTTTTTATAAAGTTTAGTGTATTATGAAACTCTAAATATGGTAATTTAATCTTATAATATGAAACGAAAGTAGTAGTGTAAATATTTGTCTTATAGATAACTATATGATCCATACAAATAATTCAAGATTACAAGAATAGTGTGGCTTAATATGATTTAAGAAGTTCATATTTTTGTCCATAAATTAAAATTTCTAACTGGCTTTTTAAATTCTTGTTTGCGCATCCTTATAATTAAAAAAATTATCTACCGTTTAAAGTGTAAGTTAATACGTATTAATTTTTCAATTTAAGATATTCCTTACGGCATAAAATATGAGGGGTTTTGGACTTATACACAAGAATTATTGGCATTGAAAATAAGATACGTTTTGAGAAAAAATATCTTTTACACCCTTTATAAATAAGGAGAGAGATGGATAAGAAGGCGTGGAATAAATGATAAAGAGATGTATAAAGATAAAAAAAATACAATAAATACTCTATAAAAAGGATTATATTTTTTACCATCTTCAAATACTCTAAAATCTCTTATATTGTTTTACGGGAGAGATTATAATTTTTCTTAAATTCAATAATTTTTACTCTCTCTGATAAAAAATATAAGAATTTTTAAACTTATTAAGGATGATTAAAAATATAAAAGTTTTTATAACTTTCAATAAGTTTTTATTAAACTTTTTCTATATACCTATTTTTATATTTATTTATTTTACTCTCACTATTTTTCTCTTTTTTCATTTATGAAAGATAAAAAGAGTATTGTAGTTAAAAATTTTTTTTAAAAATTCTTAATCTGTGTAAACATTTAAAAATTTTTATATTTATTACCGAAAGAAATATTAAATTTTAATTACTATATATATATTATATTAACATGAATAATGATAAAAATAATAACCCATTTAACAAAAGTATTTTTTATTAAATTAAATATTATGATTTCGAATCATATTTTTTTTAATTAATGTAGATGCACACGTTAGATAAACAAAGCTATTAAGAAAAAGAAAACATTAATTTATCCGAAGGACATGATTGTCTTTGGAGTCTAAACGCAAAGAGAAGACCTAAACACGTGATTGAAGCGGATCTGAGGTAGTTCATTGTTAACACCGTCAATATCTTGTGTCTTATTCCTCGCTGGTGGCCAAACAGTGCGGTGCCGTTAAATGACGGTGTTTGTGGTCCCCCCTATATGAGTGCAGTGACGCACGTTTTTCCAAATAAGGGTAGAGAGAGAAATAATGATAAATTTATTTTTGCATTCGGTGAGTGAGTGAGGGTTACTTGGTCATTCATGCGGTGCTTTTTCCAAGTGGTGGGTGGATAAGGAAGTTGGACTTGGAATTCTGGGACGACCATTGACAGTTATCGACAGTTGGGTCTTCTATTCAAAAATCAGTTACAATTCCTATTTTTTTCTTACGTACGCTGTCCTTCCCGCCAGATTCCCTTGCTCCTTTCACTGGACGAATACTATATTCTTTTCCTCTTCGTTTCATAATATAAGATATTATTATTTTTTTTTAAATCTTTTTAAATATAAAATATTGATACTTTTTAATCAATTATTTTTTTAAATTGTCTTTTACTTTCTTCTTTTTATCTTTTCTATTATTAATTATAATATAATATAATTTTTTTATTTTAAAGATTCTTAATAGCTGTAATATCTTTCAAGTACTATTTATACAATGAAACAGAAAGAATATTATTTGTACCAAAATTTTCTGTTGTTTTTACTCGGTAGAAAAGTGAAATCTCATAACTAATCTATAATTAAATTATCATACTATTTTTATTTATTCTAAAATTTAGTGACCGTATTTGTGTATAAGTAGAGTTTTAAAATATTTAAATAGAAGCGGCTAATTGTGAGATAAGATTTAAATATATATTTATTTTTTAAAAAAATTATCATATGTGGATGTCAGTTTGTATAAAGTAACTTGAATAGTGTTCTAAACAGAAAAAAGATTCTCATTACCTATCAAAAAAGAAAAGAAAAAGAAAAGAGTATGTTTATTCATTTTTAACAAGTAATTGAAGGATAGAGGAAAAGAAGAATAAGAAGATTAGGTTTTATTAGTTCCTTGAATGGATGCTTGATTTAATAAAATGTTGTTTCCCTTGACTATGTCACACTAATTTACTTTTTCTTTTAACATATATTATGGATATTTGAATACATCCATTATAAGATACACTTTGTTTTAGTAAATGGAACATATAACTCATTTAAGCTATTATAAATACCTTGAATCTAAACTTGAAATATATAATATTCATGAAGCTTATTTATTGTCTACTCTAAACTTGTTTACTAAGATGTTGATTCACTCACTTTCTTTAAAGTATGTGCTATATTTGAATATTTGAAAATTGCTGATTATTTTAGCCATTGAAAGATAATTTTTTAGAGTAATTGTAAAGTTTTGATGGATGGTATCATTTCTCATACATTGATTTATGTGCTCTTGCCATATTTTTCCACATATTAAGTTTTTGCTTTACAAAATTCATAACTCTGTTAATTCTCTTAAACACTCGAAAAATTTTTCTACTCAATTATTAGGTTTTAAAGCTATTTCAGACATCCTTCCAATATATAGATTGGGTGGTCTCCTTTGGTAGTTGTCTCTATGTTTAGACAAATATTTCTTAATTATTTTTGTAGTTCAATGGTAGAAATACTCTTAATTAACCAAGAGATGCGGGATACAATACTATTTAATAACAAAGGATAAATACTGCATCAAACAAGAGTCAAACTCCCAATCATTTACTTAGGAAACCTCAACTCTTGTCGTTTCAAACCAAGCCTCATCGACGCATGTGAATAATGTTCGTTATCTTATTATCACGAAAGAAGTATACTTGTTCTATCGAATGGTTTAAAAATTTGTAATTCGTTTTTGGAATCGGATTATATATATGTTTTCCACATGTATTAATATTTTTCTCTTTTTTATTTGATATATTGGAAAGAAAATATGGTTTGAAACCAAAACATCTAGACTGTTAACTAATATTTCTAATATGAGCAGTTTTAAAATGGAGAGGCAAAAACAATTTTTAAAAAAACATTATTTTTCCTTTTGCTTTGATATATATATATACATATACCAGTATATATGTTGGGAATCGTCTAATACATTCTTTAATATACATTTTTATAATATTTTATTAATATAAATTTTATAAAATAAAAATAAACGTTCAATTTTAAAAAAATAAATCTTTAAAAAAATTACTATTAATGGGAGTGTAATAAAAAATGTATTAAAGATTATATTAAATAATATTGAGTGAAAAATATAATACGTAATTGCTGTATAAATATGAGTTTAGTCTTTAAGAAAAAATAAAGTTTTCTATTTTAAAATAAAAATGATAGAAAATAATATGGTAGTCAGCATAGTTGCAGCCGCCTATCCTATTTAGCTGTAAATTTGTTTTTCGTGGGCAGTGATTATGAAGAATATTAGTAATAAAATTACGCGTAAGCCCTTTATTAAAAAATAAATATATCACATTTCATTCTTATTTTTGTTTCAGTTGCCAGTCACAATTCAAATACACTTAAAAAGAAAAGTTGTACGGCCAGACCAATGATGGACTAAAATATTAGCCGTAAATAGTGACGTTATTGTTATTACGTATGCTTTTTTTATTACATGTGCTTTCTATTTAAAAATAAATATAATACGATAAAGTATCATATTATTATTATCGTATGGTTGTCAGTGGCACAAATCCCCACTCAAATACAGTGGAACTAAAGTGCTTGTTTGTTTGCATTAGCAATGATTGTCAAAAGTGTGCTATATAGGAGACACATGCATTCAATCTTGCTTATATCGAATACAAATGCGATAAGAGAAAATGGTCAAAATTACCCTTAAATATTTTAAACTTTTTAAAATATATTTTTTCGTTAAAATATTTATTAGGTGAGGTTCATATTTTTTATTTTGAAAATTTGATATTTTTATCGTATAATTGACAGATATTTGATGCATATTATATTAAAGTAAAAAATTATTAGATTACTTAATTTTTTGAATATGTACATATGTAATTATCTAATTAAAATGAGGAATTTTAGAGGTAAAATGTATCTCAGAAAAATTTAAAGCATGACTAGTTAAATGTAATAGTTTGAGAGTATTTTAATTTTTTTTCTCATTGCATAATGTACTTATACAAAGGAAAAGTGCTATATGGATAAATGCAAGTTGATTCGAAAATTGTCAATAAAGAATAAAACACTCAGATCGTCTCGTACAATTATTTGATAGTAATTTTTCTTTAAAATTTATCTTTTAGGATTTAAAGTTTTATATTCTATTCTATATGATTTATATTAATAATATTACTATAATTTATAAAAAGTGTGTATTAGAGAATGTATTAGAAGATGTATTACATGATCCCGATCGAGAATAAAGTACAATTTTACCTCGTGTTTAATTGCTTAATTGCGGATCAAGTTGATCCATGTAGCATTATTCTTATATAAATATAAGTTTTGTCCATCAATTGTAGATCAAATTGATCCATATAGCACTACTCTTATATAAATATGAGCTTTGTTTTAATATTATTGAATAATTTAATAAACCACACTACTAATAAATAACAACAAGAAAATATAGAGAAAAGATCCCTTAAAATGATATTAACTTGATGAAATCCTGCAAGATATTACTAATGCAACATCATATACTGCATTCCCTCCAATTCAATTTTATTGGTGGCGTTATGATAGTGCACACAAATTAAGTTGCCTTTGATTGAAGAAGAAATGGTCTCAATTATACCATTCGACTGTCATTTTAGGCATTTGCTTAATTCAAACAATAATAAGGGTATATGTGAAAATTTTTTATTTAATCATCTTTTCTTGATATTCTAAAGTATTAAATATTTTGAAACGAAAAAATATATAAATTGAAACTGAAAAAATATTTCTTTAAGGGGAGTCTGTCCTAACACTCGATTCCCTCAAAAAATAATACATGTGCGCTATATGTAGGGGTGTGCTTTTCGGTTTTCGATTTACAAATTCAGTTTTATGAAAAATTTTAAAAAATCGAACCATATTTATCTATTAATTAGAAAAAACAAATTGAAAATTTTTTTGACTTCATTTGGTTCGATTTAGTTTAAACCGAAATTTTGGATAAAATACAATAAATTTTATACATAATCAAGAAAATTCGAAGCATTTTAATTTTTTGTTTGGAAATAATGAGATTTTATGAATCTCATAAAATTTAAAAGTATAACATTATAAAATGTTAAAATTAACTTCAAACAACTAATTCGGTTATTTCGATTTTGTAAAAATAAAAACAAAAAATCGAACCAAATATTTATACATTTTCAAAATTGAAAAATCAAAAAATCGGACCGAAATACAAAATTCAATTCGATTTGATTCGGTAATCGGTTACTGAATAGTAAACTCCCTAATTATACGTGCAAAATTTTGATAGATTTCGATAAGTTAATGAGTGAAGATTCATTTTATAGTACACGAAGACAATTTATTGCAATAAATAAATAAATTTGACATTGTAACATAACGTGATATGTGTAAATAATTTAGTGACATTTTTAAGGAATTTTTCCAATCTTTCAACAGTTTCAAACTTATTGTGAAAAAAAAAAAGGGAAAAAAACGCCTAACATTATACGTGTTGCAATTTTGCTCTAATTGGATAGGTTTGGAAAACTCCCAGAAAAAAAAAAGAAAAAAAAAAAGATAAGTTTGGAAAATTTTATATTTTTCTTTTTGAGTTTTATAAAAGTTAGATTGTGAGATGCGTTGTAAAATTTAGAGTAAAAACAGAAAAAAAAATTAAATTTAAAAGGTACTTAACTTGGAAAGCTTATTAAAAAACCCTTTTTCCTTTTTTTTTTTTTTTTTGAAACTCTTTTTTTCTTTTAGATTAAGCATATCTTCTCACAAATAATTTAAATTTTACAGAGTTAGAAAAGAAAAAACCACAAATTTTCCAAATAAAAAACCCTATCCAAGTACAGAGTTGCAACATATTCCCAATGTTTAGCTCTTTAGTTTCTTGGTTTATATTTTTCTTCTATTTAATCTCATCTATATCCACACTCCATTCTAATACATTGCATACAAAGGAAAAGGAAAACCCTCATAAATAATGGTGATGTTAAGTGTCAAAATGTTATGTCTTTACATCTTCATACTTAATCTTTTAATACATTTATGGGTTATATTGGTGTAGAATCTACTCATTTTATATTATTTGGTGTTTTTAGGTACTTTGAATGAAAATGAGTGGATTTCGTAGTTTAAAAATACGCAAAAAAAAAAAAATTTGAAAAAGTACAAATTTGAGATTTGCACACCATGTGTAAGAAGCTGTGAGAACTTTTTGAGCTATGTTTTTCCTGCGCAATCCACAAGGTGTGCAAATCAGCAGAAAATCAAATTCTAGTTGTGAATTAGGGTTTTTGAAGGCCTATATAAAGTAAACTTAAGAGAAACATAAGAAACCACCTTTGGACATCTTGGGCACCAAACTTGAACCAAAGAAGGGCGAAAGTACAAAGAGAATACCAATATTTCAATTCTAAATCATGAGTTTTCTTCTTCCAACATCATCTTTCTTTGTTTTTACTATGTTTAGAGAGTAAACTCTCCCAGTTACTTAGGACATGGATATTAATTTACGTTCTTATGAAATTTTAAGATCTTTTATGTTAAAGATATACATTCTTTAATGAACTTCTTCATTGATTATGTGTCTTTACGCAATTTCTGATATCTTTGTTATTTATTATGTTGAATTAATTAAGCTTGATCACCCTAATTAGTGGACAAAGTTAAATTGCTAGAGTTCTTAATTTCGTAATTGATTGCCCATAAGTAACAACTATTGATTTTGGAAGGTTGCAACTGTTAGCTTGATTAAATCAATAGGGAGTTGCATTATTCAAAAAGCATTGATTGAAGCTAGTTGTTGTATGCGATTTGACATCAATGTCTTACGTTGTTAAGCAATCTATTCGTTATTTGACTACACGCTTGTTGGTTGGATTAATTAAGTAGGTCAGTGGTTAATTTGCGTTGCTGAACAGAGTTAACATAATCTTGTAAAGATAGGGGTTTGTGGCAAGGAATCCTAAAATCAATTGTTCATCAATCAATAATGATTAATGATAGGTTCCATAAAAACATAATCAGTTGCATGTGCCTTGCTAATAGCTTTTCTCTTGATTGTCTTAATTGTTTAGTTTGATTTCATAGTTACTTTAACTTATTTTAGTTAGTTATTTATTTTATTAAGAATCTCGAACAACTCTTCTCTCGCAAGACCGTTACTTTGGGATTAATAGATTATCTTTATGATTAAATTGAGTCTTCGTGGGATGAACTCTTGCTCACCCTAACTATATTTTTTGGAAGAGTGTTAGGAATTAATTTGATGTGCCTACTACGGTACTTGTCAGGTAACGATGTTCTTCTTAAGAAAGCTCACAACGTCACAGTAGAAGCAACTCATGTCTATCCTAATTTCCTACGGTCAACAGTGCAATATCACGTCTCTAGTTTCCTAAGCCAAAACAAGAGGCGTAGAGAAACGGACCACATGCATTCACATAATTTTCTTTAACCGCTAAAGTTAAAGAAAATACTATTATTTGCCGTTTGCTAACGTAAAATGTCATCACTTCATTGTGACTTTCGAGACTCCTTTGGTAAGAAAAATACTATTATTTGCCGCTTGCTAACGTAAAATGTCACCACTTCATTGTGACTTTCGAGACTTCTTTGGTAAGAAAAACACTAATTTCTGCATTGTTTTGTTTTCTACTACTATTTTTTCTTAGCTTTTAGTGCTCGGCCCACGTTGATGATCGAGCAAGAATGGCTGTTAGCGCTGGATCCACGTTGGATGATTAAGCAACAACGTTAGGTGCCACGAGGTTTTCATGCAAGCGATGCTTCTCGCTTTTGACACGTAATAAGGATGCCTCATCCGTTACACGCTACTTCAGGAGTCATGTTTGGTGTCATTAAGTTCAGACTATAATTTTCCTGGTTTGGATTTATACGGTGGTTGCAGTGAATAGTCGTCACATGGATAAGGTGTTATTGAAACATTTCTAACGCGCAAGTTGTTGGGAGTTGAGATGCTATTTATTTCACTCATAAAAGAAGTAAAAATAAATAAATAAATACGTCTTTTCTTTTTTATTTCACTTTTTTACCCCTTGACATTGTAAATTAATCTATTTAGTTTCTATTTAGATTATCAATCATTTTGGTCCCTATAAATTTTCTTTTTACAACGTTGATCCTTAAATTTTTCAGTCATTATTTTAGACTTTTAGTCTTTCAAGAAATATATATTTGTTCATTTTGAGCGGTAAGTAAGCCGTATGTTTCTCACATGGGTTGATAAATACAACAACCTTTTGTTTATGTATCTAGTAAACTCAACTCGCATAACTTATCTACTATTTCTTTCTATAACATTCTCTCAAATATGAAGTTTGCCATTCTTGTCCAAATTCTCTCTTTAAACTGAATCATTTTCAGTTTATTTTCCTTGAGTTAATTTGGTATGAAATGTTGATTATGATTCTCGATCTTGTCAAACTAATTGTCATATAGTACCTTGAATTTGACCTAAAGGAATAAAACACAAAAACTATTATTTCAATAAATTCGTAAAGTCTATTTGATTTAGATTTTAGTTTAGAAGAAAAGTTAAATTTGGTATTAGATGAGATATAAGATCCAAAGAAAATGTTTTTTAAATAAGAAGATATTCAAATAAAGTCTTGGCCTAAAGGGCCAAATATTTATCTGGTACATCCTTTTTCTATACATTTTTTTGTATTTTTATTCTTTTATCTAGCAGTTGCAATACTCATTTCATTAGAGGAAAATTTTTTAAGTTTTGTCTATGGCGGTAAGATTCAATAATTCATAAAGATTTTAGATAAATGCCAAATAACAATAACATATTAATGGTTGAGTATTTGATTCTTGTTCAGAAAATTTGTGATCGTATCCAATTCTTTTCCATACATTCCTTCGTATTCTATTTTTTTAAGAATAAAGCGAGTCTATAACTTTTTAAAAATTTTTTATTTTTTGATTTTTGACCCTGCACTAAAAAGAGCTAAGTCCAGATACTCGAACTACGATTTTTCTGTTAAGTGCAAACAGAAATCATCCATGTAAACATTAATAAGGGCATTTTGATCAAATCAAATATGAATATTAAAAGAGGTATAAATTATAATTATTTTATTTTGTTCTTTTTTTTCCCTCCCAAACCCTCTATTCCTCCCCAAAATTACAATCGATTATCTTCTCTACCAAAACTCACCAGCACCACCATGGGTGCAACTAGGTGGGGGCTCGGGTAGGCTCGAGCGCTCCCCCCCTCCCCCCCTCCTAAAAAAATTTTTTAGGAACTTTAGATATTATGGGTTTTTTATTTTCAAGCTCCCCCAGAAATTTTTTTTTTCAATATAGCCCTAAAATTTAGGCTGCTGACTTTTCAATAAAAAAAAAAAAAAAAAAAAGCTGAAAACACAGTCGCAGAAGCAGAAGAAAAAACTCTCTCCCCCTCTCACTCTATTCTCTGGTGTCTTCTCTCTTCGACTCTCTGTCTTCCTCCTCCTCCCTCTCATTCGACTCTCTACCCCTCCCTTCCTCTTCTCGGTAGCCGGCGGCAACGGCGACAGTTAACAGTCGACAGACAGAGACAGAGACAGACCGCGCGCGAGGCTCAAACTGCTGTTGCAGCTGCTCTGCTCCTTCCTGTTGCTGTTGTGTTGTTCGCTACTGTACTGTTCTTCCAAAAAAATTCTAGGATTTTTTGGTAAAAATATGATTATTATGTAATTTATGTTATAATTAATTATTATGTTATAAGTGAAGTATTGAATTTAATTTAAAATATTTGATTATTATATAGAATTTTACTATGACAAATATTTTGAAAAGTGAAAGAAGGGTTCTAAACCTGTTGAAGAAATACATGTGATTTCTTGGAGTAGTACATGTTAGATCATTCTTCATTGTATTTATATGAGTATTATTTGTTTTATATTAATATTCTAATAGTTCTAAATTAATTGCAGCTCGTATTTGATTTTGTCTTCTGATCGTGCCCGATCAGTTATCTCAAGATTTTGATTCTCACCTTGATAGAAGTATTTATCCATGAGTGATGGGTAATCATTCTTCGGAGTGATGGTGATCACTCATCATTGATAATGTACATTGATAATGGACGATTACCTATTGAGTGATGGTAATCATTCGTAATGGGTGATCACCCCTTATTCGTAATGGACGATCACTTATTTTTTCTATTTTATTTGTAAATTTAGAATTGTTTGAATACTTTTGTATTTGGAACGCATCTCAAAATTTTTTTGTTCTTCGGCTCCAAACTTTTGATGCTGGTTCCGCCATTGAGGACCACCTCCACCTCCTCTGCCGGCTCCTCCCCAGCTGCCGCCGCCACCATCCCTCCAACCCCAGCTCCCACTTCCCTGAGTCCACAAAAAAGAGTCAATTGTGCATCCACCCATCACCTCCACAATTAGAACCTACCACCATCGCCATTGAAGACGACCTCGATTTCACATTCTCCATGGCGCTGCCGCCACCGCCGCTACCGGACCAACACTTCTGCCGCCGAACCTTCCACTTCTTATTCTTCTTCTCTCCTAATGCAAGAAATGGTCCTTTAAGTACATTCTTACTCCATTTTTTTATCTCTCCTATTTTCCTCCTATTTACCCAAACACACAGCCTACCTCCACCACCACCGCGTAACTCCTTCACTGCTGTCAGACCTTTTTTTTTTTTAGTCCACTGCCTACCTCCATCACTGCCTTCACCTCCACCTGTTCAGTGTTTTTCCGTTTTTCCCTTTGAAGCTTCAGTCCAGGTTAATCGAAATTGATGCTTTTGTTCTTTGATTTCCGGGGTCGCAGCGCGTTTGGTTAGTTTAGGGCTATGTCCGATCTGTTTCTTGGATTATTTTTGACTGTTTATTTGATTAAATTCCATTCTAAATTTGTAAATTTCGGTTCAGATTTCCCTGTATTTTAGCCTATTATTCTGGGCTTTCCTGGTTTTTTTGTGCTGCTGATCTGTTGCTTCGAACCTTGATGGTTCTTCAATGGCAGTGTGGTGATCTTGGTTTTATTCTTTTTAGTTGCTGCCATTTTTGGTCTCTTCAGGCTTTTAATTTATATCTTGCTACCCTGGTTATTCATATTAATAAGGAGGAAGAAAATGTTGATGAGTTGCAGAGAAATTCTCTTTCTTCGGCGGTGATTTCGCCAGAAAAGATAACCCAGAAGAGGGAAGAAAGATAAAAGAGAATGATAAATTTGATTCAAATGGTTTAAATAAATTTGGGTCAAATAATTCTAATGGTTTTAATAGGACAGTTAAAATTTGTTTTAATTTATTCTTATTTTTGAAAATATGGAAATACTCTTGAAATTGATCGTGTGGATGATTTTCGTTTGCACCTAACAAAAAAAAATAAGAAAGAATGATTAAAATTGAATGTTTGTATAATTTGAATATTCGGGCTTAGTGTTTTTTTGTTTAGGGTAAAAATTAAAAAATGAGAAAATTTAAGGGTCATTAACGCACTTTATCATTTTTTTTAATTTAACGATTACCTAAATCATTTCACCTGAGGAAATTTTTTTAATTTTCACACATTTTTTTAATACAACAAATATCATACCTGATGAATATTATATCATACTAAGTATAAGGGTCAGCTTAGACTAGATTTTTTTTAAAGAAATGTTGGTGTTGTATGTTCAAAATAAAAGATGAGTTTATTTGCAATCGGGAATGAATTTATTTTAAGTTATTCTTTCACGTAGATAAGAAAGTTTTTTATAAAATTTTCTTTTAAAAAAAGTGAAATTTGTTTAGTAAGTGTTAGCGGTTGTTGTATGTTTATTGTTGTTACTGGCCGTTTGATAGTCGACTGCTCTTCATCACAATCGACTAGTATAATTTCTAGTCAGTTAGCAAATTCATTTGCTTTGTATAGTCAACAATTGAAAATCAGAAAGTAAGTATTTAGAATATCAAATGATGTATGAATGATAAAAAAATTACATTTAATAAGCACTCTGAACAAAAATTCAATGTTCCAGCAAATATAAACTCATAAATCATTACAAATCTAGAAACAAAAACTAAAAATAAAAAAGATCACTAACTGGAAGTGAAATGAAACTCTTTCAAAATACACATAGTCCACCATTAAATAAAACAATCTAAAAACATAGTCGACTACTAAGATGGAGTGGAGAATTTCTTTTTTTTTTTTTTTTTTCTACCCATTAGGACAAGATAATACCAGGTAATTTTTTTGGTTTAAAAGTTTCGTCTAAGTAATTTTTTTAAAAAAATTCCAATATTTCATATAAACTTTAACTAAAGAGATTATAATCGTATTAAAAAATTAGGATAAATTTGTATTAACCAAGAGTGGATGACAAATTATAATAATTTTAGACATATTATTGGATATTGAAAAGATGAATGGTGGTGGAAGCTGAAATCTTAAAAAGAAAAAATTTGTAGAATGTAAGAAAAGGAAAAAAAAAAGCTCCCTTGCCTGTTTCCTAAAGAGCATATCATATGAGAGTGTAGTGTGGAAATATCAAATTATTCTTAATGGGTGCTTTGATGGTCACGAAGAGAGTGACTCCTTACCTGCTAAATCACACTTGTTTCTTTAAACATAATCCTATGTTATTTATTTAATTGTCTTGTCTAAACAAAAACAACATTATTTTTTACAATCAAATAGGGATATGTTTTTCATGAATAAAAATGTTTTATAAACTATATAATTCGTGTTCTTTGAAATTAACTTGTGTTGAAAAAATAATTAATTTATTTCGAGTTTCAAAATGAAATTCAATCTAAATACATAACTCCTCGACAAGTTTAGTGTTAAATGGGCTGATAGTGATCCAACCCACACTATCACTGTTCATTTTGTTATTTGTGAATAAAACTAAAAAATTTAAGAAAAGAATTATTAATGGCTGGGCCCAGCCCATAAATCCTTTCTCATGTATAGTAATCTGCTTGCCAAATCAAATGGACTTCTTGAATGAAAATATTGAGCCCAATTCCTACGCGTAGTAGTCATCTAACACTAAAGTATAGTTAGAATTGAAAAAGTTGCCCTCTAAAACGACTTATATTTAAGTTAGTAAATATTTTGGGTGTTAATAATATAATGTTTTGTATTGTATTAAAGGAAACTCAATATAGACTAAATAATAAATAAAAAAGAATACCTTCTATATTGTATTCCTTTAATTTATATTACCTCCGCTCCACTTTTTATATATATATATATAGAATTCTAACTATTTTTGCGATTTATTTACTAATAAATTTAGATTTAATTTATTTCAAAATATACCTTAAGGGAAGGATTGCCCAAACCTTATAAACAGTAAATTATTTTCACACACTAACTATTAGTGTTTCTCAAACACTTTCTTCATGTTCAAGATTGAAGATTTAGAGCGTGATTAGACATTTGTGGACGGCTTATTATTCACCAAGTGGCTCTAATAATATGTTAAAATTTAAATTTGAACTTAACTTAATGAAAAAAGTATTTCAAAAGAAAAAAATTATTTAAAAATCTTTTTAAGACGCTAATCATGTGAGATTCTCTAAATGATACATTGGGCCAATTTGGGCCGAGACTGATGGATCATATCATATGGATAAAACATATCCCATCATGTATGTATGTATGTATATATGGTGTGAGGAGTATGGATTTGTAAAGCATGCAAGGCGACACTTGTGTATGAATGCATGTTACTGACAACAACCACAACACAGAGTCAATGGTCGGCATCGGCGTCAACTCTTCTTCTTTTTATACTAACACTAATACCATAAATGAGGCTTACAGGTAAGAGCTAGCTACCTACCTACCTCTCTTCTTATCACTTCATCTTGGATTTGCTCAAGTCCTTTACTATTTCTCTAAATGACTAATCGCCATGCTTCATATAAATATTAAAATGCCTTGATTTATAGTTTTTTGTCCATTTTCAAAACTTGTCTTTTAGGGTTTGTTTGGATAAGAATGGTGGTATAAACATCTCTTCTTGGCCACTATGGAATTCTAAGGGGTGAAATTTTGGCGTAAGATTAGGAATTCACCTACATTGAGATTAACAAACTAGATTATTAGTCTATACTATGTGGTCCATTCATGAGGTATTTTTTCTTTTTTTTTCAACTTTAACAAAAGATCTGAATGGGCAAATTCGTCCTCCATCTTGAAAAGTGACTACAAGTTACTCATTGATGTTATTACTGAAACTCAAGAAAGAATTTACTTCTTTAGAGGACAAGTGACCCTAAAGTACTTGCTGATGTCACTAGTTTTGAAAATTATGGATCACTTTTATGCAATATTTTTTATTTTGGGCAAAAACTAATACATATATTAAAGTCAATCATGTTAAACAACATTTTAACTGAACAGTAAATGCAAGTACTAATTCCAAAATAGCACTAACAAAGGATTAATAGCCACTCCCTAATATACTTTATCTTATGCTTTTCTTTTTTCTTAGAAAAAAGAAAAAAAAAAGTGAGATATTTATGGAAAACTTCAATTGAAAACGGAATAGATTAAAAGACAAAAGTATTTTTCTAAAAGCAAGGGGTGGGAGTAAGAATCAAACCACTAAAAAGGAAAACAGAGGTTGTGAAATGGAATTTGGCAGTGCACGCAGCAATAATGCAAAAAGTAAAAGGCATAGTAAGTTAAGAAGGCTGTGAGAGAAATATTTATCGGCAAAAGGGGAATCGCCTTCTTTATCTTAAAGCGCTTATGGGCAGAGACAAAAATGCAAGAGTGCACCATCATCATCATTCATGATGCAGTCTTGTAGTAATGGTCCTCTCACTTTTACTCATCTTCTCTGTATCTTCCTCTTTCATCAATCATTTTCGTCCTTAACCCACCCAACAAAATTGAAATGACTTTCGAGTTCAACATTTTTAGGCGCCATGAAAACATCATCAACTCATCGAATTACTACTATAAAAAATAAGTGTCCTTAAAAAAGTAAGTGCATTACATGATCCTAACCAAAACTTCTTGTCCTTAGGACCTAATACGTCATTATTAGGTGTGAAAAAAGTATTAATAAACAGATGGATTAAAAGGTAAACTCTAAATCATATGCCAAAAAATGCATAATAAATAAACAAGCCCATCATTTTTAGATTTCCAAACAGAGAATACTACATTCTACATCCTTTCCAACTTACTGGTGGCTTTTTGAAACTTGACTTCTCATATCATAGTGGCTAAGGGATTTAGCTTTTAATACACATATGGTAATATCCTCCAAGGGACAAGTTTACAGTATTCTCTCCATACTTCTTTGTACTTTTCTGCGCACCGGGCTTCATCTCTTCTTTCTCTCCATATTAACAGTATCAGAAGATAGATAGGATAGAAGTATGGAACTGGAGAACTACAAAGTTCAACATTGATCTTAGAGTTTATCTTTGTGGATCTTGATTAATAACATTAGAAATAAAGAGAACAAGTTCTTACCTTATACCGCATGGTAAACTAAAGGACAATGCCACCAACAAATCCCCGAGGTAATTACAATGCCTTGCAATGCCCCTTCAGAAAGACAAAAATAAATTTATTCAAGAAATTAAGACAATTCAAGGGATCACATAATGCTATTCAAACCGTGGTCAACTCATCATCTTTAGTATCCGCACGGCAATTTTCCGTCTTTTAAGATGTTCTTAACCTAGAGTTATCACGGGAATGACAGTTGCAAGAAACTCTTAAATGATATATAAGAAGAGGGATGAAAGACCATTCAGCTCCTCGACCATCATCTCTGTCTCCATCAACAACAAATTGAGTATGTTCCTAATTTCTGCAGTATATTACCTAATAAGAAGTTGTTCCTAGATTCAAAAAATGATCTTTTCCTTGCTAGACAAAGCATGTTCTTCTTTTCATAGGCTCCAAATGCTGATTTAACTAGGCTTCAAAAGCTAATAATCATATGTGTTCTATCTACCCAGAATCAATAATCATTTACAATAAATTCAATAAAGTAGGCTTGTTGATCTTGACCACTTTAATATACAATAAATAAGTAAAGCTTGAGAGGCATTGCACTCACTCAAGCATTCTCAAATCTCTTCTTTGTCTTTTCTTTCTCTCTTCTTTCTCTCACTAGTTTTACTTTCTACAATTATAATGGATTATGGTAATAGGGGTAGCCAATTGTGTGCTTGCAAGTGATTTGGCCAATTGGCAATAACAATCATCTCCATTTCAAAGCAAGGCCTTGACGAGCAATGATGACTAAATAAACATTCTAGACACTGTAAAGCTGACTGACACTGGATTTGCTGCTTTAGAACCCATTCTTAAAGTTCGCCTTTCAAAATATGAGTAAATCTTATTCCATTCGAAGATGCAAAACAGTTGTTGTATGACGGTCCTAGCTACCCTATTTCAGTAGTCAACATCATCCAAGATGGCATTTTTACTTGTACATATATAGAGAGAAAAAAGGGAAGAATAAGCTAAAGACACTAGATACAACTTACCAATAACCTGAAGCAAGTAACTTTCCTCCAATAACTTTTGGAGGTCTACCCCATATAGGTGCTTTAGGATTCTTCTTGAAATCATGCTTCTGCTTATTGGCTCCTCTAAACACGAGATATCTTCCAATAAAAAAACAGCACAGCAAAGTCAAAAACACAATTGAGTAAAAAAAATTAGGAATAGCATGGGGAAAGTAGAAAGAAGAAAGATAACTCTATGGCCCCTAGCAACGGTGCTACCAGCATATCTGCACTACTACTAGGAAAATAGTTACCCAATCAGAAACACGAGGCAATTTGCTATAATGGCAGCTGTTGTGAGCTCCACTCTGTTAACCAAGAGCCACCAAGCCTACAAAGAAGGAGCCGGAAGTAAAAAACAAATTACTTGGTGTACAAGAGAAACTCAAGATCTCTTTCTAGTTTGTGTTGAGGCGCAAACGATAAATACATATCCATAAGAGTCAATGCAAATGAATCTGAAACAGTTTATCTTGATCTCATTAAGATAATCACATGTTCAAAAAAAGCAAAGACCCTTTTACAGGGCAAAAAGATGATCAGGAGTCTTTTTTAGGAACTCAAAACAATGTTGGATGCATGTTTCCTCATAAAGAGAGATCAAGTAAAATGCAAGATAGAATTGTGGCCATTTAACGGGCAAAAAGGTCTGTGACTATTTAGAATGATTAACAAATTTCTGAAATTTGATGACTATTTCTGAGATACCTTAAGTCAGACACTACAAATAAAGGACCTACGTGGAAATTTGGAACCAATATTTCATATGGATATGCTCTCTCTGTCTCTCAAAACAAACCCCCCACCCAAACCCAAAGAAAAGAAACGGAAGATGAAGATAGAAAAAATTTATTGAATAACAAACAGAAGGAAAATACTTCACATGCCTGGATACTGAAAGTAAATGGAATCCACACTAGATCTCCAAAAACCAGCATGAACCCCAATCTTTCTGCAATTATATCCCACCTGCAGTGTAGTACCATAGCAAACGTCAAGATCACAAATCTTAAACACATTTATAGGTTAGTAATCAAAAACTTATAAATAAACATGACATGTATGAAAAACGCAAAGTGACAAAAGAAGGAAAAGCAAGTGCTTTTCTAATGACAAGATGATCAACCTTGCTTCAACCATTCTCATGCGTCTACTGAGAAGAATTTACAGGTTAAAAGCTCAAGAAGCTTTAATTTCTTTCTTTCTTTGAGAAAGGGTCCAGCATGGAATAAGATTGGACAAAATACTCACAAGGTCACACTGCAAAACTTCCTTAGACTGATTATAGAGGAATCGAAAATACCAGAAAATCGGAGTGACTATTAAAGGAATTCTTCATGAGAAAGAGTGATTTTAAGCTTTTCGAATAAGCAAATATGAAGGATTAAGGTGTGACTAAACCAATCATTTCAGCAATTCTCAGTGAGATTTTTATTTTTTCTTTCCCAAATAATCTAATAAAGAGAGAATGGGAATACTCAAATGGAGAAGAATGGGTCGCATATTGGAACTTTTGGACACTAATCTATCACCTTTATTGGCATTGAACATGGGCACTGGATAAAAATTCTCTTACGCTTAATCAAGTAATTAACAGTTCAACATTCAACTTGTGACTACAATATTTCAGAAGCAATCATTGCATCATTGCCTCTATTTATAAAAAAAAATATAAAACAAATGGTTCTCAATATCTTAATTAAAGAAGAAAAAGAAGGAAATTCAAAGAGGCAGCCAAATTCATTTTGATGTAGTGCACCATCCTAGGCTGAAGATAATATCTTAATTAAAGAAGAAAAAGAAGGAAATTCAAAGAGGCAGCCAAATTCATTTTGATGTAGTGCACCATCCTAGGCTGAAGATATTTTATAATCTTCGGTCATAAATATAAGGGGTTTTAGGCTTGTGCACAAGAATTAAGAGCATTGGAAAGAAGACAATTGTTGAGTCAAAGTGCCCTTTTACCCTTAGTAAATAAAGAGAGAGAGAGAGAGAGAGAGAGAGAGAGAGAGAGAGATGATAAGAGTGTAATAAATGAACAAAGAGATGGGTATAGATGGAAAAAATGTAATAGATGCCCATTAAAAAGTGTAAAACCCCTTATATTTTTTAGCATCCTCAGCCCCTCTAAAACCCCTTATATTTCTGGCTAGAGGTAGTATAAAGATGTAGGTAAAAACTTACGTGGAAGTCATGTACTCTTCATGGTAAAAATAGTCAAGAATGTATAGCTGCAAGTACAAAGAATAGAAACTACAATCATATAAGAATGGTAAGAAATACTCTTTCTTCTCAACAATTGCAGGAGCTAGACAAGTTTCAGCTTACCGTACAGAATATCTGGTAAAGAATCATAGACTGAGTTACATTGGACTGTTGAATACATTTTATAAGAATTGAGAGATTGATGAGGAGCCAACCCATCATTCCTGCTCTAACAAAGAAAAATCTAGGGGAAAAGAAAAACAAAGAAGAAAGCAGTTAGTTACTACGACATAAGATGTTGGTAATGATTCTCAAACCTTGTCATTACAAATTCACCGTATAAGCCGGGAATAATAATGTTGGACCATATTGTTCATTATGCCCAACTCGTTCCCACATCTTTATTCAGATTCTGAGACAAAGTAAAGTTCATATTGAATGTTCATCTGGAAACTTCAAAAGTTTTCTAAAAATAAAAAAGAGATGCCAACACAATCGTTTTTCTCCCTTTTTCTAAAGTCCAAACTATCACAATGAATATAATGGATGGACTATTAAAGGAGGAAAATAGAAAAACGAGTTCCTTTTTAAGATAAAAGAGGGCTATAATACTCATGCTTTTGACTATTATAGGATAACAATAAACTGTTTGCATCAGATATGAGCCAATCACCTAGAAGAACAATGGATAAACGATTGAGTTTTAATGCTCCTTAGTTTGGTATACATACTTGAGGTCAATGCCCATAAACTGAGGATTCAACTGTATCCCAAACCACCTGTTGAAGGACACAGTGAATGGAAAATATCAATACTAATGACTGATTTAAAGAAAATTTAATAGAGATGAAGTACACTGCAGAAGCATCTCGATGAAAGAGGTCAAAATAGCACAAGTTAAAGAAATGTGGTTCTCAGTCAAGCAAACAACAGTCTCAAGTATCACCAAACTATTCACTGGCTTCTAAAAGAAAAGGTAAGTTTTTAAATTAAAAGAGTTCTACGTACATCACACTTAAATTTGAAACTATCTTCACAAGAAGTACCCTTCAATATTATCATATGCAAAAAACCACAAAAATTCTCAAAAGACATTTAACTAGAAAGACGGATGCTGTTAAGATTACGGCTAATAGAAAACTTGGAGGTCAAGTAGGTTCACCAAGCAATTTTAAAATACATTCCACTCATATATGTAAATTCCAGGTAATAGCCAGAATTTTGTTTGATTGTTTCAACCAAGCAGCCTATTATCTTAGCCTTACCATCTTGAGTAAAAATAATCCCTGTTAATCTTTTCATAAAAAAAGCTATTGCAAAGATAACAACTTGAACAAAACCAAAAGCATCATAAATTTGATAATATTCAGAAGTTAGACGTCAACGAAACTAAACTGGTGAAACAAAATGAAAACTATTTGTATCTTGAAACAACTCGTGGGCTTTAGAGTGCGATGCTAATTAAAATGATGGATTCTCTCATCTGCCCAAAACTACTGAAGCCAATATCTCTTCTTGAAAACTCTTATTGACAGAAAATGCAAAGCCATTAGCAGTTAACTAAAGTAAGAAAATGTGAGATTAACTCAGGTTTTAAATGAATACAGGTTCCCCTCTGTCTTGTTCTCTAATCATCACATCACATTAGGCAGGCAAGAGAAGGGTAACAAGCTCGTCAATGTAATATTGTGCTACACAATTTATTTCATAAGAAAAAAGAGCACAAGTGGATTATTTTCCTCTACACATACATCACTGCAGCTAGCACATTAAGCAACAAAGTAAAAGTAGGAGTTCATTTTCTACACAAGTATAACCTTCAGCAGTCTAACGGAATCATTGATTTACCAGTCATGAATGAAGTTTCCCGTGACATGAGGCTTGAGAGATGAACTCTGATCACGTGATTTACAACCAACCACATAAAGCATTAATGTTGCCTGGCATTACAAGCAAAATAAATTATAAAAGAGAAAATATATGGTCCGAAAGATATGGAAGTTGAGAGGCAAAGGCTGTTTTCTCGACTTATAAGACCTCCAAAAGGTGTAGATACTTCTATGTATGGGTTCAAAGGTTAACAATATAAAAACTATCTCAGAACCATACAAAAAATTTTGGCAGATACTAACTAGTTTTCTAGGAGCAGTGCAGTTATATTAAACTTGTTCAAGATATGATAACAAAAACCACCTTATTTAGGCTCTCATTCCATAATTATATGCTTATTTTCAAACAAAAAGCAGAAAAGCATGCAGAAGGGAGCTGCTCCTGCTGATTGTATTACTGCTAGATACAAGCTTAACCGGCTAGAATAATTATTTATGCCCCAAGCAAAAACATACATAAAAAGGCTACATGATTTAACCAAGTTAATATCCAGAAAAAGAAGTAAATATTCAGAGAAATGCATATTAAAACTGATTAAAACTCTGTAAGCTGACCTAGCATCATGTCCCAAACCCTAAATAAAAGAGAAGCAACGTAAATGAAAAAAGCAACCAGAAAGATATGCAACTAACAAACAATAGCATACATATTAAACACATTACTTGTAATTAAAAAATTAATAAGCAGAACTATTAAATCTTGATAATACCCAAAGCCTCAGAGTAATGAAATTTGATGGTCAGCAACAAATATTCCAATTTAGAAAATCACACTCACAAGGCAGCTGAATATAAAAGTTGCTGACAATAGCTCAAGTCCTCTGTCTGCTATTGCCTGCAAAAATAATCAACTTAAATCATATGCACTGTCATACTCTTTGTATCAAATGGCAGCACAATGCCCATTCTGCATATTCAGATGCAAGTTTGAGGAATAGATAAGTAAAAAATATCTGTAAGAATGACTAACTGACAGCAAAATGGACACGTACTCTGTGTCAAGTGGACAAATAAAGCACAATGCATGTTGTGCACATCTAGATTACACTTTGAGAAAAGGACATAAGTGTAACAATTAGAATTAACTGATAGTAGGAATGATTATGTGACATCCAAAATGTAGCCTATTGCACCTAACCATGCTTGGATCATTGTCTCCTGATTACATAACCTTACACCATTCCCGTAATAGAACTATTAAGCCATATATCCACTTCACTTCATTGGGTTCTTAATTCAGCAAGAGAACATTCATTCCTTGTGTGACCATCTTTCCAGTGCCTAGAGCTTCATATTGGTAATTTCTTTAGAATGGCAAGGACAAAAAAGTCACATGTTGCTTCTGAAGAAGCAAACACTTGGACAATGAGATATTAGTCATGAGGGAAATTAGATACTTGTGCAGTTAAGTATTATGAATTAGGGCCTATCCAGTTATCCAGATCCTTGAATATAGATTCAGAACTTCAGAACTCATCACAAGTAACTATCATAGGCTTCGCATAAAAACTTGATATTTTCTTATCAATCTGTTGGAAATAAATTTAAGGATACTTACAGTAGGTGATACTAAATCCGTCTTGCTCCCGATTCCAAGCAGAGAAACCAATAAAAGAAGCAAAAACAAACCTAATCGCAGATAACATTTGCAAATAAGGACTCATAAACGAAAATCAGTTAATGCAATGAATAACTAAAGCTATTAAATTGCTAGTTTGAATAGATAGGGATGATTAGAGAAGTAACCATTGCAACGATAATGCAGGCGAGTGCCATCCGATAAAGTGACTCCAGGAATTATTTTCCCGGGTATAATAGATCCAATTACTCCCAAATATGTGAAGAATGAGAGTAGCATAGCAGCCTATACATGAATTGATGACCAAAAAAGCCATTATTAGTAAACGTTAACGAATTTGAAAGATTTTATAATTAAACAGATATAGAAATGTACTGACGGAGTTCCATGATGGAATGAGACCACTAAGAAATGGAATGAGATCCATAGATGACTCAACAAGTAGCTGGGTTGAAGCTCTGTTGCAGTCCCCTTCCGCTCGTCACTGCAGAATCTTTAACAGCTACTTGCTATCAAATAGTCCAATTTTGGGTTCACAATTTTTTTCTTTTTTTTTTTCAAAAAGGATTCCAAAGTTTGGTTTTTTACTTTTTCTTTTTTGATAAATGGTTTTTGACCTTTTGGCATTGTTTTAAGCAAAATACCCCTTTTTCAGTGGGAGAGTATAAAAATTTTACTCTTTAAAGTTAAAAGCCTAAAGGTCAAAAGCAAGGCAGTTTATATCCAAAAATATGTAAAATAATTAAATTATTATTTTATGTAAGTAATACTTTGTTGCAAGATAATTCTTAAAAAAGTTTGATATAAAAGTGTTTTAGTTTATAGGCCTTCTACTTCTAATAGGTCATGAACTAGATCCGAATCATTCTCAACGAGAATTATAGTTTATTAAAAAAAATTATTTTTATAAAACTTCTAATAATATCTTTATAATGTATATTTTTTAAAGTTTGACTATTTAACTTAAAATTTTTTATTATTTAAGAAAAATTAGTATGATTATTTTAAATTTAATTTAATGAAAAAATAAAATATTCTAAAATAAAATACTAAAAATATAGACGAAAATCTAATTTTTTAAGATAAGCTAAACCAAGCAATCGAAGCATTTTCTGCAGAGGAAAGAATCGAGCCTGATCGACTCGACTCTTTTCCCTGCCCCGGCCGTGCTGAAGGGAAAAATGAAGCTTCCATGGGCCTTTTGTACTCGTTTTCATTGGTCACTCACTCACTCGCCTACATGTGAAAGAAGAAAAGTCTATCTAGTTACGGGATTGCACTCAATAGTCAATCAATTCCTCGTTACAGTGAATACTATTAATTTAAATTGTCTTTTTTCCCCTTATAATCAAGTTTTTTTTTAAGTTATAAATAATACATACTAAAAATATATTGTTACAAACTTTTTTTTTTTGAAGTCATATTGTTACAAACTTTATGTAAGTATTTTGTAATAATATTTTTTAGTTATATTCTTTTGAATGATTATTTAATTGAAAACACAAATATTTTATTTGATAAACATAAATAAATTGATAGAATTTGTAACTAATTTAGTATAATAAATTAATAGTATTTGCAGTAAAGGGAAAAAAAATTTATATTTTCGTCTATTATTTTAATACTTTAATTTCAAATATTTTAGTTTATCATTGAATTAAATTTAAAATTACCTTACTAATTTTTTCAAAATAGTCAATTTTTAAGTTAAATAATCAATCCTTAAATTAATATAGACTAAAAATATATTATCACAAATTTTATGGAAGTATTTCGTAATGAACCATAACTATAAATTATGTTATGAACTAAAAAGATATTATACAAAACTTGAGAAGTATTTTACAATAAATCATAACTTACATGAAAGAATATTCTTGATATTTCATATAGTTTGGAAGGTAAACTACTTATTTTTAATCTTTGGAAGTAAAGTACATTTAACCCTCTACTTGATGAGAGTATTTTGCAATTAACCCTTATAAGTATAAGCAGTGGTCTTGGCACAATATATGCCTCTAAGTCTAAATGGAAGAAACGGATCGAGTAGTTATTATGGATCAACGGGTCAAATAAGTGTGAGTTGTCATTTGGGTTTGGGTGCAAACGAGACGATCCAATCAAGATTTAGCATATCAAGTTTGAGCTCATTTGGAACTTTTCAACGGCTCATATAAATAAATAAAAAAAAAATCTTTTAAGCGTGAGCTCAATTTGATAAATTTTTAGAAGAGTTTAAACATTGACTCAATAAAAACTTTTATGCAACTCGAATTCGACACTACCAAATCTATTTTTTTAGAATATTTTTTTCATTTTTTTGTTAATATGGTTTTATTGAAACTCGTTGTAGTTTGGTTATAGTGAAAACAGGGAGGAGTTGTAAATCAATAATTAAATTTGCTATTTATGTCGTCTGGTTGCAAATGTATAAGTCGATTGGATGTAAATATAGAGGAGGAATTTTCCTTCTTTGTGTCAGCAAATTAGCCCCTTTCAAAACGTATAGATGGATGGCATAAATGATATTAAAAAGACTATTTTATTTTCTTATAAATTATTTTATTACAAATTTATCATAATCCAAACCCCTACACAATATCTACAATAACTATATGTTGGTGTAATGGATATAATAGTAAATTAAATACTACTTATAAGTCATTTTTCGACTTTGCATGCCAATTAAGAATTCATAAGAAAATGTAATTTTTTATGCGAGATATCTATTTTACCCCTCAATAAATAAGAAGAGAGGAAGAGACATAACAAATGAATTAAAAGGGATATAGTTAAAAACTATACAATAAATGCACATTGAAATATATAAAATGAATTATAATTTTTACCATTCAGTTTAGGTTAAAATGACTCATATTTCTAGAAGTAGTATAATAAAAACTATTTACTTTATACTTTCACCCCAACCAAACAATTTGGAAGTAAATATTATACTTACCCGAGTGGAAGTAAATCATGCCATTCCCCTTCCACTCCTCTTCATCTATCTCTGCGAACTAAATTATGGTTAAGCCATAGTTTGGCTGTAGTGAAATCAATGAGGAGAATAAGAGGAGATGTAAATATTTTATTTACGTCGTTTGGTTGCAACATAAAAGTGGATGAGGAGCTCTACCCCTTTACATCAACAAATTTGCCACTCTCAAAACGGATTGACTGGAACGTAAATGATATTAAAAGTATCATTTTATCATCTTACAAATTAGTTTATTATCCATTTATCATAAACCAAACTCATACCAAATATATACAATATTCATAACTTTGTGTAATGGATATATAGTAAATTATATGAAAATGATGAAAACTATTTACCTCCACTTTCACGCCAAACAAACAAAAGAATAAATGTTGCTTCTCTTCCATCCCTAGTGAAAGGTAATTGTCCCCTTCCCCTCCCCTTCTTCCTCCTCAAACAAAATTAAATGTAAATGTAAGAAATAAATGATAAATTATTAGTTTAATGATTAATGTATTTATGTTCACAACTTTAGTCTTTGTTGGCCAATTCTGATTTGTTAGATCTCATTCAAATTTTGGTTTAACATTTAAGTCATTAAGCATTCAATACGGTGAAATCCGGCCATATAAGTTACATAAAAAACATGTGAATAATTTATGTAGAGTATAATAATGCATTCAATTGAGTTTCTTTAAAAAATATCAATAAAATCTACCTTTCCTCTAATATGTTGATCGCGAAATAACAATATAAAAAAGTTATATTCTTATCAAATTACTGATCATGTGCTTTATTATTTAGCTAGATTCGTTGTTTTATGTGAAAAATAACTTAATTATTAAACTAAAATTTCATTAGAGATTTAAAAAGTTAGAATTAATCAATATAGATTAAATCATAAAATGTAAATACATTAAGGACTAAACTTATTATTTGTCCTTAGAAAATTAAATAGTTTATAATATGTATATGGTTGTTTGAAAAATAATGTATAAAAAAATTATCACAAAGTATAAACATGATAAGTAAACAGGCGAATGTAGTGAGCAAGTATAAGATCATATATAAATATTGTATGCATTAATAAACCTTTTTTAAGGAAGCATCAATAAACCTCTTAGAAATGCGTATCTTAAAGAACGTGTTAATATTTTATAATTACAAGCAAATCATAAAAATAAAAAATAATTAATATAATAACTCCTAAAAATTTTGATAATTTAATTCTTAGTATGAGTAAGTTTTTTAAAATTATAAGAAAAAATTGTAAATTCAAAATAGAATTCTTAAACTTTTACTTCATCAATAATATTGATGTTATAAAGCACAAATAATGTTAATTTTTTGGGTGGAAAACGAAAAACTTTATTGATAACACCATAAACTATACAATTATAAAATAGCACGAGCCAACAACAAATACACGCTTAACAATTACAAAAAATTATCTTCTAATGCTATAACCCTATTAGTCTGCGCTGAACACCATTCACGTGTTTGAGCCTCAATCCACGTGGCTGTACTCCTACTATTCACCTTCTCTTTAGAGAAAACCCAATCATTGCATTGACACCAAATGCTATGAAGACCAACAGGAAATAGTTATCCTATTCGGGAAGTAATGTTTGAGATGTAAACACATTAAATCGTTGAGATAAATAAGTATCAATCCATTTTTGGATAGTAGATCACCCAATCAAACTATGTCATCTATCCGGCTGGACCAACTTCCTCCACATCCAAAACAATCTCGAAGAGCATTCAAGGTAAGACTCCACCGCTTGGCAACACAAAGGACAAGGACAATAGGGATCATCACTACGATTCCTATTAAATAAAAGACTCCTAATCACCAACCAATCACGGTGCGCAAGCCAAGTTGTAAACTCATACATATGTGCCCCTTAAATTTCCAAATTCACCGTCGGTTGCAGACCGTACACCACCAAGTAAGCATCACCATTGATGAACTTGCCATTGACAGAAGCGACAAACAAAAGCCTTGGCTATATGCCCAGGTGCAGTACCATCCTCCAAAATCACTCATTCCTACAACAATCTACTGTCCCAAAGAATGCCCCTCCAAGTATGTGAGCAATCTTGAGCGCCTGGAACAACCAAGAAGGGGTTTCCATACTTACGCCATAAAAGTTGTGACCATAAAACATGATGTTCATTAATCATCCTCCAACAAAGCTTAGCTAATAGAGTCTGATTAGTTGGTCTCAACCGCCGAATCAACAGGCCTCTATGAGATGCCGGTGAACACATAGTATCCCAATAATGGAATGAATGTGCCGAGACTCTTCCTTTTCATCCCAGTAAATTGTCTTTAGACTCTCTCCATATGCTCAATAATTTCAACAGGCAACTTGGCAACTTGCATTATATATACAGAAAAAAATGTTAATTTTATACAAGGTTATTTTTAAAATACCTCTTGAAGTTAGGGGTTAGTACCACTTTAGTTCTTAAGTTAAAAGAGTGCACAGTTAATTCAAATTATAAATTAGAGTTCTATCAATAAAAGTAACGGTTGAAACTTACTTGATTATTAAAATTAAAAATTTATCTTATTAATAAACTTATAATTTAAGTATTTAATTATCAAAATTAAAATTTTAATACTCAATTAATAATTAATTAAGAATAAAGGAGTGTTTTTGGAATTAACCATTGAAATTAATAGGAGTCCCTGTCGAAAAGAAAAACATCCGACTCCACCTTTTCGTGGACTGGGCTCATAACGACTCGAATTAGGGTAGTCCGCGAAACAGGAAATCGAAACTTCAGTCGCTTTGGCCCTTTATATACTCATCACTGATAACCCTAGACCAGTACTTATTGTCTTCGAGCCTCTCACTCTCATAAACCCTAATTCCTCACCCCTAAAACCCTTCCTTCGTGCTCAGTCAGAGAGTACTGCAAAGCGCCATGGAGTTTTGGGGTAAGAACTCCCTCTCTTGCCATTTTCTCCCGATTGTTAATGTACGATGCTTTCTTTTGTTGTTGTTTGTTGCTTTATATGGTTTTACACAATGGTTCCGTCCATTTTTCATAGTGTTCTCAAGCCTCGTTACGATGTATTGCGTCACTCTGTGTTATTTCTGGTTGCCCTTATGTAATAATCTATTTTCTAAGCCTGGTGTGTATTAGATTTTTTTTTTCTTGGGCTCTATGATATGTCTGGTTTCTCCCTCTGCCTTCATGGACACTTGTGAGACTTATAGATGTTCAATGGATACGTTTGTTTGTCTTGTTTGCTTCTATCGGTAGAGACATGAAGTCGACATCCTTCTGGGTTCTCATGTACAGGTTTTTTCACTTGTGTTCATTTCCGTATTCATAATTTTGAACAAAGTTTTGTTTTTTAATCGAGACAACTAGTTTACCTGCTCTGCTTTGGAAATTAAGTCATGTTTTTTTCTTTCATCAAATGTTTGCTTTTCACAAGTAATATTTGTTTATGGTGTAACCCTAATGTCTATTTGTGGAGGATTTTTATTATTCATCTGGATCATCGTCTTGTTTAACGCCTTTCTTTTATACATGATATCAGAAAATTTAATGATTCTGGTGATGTTCGTTTTTTGGTGGGTTATTATTATGAATTGATCACTTATCGCTGAGTGGGGGTAGGACCACTACATTCAATTGTCTGCTTATTACCAAATTTTAATTGTTGAGGATTCTATCATTTGCAGCATCAGAAGTCAAAAGTGGAGAATCTTTCAAGGTTCAACCTGGTGAAGGCATGGTTTTGCATCTTTCTCAGGTTCGAAGATTTATCTATTTTAGTCCAATTCTGTTTTTCTTTTTAGCAGATAATGTGAAATTGAGTGATTTTACTTCAGGCTAATCTGGGTGAGATTAAGAAGGAAAAGAGCAGTGAATCTGTGGCTTTGTTTGTGAATGTTGATGGAAAGAAGCTTGTTCTTGGAACACTCTTCCCCGACAAGCTTCCCCAACAGCAATTTGATTTGGTGTTTGATAGAGACTTTGAGCTATCTCACAACTGGAAAAATGGCAGTGTCTACTTCTATGGATATTTGGCGGCTAACCCTTTTGATGAATATCCTTTCGCATATACTATCATAATTGCAAAATATTCGTTGATAAATATCTTGTTAATCATGATGGATTCTGCTAACTATGAATAGACACGTCTTTTCCCCTTTTGCAACTGTTTTCTCCTTGACTAAATTTTTTTTCTGAGACACTGAGGTTGAAGGGGAAGAGTTTGGTATGTATTATTAGTTTTCTCTGCTTGCCTTCTTACCATTAGTATCTATTTTTTATTGCCAACGGACTTACACATCTGTTTCTAATGTTCAGACTCTGAATCTGAATCTGAGGACGAGGACATCCCACTTACCATCGAGAATGGTATAGTTGCTATTTCCACCCATTTTATATTTGGGTTTGATGTTGGTTACCAATTTCTTATTCTCAATTTCAGGGAAAGCTGTTGAAAAGGCCAAGGATGAGAAACTTGCTGATGCAAAGAAGGCCAATGTGGGGAAGGACTCTGCTGCAGGTAAGCAAAAGGTGAAGATTGTTGAACCAGTCTCTGATTCAGGCAAAAAAGAGGAAGATGATAGTGATGAGGATGAATCAATGTCTGAAGATGATGACGACGACTCTGATATGGGTGAGGTATGGCGTTTGATATCTATGTTTCTATTTCCAGTTGATATGGTATAATTCATCTCTTCTGGAGAGTTGTAATATAGCACAGTGAGGTGTGTCTTAAACTTGTAGTATATGCAATTACAGAGATTTATTGTGTAACTGTCTATTTGCTTGGCCATTTAAAGGTAAATTAGAAGCTTCATTACTATGTGATATTGTGAACTCTACTTATCTTAGGAAGTTATATTTTTTGCCCTTATGGTGTTTTACATAATCTGTTGTTGCCTGGTCAAATTATCTAGGCATATTAAAATGTGGTGGCAGTCTACTGTTGTTTGCAGAAGTAAGAGGTTGGGAGACGTCTATTTTGATCAATCTCTTTTGGAAGAGAGGACTATGTATTTCTTTCCCTCCATAAAGAATTCTATGGGCTTACAAATCTTTCCTGGATAACTAATTACCATATGATTTTTTGACACTGCTATAGCATAACTTCACCCATTTTGCTAGAATAGCCTATTATTTATTTAATCTAAGGTTTAACTATCCCATGCCGATTCTGTATCCATGTTGAAGTGTTCTGTAACCTTTTTTTTGGGTTAATACTCAGGATGATGATGAGAGTGACTCTGATGATGAAGACGAGGAGGATCATGATAGCGATGAAGAGACACCAAAGAAGGTACGTGCCTTTCTTAGCATTCAAGAAACCTCTAAGACATAGCAAGTCTTGTCATTTATTAATGTGCATATCCCTCTCAGAAGGTTGAAACTGGGAAGAAGCGGGCAGCAGATTCAGCAATTAAAACCCCCGTCCCTGATAAGAAAGCAAAAGTGGCTACCCCACAGAAAACTGGTGAATTTCCTTACTACACTACCTTGATAATTTTCCAGATTTCTATTTGTTAGTGCGAAGGGGAAAGGTGACATGCTTTTAAGCATGTAGGGTACTTTTTACTTCATTTCTGATTGGGTTGTTAATGTACTTAAATATTGCAGAGCTCAAGAAGGGTGGTGTTCATATAGCTACTCCTCATCCCTCAAAGCAGGCTGGTAAAACTCCTGGTAACAAGAATCAGCAGACTCCAAAGTCTGGTGGTGGATCACACACATGCAAAAGTTGTAGCAGGTATGCCCCTGTGGCCATAGTGTTTTGGTTTTGGTTTGGTGTCTCTGATGGTAGATGGTACAAGTGCCTGATGTTATTGCTATTCATTTGGGTACTCCTCGCAGGTCTTTTGGCTCTGAAAACGCATTGGAATCTCACAAAAAGGCAAAGCACAGTGGTGGAAAGTGAAAGTAATCAGGGGTTTTGAAAGCAAATGCTAAAAACGGACCTAGTGCAAGAGAACGTTAAGCTATTTTGTAGTGAGATTCAGCTAATGTAAAGTCGAGAGTTTTCAATTAGTAGGCTTTGCTCTATATTTACTTGTTTGCTGCGGCTTTAGGGTGGGACTATTTTGGGATGGATTATAGTTTGTATTTCGCAAGGGTATGGTGGGTTCCATTCATTTGGATGGTCTTGAATTGGTTTGTGAATTGTTAAGTAATTTGCAATGAATTGCTTAATTTGAAAGCAAGGTTATACCATCTTTGATCAAAAAAGTTACCCGGAATGTGTTTTTTTGTTTCTGTTCCACTTCCACTTAATGTATTGATTTTGATTTGTTAAAAAAAAAAAAAAAAAAAATTAAAAGTGACTTTATAAATTGGAGGTTTAAGTCTTGATGTGTAAAAATCGCTTTTCATGTTATCAATTCTGAGGTTTCAGGAGTAATTGAGTTATGTGAATGCAGCAGGCTTGATGATTTTGTATGGATTGCACACTATAATAAAAGACCAGGACATTGAAGGAGGGAAGGGGTGATATTTTAATAATGATAAGTCATATTAATAAAACATGTGTACCGCAATTAGTTATGAGTTGTATTATTGTATCTTTATCTTTTATTGTATAATGTATGTGATGAATAATGAGGTAAGTATCATTTATTCTCGTGCCAAACTATCAATACTTGACTTTCATTTCCCAATTTAATTGTAATCCAAGCAGAGTTGTCTAAGGCTCTACTTGCATAGAAAAAAAGTAGAGATTTTTTTTTTTTTTTTAATTTTCTAATTTTGTAAAGGTAAATTGTTTGTAAGATAAATTTAAATGCATCCTAAGTTTGAAAATTTTAAAATTTGATATTTATGTCTCTCATTGATAATTTCTTTTTTTTTTTCAAAGGCTATAAGAAAAATATACACAAAACATATATATTATATTCAAATTGAGCCTAAAATTTTGAAACCGTTGTGGGAGGGTGAGAAATTTTCATTAAAGAATTTTCAATTTCAAAAATAAGATCCCTACTTTATAAATTTTAAAAAGGAAATTTTGAAATGAGATGGCATTTAAATATTTTCTATTTAACAACTTGCGATATTTATATCCGCATATTAGAAAATACACAAAATACAATTGACAAAACATTTGATTAATCGCTAAGTCACGTACCACGATATTGACATTACGACTAATATAAGTTAGAGAAAATTAAAGATCGTCAACAAGAGAGTAGTTGAGAAATTAAATACGTAAACTTCTAAAAAAAAAACAAAGTAGTTATTTGTTTTTATGACAAAAGATGAGATGCCACAAAAGTGAGCAAAGTAAAATCCCTAAAATCAATGCCTCGAATAATGTAGACACGCGACTGGTTGAATAAATATGTCAAGAGATTTCAAATTGGAGGAGCGAGGTTGACTATCCAAAGGCATTTCAGCTAGATATTCATTCAATGTACGATTTTATTTTTTAACTGAATAAAGGTTTATGTATAGAAGGGGAATATATATATATATATATAGGCCCAATAGGCCAAAGCATTATATTTTCCAGAAACATATTTAATCTTCCAGTTTGTGTGATTCTAGCAGGCCTGTCTGTCACTGGCACTGGCTTTGCAGTCCATTGTTCCATTGATTTAAAGCCCTCAATCGCAGTTAGTGCCCTCATAGCTTCAATAAAAAAGGAGTCCACCACAGCACAGCACTTGTTAGTTGCCTACCATGAAAGACTGCCTCCCTCTGATAACACAAGCACTAGTTGTCCGACCTTCACTATCAAAAGTAGCATCAAAGTTCAATTTTTAACCAACCTTATAGAGGTGCCTGTTTCCAAAAGACCAATTTATTCTTAGATAAGATCCAGTAATATATTGTATGTACAATAATAGCTTAAAGTGATACGATTGAGGTAGCCATTGATCATGCTAGATCTAAATAGATTAATCTTCCCTTCTCGCCATCCAACATCGTTTTTCAGCAGCTAAAGTCACTAGCAGACTACACTTGAGATTTAGACCCAACTCCCAAATAAAAATCAGACTCTATCAAAACACTTCGTATCAAGTATAAAAAAAACTTAGAAACAACATTCTTAGGCGGGAAAAACAAAGAATAGAACAAAAAGAACCCTAATTTTCATCCTTGGAATCCCCAAAAAAGTCCTAGCTGCATGTCAAAACAGGGATTCCTCAAATTCCAACATCCGCAAGCAAAATGCATCATCCCAACTCAAAATTATTCCTTTGCTCAAGCAACAAGAGAGAACTAATAACATCTCCAGCAAACACAATTGTGACTAAGTGCTAAATTGAAGGTACACGCACGATATCTTGTTAAAGAAATGCAATGATAGGATAGATCTTTTAGAACATCACAAAACATTCATAGGCAAATTGTATAGTTATACACTGAAATGATTTCTTCTGTCCCAATTAATTCCTTTCCATATAGAATATGCTTGATTTCATTGTCTGGACTGAATATTCTTCGCCTCACCAAGCAAACCTGTTTTAGTCCTAGCATCCTTGCATCCTGATACATATATATAACTGTTAGTTGCCAGAGAAATGACTTTGGCATCCAGAACGTAGGATTTCTTTTGAAGAGAACAAGATAAAAACAAGTAGCATTCTTACATGAAAGTGCCAATTTTGATATACTCCAAAATATGAACAAGAACAGGTATGTAACACACATCTATTGAAGACACCAAAGTTGGTAAAAGAAACAATAACCAGCCTGATTATTGCACTGAGTTCACTACTCTGTCCGTGTCTGGGAGTGTGGCTTACCGAAAGAGTGAGATGAGGAAGTTCACTGAAATTGTTGGAAGGACCAAAATACCTGCTAAAAAGGGGCCATATAAAGGCAATCCATAAACAAATACATGTTCCATTTATTGGTTTATAACCTCCTGTACCCACTTGCACATCAAAGAAAGCTTACATTATATCCAAACTTCGAGATGGGGGGGTTAGGGGGGGTGTTGCTTAGAGGAATGCTCTAGAAAAGCTTATTTGAGATCCCCAAGCAATTGGGATTTTGTTCAGCAATAGAACTCAACTCTGTGTAAAGCATACAACAAAACATTCATACTTTTAGCATTCAAAATATGTTTTACCAAAAGAAGTGAGTAAAAAGACCTAGATTAAATCAACAAAAAGATTAAACACCAGAATCAATCTCCAGAAGCAGAGGACAGCATTAATTTACCAGTGTTTTCCATGTGAAAATTTTTCTTGAGCTAAAAGAAAACAAAAACAAAAAAAAGCATTGCTGAGCCAAGCTACAAATATTCAATGTCCTATGGTGATCTTGCCTTATCCCTTCTTCACATCACAACCATATCAGTTTCTGGAAGGGATACACAGAAGAAAACTAAAAAGGATTTTACTTTTATCAATATCATTGCACAGCGAACCATTTACTTGCCTGCAAAGTGAAAATGGAGCAGTAAGCTACTTTCTAAAGGGCTCTATCCACAAAAGAAATTAGAATCTATACGGGAAGTAAATTAGCTACCTGAGTCCAAAATGCTAGTGAGTATTTTCAGGGATGTGGTCCAAAATTAAGAGTCCATCTATTGAAAGAAGCAACCTATATACCTTGCTAGATGATATTCTCCTTTATTCAATCAGAAAAGAGGGAAATATAATAATTAAAATCTTGCCATGTAATAAATGGAAATACTCATGTTATGCCATAACTACTTGGAAATAGGACTATTAAGCGATAGATAGCACACAGAAAAGAGAACTAAAGGACCAGCAAGTCACTTACATCAGCAATCATAAATTTCACATTCCCCTTCTTTCTCCTAATGATCATCTTGAGATAATTCTTCAATCTTGCTAATACCATTTTCATTTTCATTATCATTAAAATGGTGATTACTCTTTCCAGATTCTGCCTGTTCCTTTTCCCTGTTCCATTGCTCAATCATTGCCCTTCTTTCAGCACTACCTTCTCTAATGGGGCTCCTATTTCTCCTCCCTCTTGGACTGCTATTGCTTCTTCCTGGTTCTCCCTGTTCCCTTTCCTTGTTCCATTGTTCAATCTTTGCCCTTCTCTCAATACTTCCTTCCCTGGTTGGGCTCCTATTTCTCCTTCCCCCAGGGCTTCTGCTTCGACCCCTTCGTCCAGGACTTCTAGGCCTCCTACCCCTATCATGGAAATGCTGATCACCTCTCCTAGGGAAACCGCGACCACCGCGTGGGCGCTCCGCGTAGCCGGAATGACGATGAGGACTACGGCTTCTACTTCGACTGCGACTATGTCTGCGCTTACTCCTTCCAAATAGCTGTCGTTTCAGACCACTTTGACACAATAAAGGGGAAAACGAAAAAATTATAAGATAAGAGATAAATATATATGTATCAATAAAGAGATTTACAAAGTAATTAACTAACACAATTGAGTGACAGACTAACTCGCTTATCTTTTTCAGATGCATGAAATTGCAGTAGCCACCTCGATTACATACATTTTCCTCGTACTGCCTACATGTAGCTTCACGAAAATCTGTCACTGGGGAGAAGTCCACGATAATTGGACGCCCTGAAAGTTCAAATGTCACAATCTGTCAGCAGGTAGTAATAGTACAACTACTATTCAACTACATTTTGATTGTCCTAAAAATTGCTAGTGATAAATTTCAATTGTTATAACATTCACCATCGACCAGTACAATCACCAGAACAGAATCAACACTAAACACAAAGTTTAGAAACAGCACTGAACTTTCTTGTAACAAATCCAAATTTCAAACAAATGGTATTTGTTTCAATTAGTTTCTCAAAATGGAAATATTAGCATGTGATTGATGGAAAAAGTCCAAGTAATCAAGTTTTACCAGCCAAAATAAGGAAATAACAGTAAACTCAGCCTCCACGACTAAGCTAACATCAAAAAACCATTTTATGTTTGGTACCCATCTCACAAATAAAAAGTTTTCATAAGCCATATAGGGTTGCAAGCTACTCGGGGAAAAAATTATATAAATTTAACAGCATTCCTAGCTTTGGAAAGAGAACCAAAATTATGGCTGATTGCAGGCCTTCTCTTACCAATACATGAATATAGATCTGTCTTCCAGAAAGTTATTCAGACACTTTTTTCTAGGCTACATATAGTCAGTAAATGGTAAAGACCCCCACGAGAAGCACAACATAAGGCTCAAAGTCTTAACAACCCACTCCAAGGCTCATCGGCAGAGAAGGATTCTGACTTTCCAAGAACATCTCCCACTGCTACCAATTCTCCACCATTACTTGTTTTTGTTACAATTAGACTGAACATGCCTTTATGTTTTCACATAAAAATCACCTGACTCCATAGTAATTATCCTTGTCTTACTTAGCCACCTTGAATGATGTTCCGTATAAATGTTCCACCGTATATCAAAATGCCAACAGCTCAATCGGTAACTGAGCTGATAATACAAAGGTTGGACATGAAAGTATATACAAATGAAAAAGGGCTGTTGCTTTCTAAAGTGACTATTTCCTCTAGGAAAGTTCAGATTTTAAGAAAACTTTGCATTTTGCCACATCCTTTACCTTATCTCCCCCCTCCCCTATCATGTTCTGACCTGGAAGCAAACCTACATGTCTAAGAATGTTGTGGTAAAACTCAATATATATGAAATGGAGCGAGTTACGATTTAGACTACAAGCAAGAATAATTAAAGATGACAATGGATACATAATAATGCAAATCATTTTGCAGGCTCACTAATAATAGAACTACCCCAACAATTGGAAACACACAAAAAAGTAGCCAAGAAGGTAAAACCCAATACTAGCCTGCATAAAACCTTCCAGTAAGATTCTGGAGTGCGGCAGCAGCATGATCTTCCTCTCTAAACTGCACATACACATTTCCCACCTGCTCCAAAACAAGAAGATCAAATTATGAAATCATGAAACACGCAGTAAGAGGGAAAACACAAAGGAGGAAAATGAAGAAAACAAAAGGTAGATACAAGAGATTAATTAAGGTTGTAAAAACAAAAACAGTACAGGTACATTTGCTTAAATTAATTGATACCATGTGGTCAGCTAAATTATCACAGATGTTGAGGTTTTGAATTTCTCCATACTTGCTGAGCTCTTCAAACAAATCTTCATAAAAATTCTCAAAGTGGTGTTGGATCTTTTTAGGGTCAAGAGGCTGGCCTTGAGGGTCGACGCCTGGGGTGATCATGTCGGGCCTTTGGTACATGTTTGAAAGCAACAAAGTAGGGCTGATGCTGGGTTTTGTATGAAGTCTTGAGCATCTATCGCCATGCCTGCAAGCCCCGATCTTGAAGTAAAAAGGGCAGTTTACTCTGTCCTTCTCCGTTCCGAAAATTGATGCCAAATGTTCCGCCATTGCTTAGATTTGGTCGTTCCCTTTCTGGGAGTTCAATTCTTGAATCCTTTTAATCCCTTCTTTGCTTGTTGTCGGAGAGAGCTTTGTTTTCGATTTTTTTTTATTTGATTGAAGGAGCGAATTAGGTTTTCCAGCCCTTTATGTAAAACGCCTATTTTTAGGTGACGCATAGGTTTTATCATGGAGGAGGGTTTTAATAATACATATCATTTTATATATAAATATTTTAATGGGAAAAAATAAACGTTCAGCTGGTTTGCCCGAGAGGTTAAGGGGGAAGACTTAAGATCTTCTGCACATAAGTGCGCATGGGTTCGAACCCCATAGCCAGCAATGATGGTATAATTTTTTTTTTTCCCCCAAATTGGAGAGATTCTTTTAAAAGTTTTCAAAATACCTAAATGAAAAGATCTTCTTCCCAAAATGGAGAGATTCTTTTAAAATTTTTTCCAAAATACCTAAATGAAAAGAAAATTAAATAGAAAGCTAACATTACAAAAATATAAAATAATATCAAAATAAGATAACATTTTAATTTTCTTTTTCCTCACATTTTTGTGAAGAAAATGATTTTTCACATTTAATAAGTAATTTTTTCTTACAATTTTTCTCATTTAATTTTCCTCACTATTTTTTCCTAATTACCAAACCGAGAAAAACCTTTTATGAATAAAAATATTTCTTTTCTACACCAAAATCTCTGAACCAAATAACCCCTAAAGATAATAATGAATTACATCTAGTTATATTTTTTGCTCTCAAGGTTAATTTGCTCAAACAATATCTTTCTTTCTATTTATCTCCAAACTCTTCATAAAAAAAAAATACTTCTTTTCTCTTCCATTCAACTCCCAAACAACTTTTGACTAAATTACCTCCCCTTTTTTTCTCCTCTTATTTTCTCTTTCCTCCTAAACTCCCAAACTAGGACTTGAGGTCCACTTGGATTGGATATAAGAATGAAAAATATAGAGATTTGAGATTTTTTACTCGAGACACATAAAAAGGACTCTTATTATGGATGAGCTTGGATCGGTTTTTTTTTTAATTAAAACCCAAATTAAATTCTCACTTTAAAAAAGTCCACTTAAACAAGGAGAAAAATAAAAAATTTGCAACTTAATATAAACTCTTGTTGAGCTCAAACGTTATATCCAAATATTGGGGGAAAAGAGTGAGATGTCAATGTCTTGTTCAAAAGGCATTAAAAAAATAAATAATAAATAGAAAATTTACCCGCATCTTCAACTTCAATTTGGTTGTAGCCCTCGGTTGAGAAAAAAAACGCCATCCTCTTCACTCTTGCAAACTCCCTGACGGCAACTTCAATTGAAGAAATTACTTCCCACACCAACCTTCATTTCAATTACCGGTTTCAAATTATTCTCGACAACTTGAAGTATAAAGGGAGTAACTTGTATTAAAGATTGCAGTTGTGTAATTCAATTCGAATGCCTAATGTTTAAGGCATTTGCGTCGGTGAGGGTAAGCATATTGACGCTTGTAACCTCTTACTCTCTATAAAGCCAAAGTGTCTTGAAAAAGCTCATCACATTTGCGACATTTCTTTCAGCTTGGACATTATTGCGAATGAGAGCTTCTTGGATAGATATGTCAACATGTTTTTCTCATTTTTTTTTTTTGATTGATTTGCAATGTCATATTAGTTGGTAAGATATATGCTGAATTGGTGAAAAGTTTAGTTAATTTTGACATTGTTTGTTATTTGTGGTAATAATTTCGAGATTTCAAGTTTTACTTTTTTGGATTTAAACATTTGGTTGTTTTAAAGGGAAAAACCAATTAATAATGTTGGTCGTCTGCATTCAGTGGTGCTTGAATGTGAACGTTATTGTAACATAATCTTTGAATCTGTGATGTTATTTGCATATTTAATACAAAGTATGATCTTGTACATCTTGATTACTACTTATTAATTCCAGAATTTCTCACAATATTCCCAGTTGCAGCTTTTGAATTAGTTAAGGATAAACTTTTCCTCCGCTTGCTTTCATAAGTTTACTCAAGTATGTTACCAGATGGTTTTGTTTGTTATTCATGTCCATACAGAAATTGTTTAAAAGATAGGAAGTAGGAACAGAACATTTGTGATAATTAGGATGCAATGCCATTAGTCACTAAGTGTTGGTTTAATGTGTATGTGTGTTGTATAGAGTATTTTTTTCACCATAAATATTTTTTACTTTGGTTTACTACATACTTCGACCTGTTCTACATCTGTCTTTTACAACATCACAGATCCAGGAGGTTCAGCTACCTCTTGAAGTTAAGCTAGCTCCAAAAACTCAGATAAAAAAGTTTACATATGTTCAATTTCAAATGTTACATAAAAAAGTTAAGCTAGCATTTTGTTTCTACACACTTCAGGTTACCTTGTGTATTATTATTATTATTATTATTATTATTATTATTATTATTATTATTATTATTATTATTATTATCTTCAAGGGTTTCATTTTATTTAGAATATTAAATACAAACTCTGGAGAGTATATCTAAATAATAAGAGGGCAACCTATCTAAGAACCTTTGATATAGGCCTACGTTATTAATCCAGACCAATAACAAGACCTTAACAGTGATAAGAGGTGTGCGGTTCGATGACGCGACCTCCCTCACTAAAGTATTTGCACCTGGCACCCCAAGAGGGGTCTTGAGTTCAAGTCATCCAAGAAGCAGTTTAAATGACAAATCGAATGCCAACCTTGTGCCTTCTAATCTTTCTTAGATTAATATGATGACTCTTAAATACCGAATTAAAAAAATATATATAAAAATTGTTAATTATCACACAATTTGACTTTTTTCCAACTAATAAACTAAGTAGACCAAAATGAAAAACAAGCCTATATAAAGAAATGTGGACCAATGTCCAATACGAACCTACAAAAACAGTTCAAGATTCGGCCCAATCATCAAGCCCATCCCATTGAGGATGAAACTAGATGAGCTAGGGCACTGCAGAATCTTCTTCCCATCCCATGGTTGTTGCAACCATTGTAAATATGGTCATTACATGACCAAAGCATGAATCCGTTAGTCAATAACAATACCTTAATACCTTTCATACAAATTTACCGCAGACAACAAGCTAAATTATATAAAAGTTGAATTTTTAAGATTAAAAAACATGACCCTTACCACCCTAACAAGACGACGTCGTTAATGTAAGTATTGTACCCGAGTATCATATTCTTAACTGTCATATATCCTTAACAAAAGAAAACATAACATTCATTTGTAACATATTTTGTAGTGTTATGTTCTGTTATTGTGTCCACTGTTTGAGGAATTCAATTCGATTAATACAAGTCTATTACTTCGTGTTAGCCGGTGCCTTCAACAATATATGACATAATTTAGAATCACGTCCAAGGCATACATACAAGAGGTATTTGGATTGGCTCCGATTGAAACATCATTATAGCAGTTGGCTTTGTAACGCAAACATAGGCCAGTAAATAGATGATATATGGCTTCAAAGGTAATAAATACCACTGTAAATGGCATTTCTTCATTCATCAAAAGGAAAAGAAAATGGCATTTCTTCAACCTTAAAATCAGGCAACCAAGCAAGCAAGCCAAAACCATGAAGGTATAAATTTCCAGAGAATTAGCAATCGCAGTTATTCTACTTAAAAAGTTTTGCCTATCAAAAAGGGGAAAACAAGCATCCCGACTAATATCTTATACAAAATTCAATACAGGACAATGTTGCAAGCCTTATTCAAACCAAGTGCGATGTCATCCTGCAAAAATCACTCTGTCAAGTCCTTTAGATTAGTAGGGCTCAACGGGCTTGCGGAAGCTTGCTCCAGCATATACAGCTTCTGCTCCAAGCTCCTCCTCGATTCTCAATAGCTACAGAGGTCACACAATAGGACTCAGTTAGCCTTATGTATCATCTCTGCCTTACATTTTCTAGCTACAAATAGCTGATGCACAAATATGATAATGCATTTTATTCTAGATATAAATTGCATTAACGCAGAAAACAGAGTAAAAGATGAGTAAATCCAAGAAATTAAAGCCAATACATTACCTGGTTATATTTTGCTAATCGCTCTGATCGGCATGGAGCTCCAGTCTTGATTTGGCCCTGAAAGATTGACAAATACAGCCATTAGTCCACGTCAAATGGCAGAATGAACTAATAGGCTCATCTGAAATTGATAAATAAAAAAAGTACCGTTGCTAAGCCCACAGAGAGATCAGCAATAAAGGTGTCTTCTGTTTCACCACTGCAGAACAAACAATTCATATGTTTCTTCAGCCAAATAAGACTTAATGAATGAACACATCAGCTTTAGAGTGTTTAGCATTTCTATTACCTGCGATGACTGGCCATCACGCCCCATCCAGCACGCTTGGACATTCTCACAGCTTCAATACTCTCAGTCACAGAACCAATTTGGTTAACCTGCAAAATGATAATTGATCAAGTAAAGTCCTAAACTAGTACACCTGTCAAACACAAAGGGAGGAAAAAATGTGATTAGTGATGATAGCAATACCTTGAGCAGAAGGGCGTTGCAAGTTTTCTCTCGGATTGCTTTCTCAACTCTCTGCATTTGAATTAAAATGCAAATGCTCAGATATAGATAAAACTGCCAATAGCACTCCTAATAACAACAGCAATGTAACCAAACATACATCCATAGACAAACATTTAAGTTTTGAATTGACCAACTGACCTTGGGATTAGTCACCAAGAGGTCATCTCCAACAATCTGTACTTGTTCACCAATTTCGGCAGTCATCTTTGAGTAGTGCTCCCAGTCATCTTGGTCAAATGGATCCTCAATTGACACAATAGGATACTCGGACACAAAAGACTTATAAAGATCCTTAAGCTGGTCACCTGAGATCTTTTGTGAGCCATCATTTTTCTGCAGACAAATGACAATTAGAAACTAAAGATGAACAAGGTAATATACAACTTATTACATCAGATAGTTAGATGCTCTGCCCCTAGAAAAGAATAAAAAGAAAGATCCACATCCTATATTCAGAATATTAGTTACAACAGTGAATTTGGTTTCGCAGGTCAAGCAACACAATGGCCTCAAACAAGATAAAAGATTAAAAAGCTAAAAGATGAAAAATTACCTCTTCTTTAAAGTTCAAATCATATCTCTTGTCAGCATAAAATTCAGAAGCTGCAACATCCATACCAATGACCACCTGAGCAGGGAAGAATTTAGACCTCTCAAATCATCTTGCAAAACATGAATACAAGAAACCAAACAGGGAACTGGAATACTTACTTTACCAGTGTAACCTGCTTTCTCAATGGCTGTCTTCAGCAACTCAAGACCTTCCTTGTTCTCCTGAACACAGAGAAAGCAACATTGAATACATAATTAAAAAAACTTAAACAGCTATACTAAGGTCATAAAATCTAATAAAGATCAACCTGGATATTGGGGGCAAAGCCACCTTCATCACCAACATTTGTTGCATCTTGGCCATATTTCTTCTTAATCACAGACTGCAATAGCAGATATATTAGACCAGCAGTGCACTCAGACAATACACAGAACTGAGACAAACGAGTGGGCTCTCAAGATGTTAGATCTTCCATTGCTCTAAAAAGACTCATATCATGTGTTCCAAGTTCCCCTTAAAGGGAAAGGAAAGTTTTTGAGCCATTTCCAAAAAAAGGCATGAGAGCTGCACATCCAGCAACTCGAAACAAATTTGAAAACTAGGCTAGCAAGACAATCCTCAAAAGACAGTAAACTAAAAAATTTTCTAAAGACTGGAAAGTATACAAATTGAAAAAGGAAAAAATCTTAAGTTGATATTCACAATGCAAGGGCCCACACTGACAGTGCCCAGTGCAGAAAAAGAAGCAAGTATAAGGGCACACCTTGAAACAAGGTGAAAGAAATAAAAATAGTAACCCTTCATCCCATAGTTTTAAAACAAAAAGAATTGAGTTGAAAAGCAACAATAAATTTTAGCATACCTTCAAATGGTGATATACTTCAACTCCCATCTTCATGGCCTCCTTGAAACTGGAAGCTCCAACAGGAAGAATCATGAACTCCTGCGAAGATAAACTTGTAAAGAACTGATCTAAATCGCATTATCAACATTAGAAAATGAAAGATAAAGGAGAAAACAGAAATACCTGCATGGCAAGCTTGTTACCAGCATGTGATCCACCATTAATCACATTGAAAGCAGGGACTGGCAACACTAGCTTATTGTTGCATGCCAGATTTGCAATATGCTGCATAGAGATTGTGGCACAGTAAGGTCTAAGAACATCAAGACATAATTCAAATCAAACAATCATGCCCCCAAAAAAGAAAATTTTTGATGCTCAGTTTCATGGCATGACAGCAATTCACAAGAAAAAACCATGCAAGACATTGAAACTAAAATAATAAAGATAGTCCTCAATCCTGGCTTAAATGTGAGGAAGTGGGAAAGAAGTTCATGGAAATTGTGTATTTTGCCAATCTAATAATGTTGCCATGTATAGAAAGATCACCCAATGAACACAATAGACAGATCTATCCCAAAGGAAATTAGTGATATGTAACATACCTTGTAAAGGGGAATGTTCAACACAGCAGCACCAGCTTTGCACACAGCAAGAGACACTGCAAGGATAGCATTGGCACCAAGCTGAAGAACCACAAACAGATTGCAGGTTAATATCTTAATAAGAAAGATAAGGCAAACTTTTTTGGGGGGTATTAAATGAGTGATCGAATATGATACCTTCTGCTTGCACCAACCCCATTCGTTTTGAGTTCCATCAAGTTGCTGAACCATGAAGTTATCGAGTCCAGTCTGGTCAGTTGGGTCCTATAGAAGATATAGAGAAACATGCGATAAGTAGTTCGTAGTAAACTTCAAACTTCATATCAAGGCCATCACTATATATATATATATATAATATTTAGAAGTATCATTAAGGCCAATCAACAACATCACAATATTTACTTCGGTACTTAAACAACGTTAATACTTGAGAAACAAACCTTTCCAATAAGAGCAGGAGCAATAATGGAGTTCACATTGTTCACAGCCTACACACAAAAAGCACGAACAGTTAATGGTCGGCCATTAAATAATCAAATGGAGCAACCCAACAAAGCAATCACTACCTTTGAGACACCCTTTCCAAGGTAGTCTGACCCTCCATCTCTTAATTCAAGAGCTTCATAGATTCCTGAGTGTCAAAGAAACACATGAAAATATACATCAGACAAAACATTTTCTTTTTATTCTTTTTTTGAGAGATTCGGGAAGTGGGATGAGGTTCGAAGGTCGCATGTGATAAGGAGTGCTTCTACCGCTAGAGAAGCTACCTAGCCAATAGTTCTTTTATTCTTAATGCAGTTTCAATATTATAAGATCAGGAAACGTCAATTAAATTCATTATCATATTTTATGAATAATTTTCCCAAACCAAAAGATTTATCCTACTCTGTATGCCTGAATTTACAGAGCGCCTTGGTCGTTTAGCATTCAAAATCTATCTGAACTAGAATCAGCAGTTTATTGAAGAAAACACATCTTCATATATAAATCAGTGCATAAGAAATCTAATTCCCCTACGTTTAAAATTTTCGATTATAACTCTAAATCCTAGAAAACATGCATACTCATGTTCGTACTAGCGTGCTGCAATCAGATCTTACCGGTGGAAGCGCCACTAGGAACAGCGGCTCTAGCCCACACTCCATTTGACAGATGAACATCAACCTACATACAGACAGAAACATAGGAAATCACGCCACCAATTTAACGAACACAGTAGTAGAATATCAAGGATTCTTAAATTTAACTTAACACATTTTAATAAAATTAGTTCACTAAACACATATCAAATCATTAAAAAACAGTTAAAGCAAATTTCCTAAAAAGGTAATAAAATAAACAAAGTAGAAATCTATCTCAGCAAGTTCGAGAAAATCGATTCCGCCCATTTCATTGTACGAAATCGGATTGGATGAAATAGGTAAAACCATAGAGAGTGCAGCATCGAAATCATCGAAAGTGACGATTTAGATAAGAAAATGAATCGATGGCGAACCTCGACGGTTGGATTGCCACGGCTGTCAAAGATCTGGCGGGCCTTGATGCTCTTGATGGTTGCCATGGATGAAGCTACTTTCAGATCTGTGAAGGGAAATAGAAGTGAGCAGGAGAGTGAGGAGGAGATATATATATAGAGAGAAGTTGGTATGAGCAGGAGAGTGAGGAGGAGATATATAGAGAGAGAGAGAGAGAGAGAGACAAGGTTTTGTTTGGGGAGAAAGAAAGAGTGAGGAGTAGTGGAAATTTTCGCCACGTATTTTGACGAGGGTTAATTAGAGCCGTCGGATTGCGTGATTATTAGGTTAATTGGGCGCATCAGAGGCGAAAAGAAGGATTCCACGATCACGATCGTAAACCATGTGCCTAACGCCTCGTGCTTGTCGGAAAGTTCTACTCTGAATCCGGTGGGTTCAAAGACCAAAATTGTTTTCCTGATTTCTTTTTGGTGTAACAAGTTTCGGGGGTTTTGAACACTTTTTCTTTCTTGGCTTTTTTTTTAAAATTTTTTTATAATTAAAAATATATGTGTTTGGAATTCAAGATGATCTTGGAAGATATATGTTTTTTAAAAAAATTGAAATTATTGTAGATAGAGATGTAAAATAGAAAGTAATAGAAAAATATAAAATATAAATGGCTATTGTGTCTATGATATTTTTTTGACCACATATTAACAAGTTACAATTTCTTATATTTTTTAATTTAGTGTATTTTATTAATAAAATATTTTTATATAAAAAATAAATTATAAGAAAAAATATATTATAAAAATAAAATGATACATCAAGTAATACACAAGTGATGTATACACATTATATGGACAGCTTTGTCATAATACATTATTTTTTATTATGTTGATACATTTTCGATAATAGTAAATAATAAATTTCTACCATAAAAAAACAGTATTTAAATTGACCAAACTTTAGTTTAAGAACATTTTTGAATAGTTTATCACAGTGCAAATGAGAAAAGAGAGAGGGATTAATTGTATGGAAATTAACAAAAAAAAGTGGGTATAGAAAAGGAATATCCCATTTCCGTTTGAATGTTTATGTTCTACGCCAGGAATATGCGGCCCATTACTAATCTATGAACAAAATTATAGTATTTTTTATTTTATAATCATTTTATTAATATAAATTTTATAAAATAAAAAATAAAATTTAATTTTTAAAAATAGTATATTAAAAGTTATATTAAAAACTTCACAATATGTGGTATTTATTATATTAAAAAAATAATATAATAATAACACACCTAAGTCCAGAGATAGGCGTTGATCAATGCCTTGCAACTCTTATACATAACATAGTATCATGAATCAGGCTGGTGTTGTAGAATGATTCAAAGTACATAAATAATACATAGGCATAGGCAATTTTCTTTTGTAAATTGAGTTTGAGACCAAATTTTTGTTATTCATTCCTGTCTCGCATGACTCTTCACGTCATACAGCCACAAAGTTCATGCCCCCAAAAATAATTGCTACTATTAATTTTTTTTTTTCAAGAAAAAGAATATAGCTAAAAATATTTTTATTTATTTACCTTTTGTCAATATGGAACTATTTTTTAATCATCTTGTAAATATACATAATTTAGAGTGAACTTCAAATTGGTACTTGAAAATGTCAAATTATTTCAAAGAATGGTTTAAATTTTAATTTGTTATTAAAAAATATAGATGTTTATCAAATAAGGATTCTACCATCGATCCTTCCTCATCTAATGATTTCACTATTTTAAAGTTAATTTTGGAATTTAAACAAAAAACTATAAAGTTGAAGGGTTATAGACCAAAATTTCTTATTTTCCTCCCTTTCTTCTTCCCCTTTCTCCTCCAGGCTCCCACTAAGTGCTAATTCTCCCTCGGCTACCACGACTGCCACCCCCATCGCCACCGACACAGCGACCAGCAACGACGTAAATTACTCAAACAATGGAATGGAGTCTTTTAAATGTGGTTCGTGAATTCCATCTAAGTTCATGAAAGTTTAATATAGTCTCTCCCTTCTGTTCTTTTCGTTCAACTTCGGGCTTTTATTTTGCTTATTATCTCATTTAACAACCAAATCCAACAAAAAATTTCTAAAATTGCAAAAATTCTTCAGGTTTAGAGTTTTAGTCACCTCCAAATCATCAATACTATTACGGTACAAAAAAGCTCCAAAATTTTCAGTCATCATAATTTGACATTATGGTTTCAAGTTTTGATTCTTCTAAAGATAAAAAAGAGAAGATGCAGGGACTTGAGATTATGGCACTTATTTTTGTTTTCATGTGGTTGGTTATTCAATTGTTAATAGGTTCGGGCTACTTATTATTTGGTAAATGATAAGAATAAATTCAAAAAAAAAAATTTGTTGTTGATGTTGGCGGTAGTAGCGAGATCAATAGGTTTGGGCTACTTATTATTTGGAAAATGATAAGAATAAATTCAAAAAAAAATTGTCGGTGACGTTGGCGGTCGTGCTCCCTGAGAGGTAGAATTCGCAGAGGCAGAATATTTAGCAGACAGTGGGAGGAGAAGGAGAAGAAAGCGATGAATTGAAGAATTTTTGTTCTATAGCCCTCTAACTTTATAGTTTTACGTTTAACTCCAAAAATTAACTTCAGAATTGTCAAATCGTTAGATGAGTAAGATCAACGACAGAAATCCTTATTTGACAGACATCTACATATTCGAAGCACTCTTTTGGGACAAACTAGAGTTTAGACCCTTGTTTGAGACAAATTGATATCAATTTGGAATTCACCCCATGATTTATTCATAAAGGGTAAAACAAGCATAGTATTACATTTATAGACAGAGAATGAAACGATACAAGTAAAATGTGAGAAAAAAACTATACATGTAAAAAATGTATGTTTCTATAGATGATGATATCATTGATTAACAAATAAAGTCAGTGCTATGTATATTTGTCTTTTATGAACAAATCATATTTATTTTTGTCATTTGTAAAAAATTGAGTGGCAAAAATGCTAATAAAAGAAATAGACCTCTAATTGACAAAACGTAGAAAATAGAAAGACATTTTTAACTATATTTTTAAAAAATTGAATATAAATTTTGCATTTAAATTAAAATAAGGTATAAAGTTTTAGAATTGAAAGAGAAGTGAAATGTATATTTTTATTCAGAATCACCTAATTACATCCTTTCATATATTCTCAGATGAAATTCTCATATATTCTCTGGAAGATATCCTAAAGCCGGTATGTTTCCTTTAATTAATGAGTTCTGATGTAGAATGCGTCCCTGGGTGGGTTGGACTTGTAGGTATCCGCATGAAAAGTGGTTTCCCTCACACTTTGACCAAGAAAAAAAGGTGATTGAGTCCTTTGGAAACGGATACAAAAGAAGAATCCCACCTTTGTTGTCTGCTTACGATACAATGAAGAAGACACGGGAGAAAAAAGAACTAACTTGAAACTGATTTTACATTTCCATTCGTTAATCTGCGGCAATTCAAACGTAGAAAATCGTTTGTTAAGACCCAAATTCGTTAGCTTCTTTCTAGAGAGGTAGGTGTAAATTTCACCCTTTTCGCCAGAAGGTGCCTTCCTAGGCCTTGTACATGGTCTGTGCTTGTGAGCGAGTAGGATGTGTGTTGAAGCTTTATGCCTTTTGGGATCTCCCTTTCAAGCAAACACATCCAATTTAACTTTTTTTTTTTTTTTTGGAGAAGTGTGTGCGAGATGAGACTAGTGTCCGGAGAGGAAAGAAAGCACAGAGAAAGTTCAAAATATATCTACACAAACAAACAGAGCAGAGGCAAGCAAAAGAAAAGAAACACAGGACAGAAGCAGTTGTTTTGAAGCAATACTTGTAAATCCTCCTCCAAGGGTTTCATTAGGTCAAGTGCTTAATGCAAATCCTACAATGAAATAGAATTTCAGGACAAAACACAGAATAAAAAGATTATCAAGAAGCAGAGTACCTTACCCAAGGAGATCTTTTAGGGTATAAAATACTTCTACCTTGTGTAATACCCAAAAAATGTCTTTTTTTTTTTTAATTATCAATGAATAATCTTTTATTAAATAAAAAATAAAAAATGTCTTCAAAAGAATTGTATCGCCTGTATTACAGCAAGAAGGGAGCTGACTATGAATGTATCATTTCGAACGCCTTACAGTTATAGCAGTCTAGTGGTCGCAATATACCAAAAATGCAACAACAAAAACAACCAAGAGCAGGAACATCTTCAACAATAACCACAATTTGATGCCAAGAAGCTCATGGAACACAATCAAACAAATTCCAAAGGCAACTATTTCATGGTGAAAAAAACACAAAGCAGGAGCAGTTAATTTCCAGTAAGAGTATTGCTTTGAACTTGCCGAGCCGAGACTGTACCAACTTTATTATCCAAGAAACAATAAGGCAGAATGAGAGCAAAATTTTGAAAATAAATCAAATATGCACCACCATTGACATAAACAAACACAAAAAAACCCAGCAAATTGATGATCATCCTCCATTGGATTTATTCATCTTAAAAGCTACAAATTCTTTAACATGTCCCTCTTAAAAGGAAAATCAAGGGAGGAACTAGAAAAAAGGAAGGGAAAAAAATACCCTCAAAGAGCCTTAAGCATATCCTCAGCGCTGCTAACATTGAAAGCTCCGCCTTCTTCCAAATTCAAGATCTTAACAACTCCATCCTCTGCAAACAACGCATACCTTCTAGACCTAACACCAAGTCCTACTGGCTTATCGCTAAGGTCAAGCTCACAACCAATAGCCTTGGTGAATTCACCATTCCCATCACTCAACAACAGAACATCATCACTAATATTCAAATTCTGCTTCCATGCCTTCATAACAAAAGCATCATTCACCGAGATGCAGGCAATAGTATCCACTCCTTTAGACTTAAATTCCGATGCCTTGTCAGCAAATCCAGGGAGATGCTTTTGAGAACAAGTGGGCGTGAAAGCACCGGGAACAGCAAAGAGGATTGCCTTCTTATTGGCAGTTAGGTCAGAGATGGAAATGGTTTGGAGTTCATCGGAAGCATCGAAGTAAGAGAGGGTAGCATTAGGTAGCTTGTCACCAAGAGAGATGGTGGCGGAAATCTTCGGGGTAGTTGAGAAATTGAGGGAATTCAGAGAGCGGCGAGGGTAGGAGCGGCGGTGGAGGGGAAAGGGAAGGCGGGATATGGCGGAGGAGGAGGAAATGGATTTGGGTGAGAAAAAAGGGGAGGAAAGGGGTTTAGGAGTGGAGGAAAGGAGTTTAGATAGGGTGGCGAAAGACGCGGTTGAGGTAGCGGCCATTGGAGATTGCAGTGAGTGAGAATAGAGATGGGGTGAGAGTATATGGAAAGGGCAGGAGAGGACAATTATGATTTTGGACGGATTTTGGGGGCGGAGGAAATTAAGAGAAGAGAGGGAGGGGCCAACTGGCGGTGCACGCTGCGCACGATCGTTGGATCCTGGAAACCCCAGTCAGCTTGTTTGGTGGGATACTCTATTTTTTTCTGGGTCAAAATTTAGGTATTATCTCAAGAGACCCCTCCCCTATTTTCGATTCACAAAGTCTCTCAATATTCATTTTTGGATTAGAAATTCTTCAATAAGATACACACTTGGGATTTCTAAGCACGTATGTTCAGGGATGATTTTAAGTACGGTTATCGGTAATGTTTTAGTGGATATGGCGGAGGTGGAGTAATAAAAATGAAGAGCGCACATTTATTTCACGGATGGGGAATACATGATTTTCTACCACAACCAATTACAAAGAGGATATATAATAATTTATTGACAAAAATACAAAACAAGTGCTACTATTCATTTATGGTCTACAGGACCATTTAGTGTATAAGCATATTTTGCAGGATATTCAACACTAATATCAATACATACATATCACAACCAGTATAATTCGAACAAATTGTGTCTTTGGAAATATTTAAAGTATGAGCTCATTAACACATCATAAACTGCATGTTACGAGTCAATAATTCACACTACTATTTTATTGATGTATCGATTAATAATTTTACATCCATCCCAAAGTATCACATTTAACCCTAAAATAGTACTGATGATATTTATACGTAATTTGTATTTAAAATAATTAGCATATGAAATTCATGAAACTTCTAGTTTTGTAAGAATTCGTATATATTATTCGTATTTTAATGATTCAAGATAGTCAAATTGGTCATGTCGATAATAAATTGTTTAATTCAATAAACTTTTGGTTTATTAAACAATTGTATCTCAAATTTATTTATTCAGTGCAATACAAATAAATGATATTATTTACTAGAACACTAATAATAATGCATATTTCTTATCAATTGTCTCAAGATGATGGAAAATATCATTGAGACTAAAAATAATATTATGCGACACATTGACGAGAACAATGCATTAGAAATTTAACATTTTATGTAAAGATACACTAGCTCTTTTGAAACTTTTTAATTAACTAACTCTTCTGGAGTTTTAAATAATCAGTTCTTTTAGAAATTTTTACTAGTATGTATACCTTTGGACATTTACTCAATGCATATCCATATGCATCTTTCTTAATTAGAGATATTTCATCTCACTATTATACGATATAAAATAATAATAAACTTTAAATATAAGGAGTACAAATAAAATAATTTGCTACTTTGGAAAAAAAAAAATCTAACAACCATAATATATGCCAAGGAAAAATCATTTGGATATTTTTTAGTATCATTTACGTGTGCCATTTTGATATCATTAGTAATAGCATTATTAGTATCAGTAGCATAATTTTGGAAAAGCAAACGACATTTTTATATCTCTATTTGGATGATACTCAATAATAATTTAAATGGTGTACTTCAGGTACGCAACAAATCGCATCAATAAATATTTTATGAAGTGTTGAACTATATATCCTCTTTCCCTTTCTCACTATTTTCACTTCTGGTGAAAATCTATATTTTGAGGGTTTATTGAGTCATTGTGAGAAATATAATTAACATTTACGACCAGGATTTCTTTTATAGATAAATTATAAGTTTAGTGCATTCACCTCAGAGAATGATATAAAATCAATTTGGTCGGCCAGTATCACTTTCAAGAATAACTGGATTTCCGTTTTATCTCAAGAAGATATGAGACCAATTTCATAAAATGTTCAAAAACATCTTTCTCTATATTACTACTTCAGGAAAAATATTTGACATATGATAAAGATAAAATATTTTTTCTATCACACTATCAATAATATTTTTGCTGTAAATTTTGATTGAGGAGAAATTTTATGTGATAGAAAGCTACTGAAAAATATTTTAGCCACAAGTATAATAGAAAATAACCGGTGTTTGTATAATAACCAACTTCTGGTGGTTGCATAGTTGATCCAAAATTGTACAATAACCAACTTTTGGTGGTTTATAATGGAGATGACTTTGATGCTACAATTTGTATCTTCAAGATACTTGTATCCAAATATATTTATTTAATGGTGTCTTCCAAATTCACTATATATATCTATATGGATTTTCATAAATAATTACGAAGCAAAAGTACAAATTTTTCCCTAAAAATTTCATGAACTAAAAGCTCAAGTTTTTATAATCGAGATATTAGTAAAAGACGTAACTCTTTTCGCCTTTTGTCGGCACGACAACACTACTGCAGAATCCCTTGGTCTCGGAGAAGGCAACAACTCATGGTAGAATCTCGTCTTGATAATGTGTTATGAAATTTGTTGGCTCAACGTTGTCGGCACAATTAGAATAGGCAATATAAAATATAAAGTATAAAGAAAGAGAAAATATAAAGAGAAAGAATAATTAGACGAATATATAGAGAAGAAAAAAAAGACAGAGAATAGTAGAGAGAAAAGTAAAGAACTTTTATTGATTTGTCTCTGAGGTGTGATTATAACTGAAGATAATGGCTCTAGTTATAGAGCTCTAGGGATATAAGAGATATATATGAAATCGGAGAATATATTTTATCATATCTAAGACAAGATTAAAATTTTATCACTTATTTATATATAATATATATTTCTAGAGAATATCTATCTCTTTAAGATTTGTATATTTTTAGAATACCTATCTCTTCAGGAGATAGATTTTATCTCATATATTAGTGTCTGTTAAGGATATTCATAATTATTATTTTATTCATAATATAATTTGCTTTTATTTTATCTTTTTTATTTTTCTGATTCTTAAATTTTATTTATTTTTTACTTGTCAGTTCGACTTAATTTGGTTGGATTTTACGGCGTTTGTGGTGACGGGGATCTAAATAGGTTAGGAAGTTCTAATGTTGAAAAATATATTAGGTCCTGAGTCTTCAAAATGTAAATAAAATTGAGAGACTAGGAATGGCAGAGATATGATTACCGACCGATTAACCGATGCTGATGCCGACTATTAGAGCTCTTACTAATTCCGAATTGATTCCGATCTGTTGTTACAAATACCGAAATCATTCAATAATTGGTAATTGATTACCGATTAAAATATTAACATTTTTATTTTTAAAAAGTGGAGTTAAGCTCAAAAAATAGCCAAAGAAAAATCTAAAATGTCACAAATTACATATAATTTATTTAAGCAACACAAAAATAAACAATAAAAGTCTAAATAAGAGTACACTAATAACTACAAAAAAATAACAAAAGTTCGAATGAAAGCACATAAATTCTAAAATATATTAAACATAATTGATTACAATATAAAGATATATTGAAATATAACATTCAATTTCTAACTCGTTAGTACATCTCCACAAATATCGCCTGAATAAATGTAGAAATACAAGAATATTGTTAATTGCATTAACTATTCATAAAACAATTATAAAGCAAACTGTAAAATAACGTATAATTTTAATTACCTCAATTCACATCATTTTCAACATAAGTATACTTTTATTTTTTAATGTGAAATACTCCTTCCGTCCCACAAAGATGGTCTAAGTTTTCTTTTTCTTTCGTCCCAAAATATGGTCATGTTTCCATTTATATATGTTAATTAACATGTTACTTCGCTTCCCCTCATTCTTCTACATCTTAGTTAATAAAAATCTTTACTTCCTAAGAAATTGTAATAACTTTATACAATTTTCAAGACAAAAAGTCAAAATACATTTAATATAAACGAAGGGTATAAAAGAGAAATAAAAAAAAAAATTTACTAATCTAACTAACTTTCTTAATCTTTGTGAAAATTAAAATAGGACCATCTTGGTGGGACGGAGGAACTAAGTTAAATATATATAATCGGTATCGGTTTTTTCTATTAATAAAACTCTTTTACCAAAACTTATCAGTTTAGTATCGTTGATCTTAGGTCACACCAAATCCATTCAAAATTACTGTCCGTCACATAATCAGTCATATAATTGGTTAGTTACTTATTGAAATCGAAAAAAACTATACTGCTACTATCCCTATGATCTCTATAAGAGACTGCATCAACAAATGTTAAATAAGTGAAAGGTGAAATATTCTATATTTTCTTATCTTTAACTCATACAGTATTTTCGTACTATATTTTCTAAATTTGTGCCATATTTTCTCCCAATATATATTCATAAGTCAGGTGCTATTATGAGAGGTGATATCATATAGTATAAATTTTTTTTCAAAATAAAGCTAGGTGATATCATATGGTTTACTCGTTTTGTCTTTTATTTCGAAACAAAAGGGATAAATTGTGAGAAAGGATGTGTATTCCAAAAACAATGAGGATGAAATATGAAAAAAGGTCCACATATTAATGAGGATGAAATATGTAAATATTCGCTAGAGTTGTGTAGTACATATTTTAATACATTTTTCTGAGTGATAATATTTAACAAAATATATTAATTAATCTGTCATAGGAGTTTGATTTTAATTTTTAGATCCAATATTCAAACTTTAAATTAATAATTAAAAAATATTTCTAATTCAAATTTGTTCTTTAATTTTATTCCTTCCACTACCTAGCCCCCAAAAAAAAAAAAAAAGGGAATAGTGATAGGCTCCTTGAATCTGAGGCGATTATTTGCTTCAGATGGGGTCATTTTGAAAAATGACCCAAAATTGCGTGTGAAGATTACTTAATTATCCTTGGCAAGTGGCTTTTAAATTTTGAACAAAAGTATTAAGTACGATACTGATTTTCCGGAATTGTATCAGCTTTTTCATAGCAAATCACATCAAAATTATCATCCGTATACTCTAAGTACCTTAACTCACCTCCTTCACATCTCCACACTATTCATTATCTTCTCTTTCATTTTCTCTCAATAAAGTAAAGTTAGTTGAGAGTTCATTCATAACACCGAGCTAATGAGCTTGCTAGCGTGAAGATTGGGCTTACTCCTCGCCTACCGATCTTATATTTTACTATTCTTCTCACACTTATTCTTCTTAATTTTATACAGTAAATGAAAGTTATTTTAGAGTCTCCAAGTATTTTCTAACTTCTTGCTTGCCATGCCCTTGTATACGTAAAAATATTGCCATGATGGTCGACTCCAACAATAGTCATAAATGGCATCTCGTATCTGTTAACAAGACAAGTTGAATCAACACAGACAACATCATTGAACTCTTCACAAGCTACTTCACTTTAAGTATACACCCAAAAAACACTATCTAGCCTACTTGCATCATTCATGCGAATCAAATAGAAGAAATCACTATTCTTTTGATGCATTTTAATGAACATTCTATTTATGCAATCAGCATCGCCGGCTCCAATGTTCAATCTCTTCACATTCTGGACATAGTTCTTGCAATCTCTAGGTAGACATTAAATTTGATCGGTTTTTCAGCTTGTACCTCCAAAATTCTCACACTCTTGCTGGGCCTTAGTCCAACCGTATCGTGCATTTCCAGTTTCTTCTTCATATTGGAATTTAGACTTCTATGAGAAAGCATAAACCTGGACATAGATGTGTGTAATTAGTGATTGTGTTGTTCAATGACTTTCGAGACTTGCCACATTCCATTATCTTTTAAAATTGCACCAATATGAGCAGGACATTCTATCCTCTTTGACCACTTGTAAGTGCTAACTTTTCTACATCTATCGCAACTAATAGTTTGATATTTTCTGAAAGGACCGGTTCCTTTCGAACTATATTTTTAGTAACACTAAAACCTTTACTTTTTGCGTATACCTGATATGAATAAAAAAACTCATTAATATTGTTGAAGTATTTACCAATGCTTATAGGGAGTACTTGCTCGGTTTCTCTGCCTCTTGGTTCTTGGAGTTCTTCAGTATTGTCGCTTCCTTCCCTTAGCTCAACTTCCTCGCCACTACCATCATTCAACATCAGCTCGCCTTCTGATTCGGAAATATGATTTTCCTCCATTATAATTCGTTCTCAAGTTAGAATTGAGTATTCAAAGAGAGAATACCGGAATTCGATTTGTTTTTGGAAGTTATGATTTGCGAAATCGTCGGTATTCTTCGTTCCTTTTATATTTCTATTTTAGAAAAAAACAATAATATGTTCAATCAATGTTCTCTTATATGATGTGACAGAATGAAAGAAGAGAGAGAAAACAAGCTGACTTTCCGCTGAAATTAGCTCACTTCCCTCCCATTTGCGCGAGGGGTAGTATCTCTTTTTGACGATTAATTTCTTCCATGGAGAAATTAATCGCCTCAAATTCGAGGAGACAATCTTTACCCGAAAAAAAGGAACCCTTACACCCATTATGAAAGCTGTTGAGAAAAGCTCCAACCCTCAGTCAGCTATTGACTGCAAGAACTTGCACATCCAAGTATGGATTTTCATGTGATAAAGTGATAGTTTAGTGCTTTATCATGCGATAAGTCATGATTTCATTTACACTCTTCTTCTCCAATGTATAAAAAAAAAAGTATGAATTTTCTCTCTTTGAAACAGAAGCAAAATTTTCAAGAACAAAAGAACCACATATGCAGTAATCAAAACTCAAATATCAGCTGGCTTGAATATCTAAAATACCTCCTGCCGTTATCTAGCCTTGAATGAAATTGAGAAAGACATACATAATAAGTAATAACAACATAGCAGAAAACACCCACCCCAGCCCCTCTCCCCCAAAAAGAAAAGAAATACATGCAAACCAATCTTCTGCGAGATAGCCCGAGATGTGTATGATGAGAACAAGGATTGAGATACTAACAATTACAGTAGGAAACAAGATTTTTTAATTTTTTTTTGGGTATGCTACTGTCTTTATTACCTGCTCTTTTTTCTCTCTTCTGAATCAGATTCACCGATGATTTTGAGAGAAGACACAGCTTCATGAGCTTCTACAGACTACTATTTGGTCACATGAGAAAGATGAGCATCAATCACACAACATTTGACAATCCTTTGATGCTCATTTCAGAGGAGAAGATATATATGGACATATTCCAATCTATTTTCCTCTCTAATTAAGGCCAGATAATAGCTCATTAATTGCAGATACTTAGAGTTGGGAAAGGCCAACTTCAAACATTTCTCTCTCTGTACCAATTCCTTTATTTCGCAGTGTCCCTGAATGAGTGTGTTATAAGTATCAGCATTAGGACGCAATCCTCTAGCCCTCATCCATTAAGTAGATTATCCTTTACTTTCTCAGGCTTCAAACAAGCCAAGAATTAAGCTATTAATGTAAGTTATCCTATTAGGATGAGGAATTCCTCGTTCTAGCATCTCATCACGCAAGGACAACGGTTTTTCAGTCTTTTCTTGCTCCACAGAACAATGAATAAGTTCATTATATACAACTCGATCTGGAGTCAGTTTCATATATATGAAGCATTTTTTGAATAAGTTTCTCTATTAACACAAGTTCTGATTCTTCTCTTCTGCATGCAGCAATTAGAGAATGATAGGTATTTAAGGTAGGTCTGATTACCATATGTTTTCATCTTATCGTATAACTCCTAACACTACTTTGTGGTGTTCTTTGTTTTGCAATATCCTGAAATTAAGGAGTAGTATGTGATTACATCTGTTATCCGATCCCTCCTATACACTGATCATTTACAAGTATATATATATATATATATATTATAAATTTGTGCATTTGGAGAAATCCCTGTTCCTGTCATGTCCCTTAGAACTACTTCAGCTTCAAGAAGCCTAACATTCTTGCATAAGCTATTATTTATCAGAGAAATATAGGTGAGGGCATTAGGCTTCAGCTGATTATTTTCCATTTCCTCAAATTTTGAAACATCTCTTAGAATTCAAGAATTCGCCCAAAGCCATCAATTAGAATGTTGTATGTCTGTTAGTCGGGACAAAGTCCCTTCTCCGCCGTCTTCATGACCTATTCTTTTGCATCATCCATCTTGGATAATTTACAGAACTTGTTTATCATTATATTGAAGGTCACACATGTTACAAAACAAATCTAGGGTTTATATGTAAAAGGGAAATGTTGAGAGAAGAACTAGAGAGAGAAAGTTTATAAATTTCTTTGTATTTCTCATAAATCACTCAAAACCAGCTTTACAGTATATATACGAGCGGATTGATAAATTCCACAACAAAACCTCATTTCTTCCAACAATTTTTCTCTAAATTCTCTCTCACTTTCTCTCAGACTTAACTTGAAGATTAATGAACATTTTGAAGATTTAGACACTGAAAATAGAGAATTTTGAAAATTTTGTAATAGAAAAAATCAATTTTGGAATAAAAAAACCCTAAAAATGCTAAAAAATAAACGAAAGCAATAGGCGTACCAACTGGTTCATACACTAGTGGCTGGCACCTCCCTCCTCTTTTCTCCCCATACAAAAATAAAAAAAAAAGTTAAAATAAGAGATAATTAATAAAATTAAGTATTATCTGAAGTTTATTTAAAATATTAAAATTCCTAATTTTAAGTCATCCTATTATGGGGGTCGATAAAGATAACTCGAGAATCTATAAGGATAATACGAAAAAATTCAAAAATTTTCATTTTCAACCTTAAACTTTCTCCCTCTAAAGAAAATCCTCTCAACTCTTTCTACAAGTGTAGATTTCAAACTTAGATTTAGGAAGATCCGACCAATAAAAATAGAAAAAGGTTATTACTTAGATCTATACTAATTTATTTACAATTCTATCGGTTTAGATCTTGAAAATATGCATCGAAACTAAAAAAGCGCTGTTTTTGAAGCTATTTTTTTGGTCCTATTATGTATATTTTCGCCCGGACCGGCGAAAAAATTAGAGATTGTCGCCCGGTCCGGGCGAAGATATTGTTGCATGTCGCTGGTCGCGGTGAAACTTTTTTTTTTTTTTTTTTTTAAATTTCGTTAGGCTGGGTGAATTTTTCTATAGTTTTCGCCAGCTTGGGCGAAATTGTGAATAACTTTTTTTTTAAAAAAAATTTTTAAAATATATTTTACCTTTGTGTTTATAATTATGTAAAATTATCATTGTGTTTAATTTGTCAATTTCATGTTATTTAAGGAGTTTCACTTGAATTTAACTTCATATTTATTTTAAATGTTATTTAATTTTGTCTATGTAGAATAAATGTAATTAGTTATCTATAATAATTTATCCAATAATTGTTTGTTTACTATGATTATGAATTGTGTTTATTTGAACAATTTGAATCTTAATGTGCATTCATTATTTTGTTAGCATAAGTATAATTGTTATAATTACTCATGCTATAGTTTTAATTAATTTATATGGTTAGAGTGAATTAAATTTATTTATTACGTCAATGTTATGAAATTATAAGGGGGATGGTAAATTAATGATTTTCCTTCGTTATGACTTAGTGTTTAGACCTTTTGAAGGAAAATAATGATGAAATAATTTAATAATACAACTGAAAAATTAAAGTCAATTTAAAAAATGCTCATGATGAAATGATATAGATAATTTAATTGAAAAATAATATAATGCACAATAAATTAAATAGGCAAGTATATGCTAATTTCTGAAACCGGTGTTTGAATAAATAATAGATGAATCGGCCAGACGCACGTAGAGGAGATGATAATCTTGGTCTTGTGACAGACATGACATGTCGAGTTGAAGGTCGTACTGTTACAGCTTCATCTAGATGTTTGAGAAGTCGACATAGTACTTCCAATCCATCTACTCCTATGCTATTTGCTACTGGGATTTATTATGATACAGGTGCACTGGAGTCTTCTACCCAACCACCACATGTACCGTTTCGGTGTCGTCCTCCTATCCCATCGAACCGACCACACACTCCGGTACCATATGATATATATGAATCTTCACATCCACCATCTCAAGCCCCACCCGAATTATATGATCCCTATGTACATTCTCCTTTTGTTCGTCCTAATATACCCTGTAGATTTAAAGTTCAGGAACCTTTGACTCAGTTTAGTAGTCCTGGGAGGAAGTTGGGTGTTGAGTTTTTCAAGCAGCTTGTGGATGATGTCCTTCCCAATTCATTGTACAACACACATGATTACGCATCCCAAGATTATGGCGTTTTCTCTTCTGAGCCTTTTATAGGAAGGGATTCTGGGGGTATTCGGTTGGAGGGTAACAGAGGTTTAGATTCGGAGCCTACCATCGTTGGATCCCTTCAAATTGGCAGAGAGGACGATGATAGGGTTCAAGACGACGACGACGATGATGATGATGGTGATGATGCTGGAGATAAGGAGGAGTCTGTACCTGTGGCACTTGTGGCCCCTGAGGCCCCAGCGTCATCATCCGGTGGTAGGCCTTATAGGAAAGTCAAATGACTGACCGGCAGTTTCATGTTGCTTATGAGTAAGATTTCAAGATCTTGCAACAAAAGACCCGATAAGGCGCATGATGTTTCGGTACCTACCCAAAGGAAGAAAGCAAAGAGTTCAGATTGGGAGCTGACAGGACTAGCTGATGGAGGTCCTGTCGATCCTGTGCTAATCCCATCCTATGGCGGACTTGTGGTAGGTTGTATATGGTGTGGACAGGTTTTTTTTTTTTTGCTAAAAGTAATTGCTCAACTATTTATATTTTTTAGGGTATATTATGTACTGATAATTATTAAAATATTTGTTTCATGTTTAGGACCGAGGTTTATTGGACCCTTAGTGATCCTGAGGTTGTAGAATTGGCGGCGAGGAATGTACTTATGCATTTGTGGTCTTGTATGTTCCAGCATCCCAACTCAGTGTTATTATCGGCTTTTACCCATTGCAGTCAGACCTAACAGGATCATGCTTTTACCCAACGCTGTGGAATTTGCATTTGCAGTCGGACACCAACAGTTTCCACAGTGGCATATTCCATAGTGTTATTATTGGCTTTTACCCATTGCTAGCACTATCAATACGGGCCTGAGCCTGCGGGCTGGCCCAGACTGTCCGCTATATGGACGGATATGGATTCATATTTTTAGACCTATAAAAAATGAGCCCAGACCGGACCGAACTGTTTTGAGTGAGGGTTTTACGGTCCAGTCTGGTCCGATTCGCGGGCTGGCCCGTTTTTTATTTATTTTGTTTATTATTTTTTTTAGGGTTTGACAGTTCTTCTCTTCTTTCTCATTCATTTTCAGACACTCAGTCACTCTCTCTCTCTCTCTCTCAGTCGCGCCTCCGTCGCCCGTCTTCCTCTCTTATTCTCTTCTCTTCTTCTTCACCATCAAGATCCTTTTCTGCCTGCTTCCCCATCTTCCTCTTCTTCGCTACCTTCTTAACACCGAGACGAGTCAGGCAACCTTCCTCTGCTCCTCACTTCACCCACTCACGTCGCTACATGGGCTCGCACCTACTACTCTCCACGACAATCGACTCCTCTGTACCTCTCCGGTAACAATCGACAATCGACTCCACACGGGCCGTCGAAAGTAGCTCTGGTTTCTTGTCCATCAATTTCGTCTCTTTTTGACGTTCCTTCATTACCCACTACCTGGGTTTGGTTTCTCTTATAGTACATCAATTATTAATTAATGGAATGTTTCTATTTTTCTTTCTTTTTCTTTTCGGATTGTCATTGTACTGGCAGCGTATGTGTTCATCATTATTGGGGGCTGGGCTAGGGCATTTGATTGTATTATCTTTCAATTAAGGGTCTGATTCTTATTTGTTTGTGTTTGTGTTTGACTGTTTGTCTCTTTGAGCTTCTTGTTTTTGCTTTGGAGTCATGACTTTGATGTACTGCATTGGAGTCATGACTTTAATGAATTGCTGAATGGTGATGTTTTGGAGACTTGGAGTCATGACATGTAAGAAACTCAGTTATAACTTCTAAATTCTAACAGAAGCAGTACATATATCTGTTAGGATGTATAACATAAAAGGGGCAGCAGGGCAGGGGACTTGCAGAATGAGGAAAACAACCTTATTAAAGTTATAATTAGGAAGAGGACTTGTAGAATATACAACTTGAATCTTTATCATTATAATCTTTAAGTGCTTCCTGTTTATAATATTTATCATCATTCATCACCAATTCGTTATCATCTGATTAGTTAGTAAGTGCTTCAAATCATGAATTATAAACATTTTATCCATTGCCGAAAATGGATAAAAATGTTGTTGATGATATTAGTGATAAATATGATCAATCAAATGCTGCACAATCTTCAAATAAAGGGAAAAAATCCTATAAGTCAAATGTATGGATTCATACCAGGAGGCTTGATATTGTTGGTGAATATGAAGAACCTAGGGTTGAATGTGTTCATTGTGGGAAGGTGTATATTGCAGGAGGAAAATATGGAACATCTAGCATTTCACGTCATGTAAAAGTTTGCTTTGATATCAATAAAATGATATTTAGAGAGTAAGTACAACTTTTTTTCATTTAATTTATGAATATTATTTATTAATTTTTTTTTATTTACTATATAATCTATGATATGTTTTGTGTCTTATAGGTAAAGATGATGAGGAGAGGATGTAATCAAGTTGACGATAAGTCCTCAAGATGAAATGATGAAGAAGAAGAAGTTAGTGTTTAATTTTTCATATTGACTTTTTGTTAAATAATTATTAATTTATTTTGTTGGATGATTGTTGTTACTTGTTAATTTTTTTTGTTAGATTTTCTCTATTTTGATTGATTAGGATTGATGTATATTATTATTATAGTTAATAGGCAAAATTTTAAAAAAAATCAGAAAATTAGCCCAAAAAAAAAGAGCAAAGCCCGCAGGCTGGCCCATTTACCTATAGATTGGCTGCTGGCGGATATGGATTCCCTTAATTTAGGCCCGTAAAAAATGAGCCCGGACCGAATCGGACCGTTTAGGCGCGGACTGGACGCGGACCGGTCCGATCTGGTCTGGTTTGGCCCGTTTGACAGTGCTACCCATTGCACCGTGACACCATTATTAAGCATGTAAGGACCCATGTTAGGTGGAAGCTATGAAAGAAGAACTAGACGCTTTTCATTCAAACAGAACATGGTCTTTGGTTCCGCGACCTACTGTCACTAATGTTGTTGGTTCAAAATGAGTGTTTCGAGTGAAACAAAAGGAAGATGGCTCTCTTGATAGAGTGAAGGCTTGTTTGGTAGCTCAAGGCTTCAGTCAAGTTTCTGGCATTGACTTTGATGAGATCTACAACCCAATCATTCGTCACAACAGCATTTGACTGGTTCTTGCTATCTTGACTTCTCTAATTGGTGTTGACGACATCTTGATGTTAAAAATGAATTTTTGCATAGAGAGCTCAAGAAGTTGGCATATATGAAGCAGCCACTTGACTTTGTAGATCCAAGTAAACTTGATATGTGTGTCTCCTTCACAAATCTCTTTATGGGTTGAAACACCAGCCAACTTTGAATTCACACAAGCCAGAGGGATTACTAAAGAAAAGATTGTGACCAAACACATTGCTTTAGCAAAGAAAAGTTGAAAAATCTCAAGGAATCTACAGCTTCGACACCTGAATTAAGAGTCAAAGGATCCCATTTGAGTCGAGGTTGTTACAGCTTGGATATGGAGGCACTTGCTGGAGATTTAAAATACAAAAATGGGCACAAAAGGTAGCCTTTCGGCTATCCATGTGGTGAACTTGAGGCATAGAACGGTTCCACCTCTCCCTGATCATGGCTTTGCCAATCTTTAGGCACCTGCATTTGCAATGCCAATGTCTGCTGGTGAACATACGGATCACAACCTAGTAAGTGAACTGAGGAGTGCGATAATAAACATCGTTACAACTATTTGATCAGAATATGTGAAGATGATTATCTAAACAACCTGAAAGCTTCATAGAAACTGTTGACCAAAGGAGAATTTCAGTACTGTGGCATTAGCAGTTTGTGCAGATTTTTGGTTTATGAAGTGGGTTATGGTTAGGGAAGACTAGTTTGGGTTTGCACTACCACTCTTCCTTTCAAGAATTTTGTATTACTAATAAGTACCAGAAATGAGATGGCATTGAAGCATGGATTAACATACCTGAAGATGATGACTTGATCTTCCAGAGTTACCAACAGAAGGACCTTTCACCTGTGGATCGTGATATTACTACTAGCAGCTGAAACAAAAAAATAATATTACCAGTTACATATTTATAAGGTTTTTTTCTGGGCTTGGCCCACTTTAAAAAAAGCCAGACTAAAGTGGGCTTTTTTTTTTTTTTTTTCTCGGTTAAGGCCATAACGCACAATGAGATGATAACGTACAATCGTTGTGCGTTATCCTTAATCACCGTGTTAATCACGTAAAAATTTGACGTGGATCCCAGCTAGCGCTGAGCTGTGGATAATGCACAATGACTGTGCGTTATCAAGCTTAATAACGCACAACCATTATGCGTTATTAAGCTGATAACGCACAGTGAGTGTGCGTTATCATGTGATAGAAAAACCCTAACTTCGCCGCCGCCGCCCATCCCCTTCCTTCTCCTATTTTTTTTACCCCAGTTTAGCCTGCCCCCTCCCCTCCCCCCCCCTCCCCCATTTTTTTTCCTATTTCAGCCCCTTTTCCCCACCCGCTTTTTTACTCTCTTTCCTCCTTTCTTCCTCCTTATTTCTCTATTTCCTCTCCTTCCCCCTTACTGTTTTTCCAGCCTCTCTCATTCTATTTTCTCTCATTCCTTCTTCTTCTTTTCAACCACCTTCATCTCATTTTTCTTCCTTTTTCCATCCTTCTTTCTTCATAAAATTTTTTGTTCCTGCCTCCGCCAACTGCTAGGTATTTTACTCTATTTTTTTTCTTATTATTATTTGTTAATTTTTTATCTAATAAATGTGTATTTTATTTTGAAAATTACAGTTAAATTAGTAAATCTTGGAGATTTTCTTTGGAGTACGAAGGCTATTAAGGATTTGTAGTACGAAGGCTACTAAAGCTGCATTTTAAATTTTCAGTAAGTTTTTAGTTATTTAGAATTTTTTTTGTTTATTACATATTAAGTGTGATTATTTCGGTATTTGTTGTTTGTTAATGTTTTTTATGAATTTTATTTGTTAACTTGAATTAATTTATTTTTTGTGGAAATGGGTTTTATATTTATATTTAAAATGTTTGTTATTAATGAATTTGTACAAATGTGATAATTTTATGTATATAATTGTTTTTGAATTTAAAAAGTGATGTTAGGGTGATGTATTATTTTCTTTAATTTATGTGGATAATTATGTTTACTTTATTATCTTACTTTATGATTATTAGAAATTATTTAGATTATTATTTTGCATATTTCGTATAAATTATTGAGTAGAAAATATGAGAATATGTAATTCGATATTTTTAACATTTGTTTTAAAATGTAGAAAATATGAAAACAAATCTTTTCGTTATAACTTAAAAATTGTAAAATTTAAATAATACAAAACTTAAAAATGGTTCTAGATGCAGTCGATACTCGTCTGGACCTGTACCGGATCCAGTTAAGAGGGAATAACAACACATCTTGGGTTACACATCATGCTATCAATGTTGATGCCTGAAACCAGTGGCGAGTTCGTGTTAGAGATGGTCCTGCTGTTGCTGTTGAGGCATTGTCGTATCCCAGTAATGAGTACATCAGATGGTATAGAGGTATCACAAGGGTTTAATCGGTAACCCAGCTAACCGTGATACCTGTGCGCACGGTTATCAGCCTGCCGGCGTGGACAGACGGATGATGGTAAGTTTTTATGCGTTTCAGTTATTTATGTTGAATTCTAATTTATTTATTTATTTCATTTGTTAAATTCTTTTATTTTTTTTAGACTTCCATGTTGCGGGAGGTGGATGATATGGCCTCAGTGGCAATTCGGGAGCCACCTTCATCTCCTTCACAGATTGCCGCGATCATGAAGAAAGTGCAAATGATCATCCGGCGGTGCATGGTCTCCATCGGGGGTACTTTGGGATGCACTCCTTCACAGCATGATATCCAGGCGACGTTCCCTGTTCAGCCGTCGCGTAGCTGTCCCAGAGAGCACGTTCCAGACCGAGGGGCTCGTGGAGTTAAAAGGGGTGCTTGGAGACATCCTGGCCAGGAAGCAGGTGCTGGACGCCCTCCTGTACCTCCTGCTCCACAAAGGCAGGAACATGTTGACCCATTTGACAGCCCGCACTTAGATATGCCGTCTTATAGTTTGGGTTTGACCCCCAGATTCCCAATCTCTCCCTAGTGAATCCGGGACGTCGCAGATGCCTCCGTGCCCAGTTTAGGATTTGCAGCATTACAATCTCCACATCCTTCAGCCTACGGGTTTGCGGGGTTTAGGGCACCACCTCCTCCGGGCAAAGCCGGTTCATTGAGGCCACAACAACCTATATCGCAGGCATCTTCGTCTGACGAAGAGCAGGGGCAGGATGCTCTCGGCCGCGGGCATCATGTTGGGAAGAAAACCGTGCGATTCACGCCATCTGACTAGCCTTAGCTGTACAGATATAATTTTCAATTTTTCATTGACAGTTATATGTAATTTAAAACTGCATTTAAAATATTCATTTTACTGTTTATCGTGTTGAATTATTAGGTTTATGTATCTTTATTATATTCTTATTTTGTTATAGGGTAGAAATCCGAAAGAAAAAAAAAACTGGCTAACAAGTCAGGAAACGAACAGGAAAAAAATGTAAGATTGAAAAAAAAAAAAAAAAATTTCACTGGAAAATGCACAATGGTTGTGCTTTATCCAGGAGATAACACACAACCGTCATGCGTTATCTCCTGGATAACGCACAACCACTGTGCGTTATCCTTGTGGACGTAGAATAATTTCAAGCAGCTTTCTCAGCAATATTTCACTCCATCAGGCTTTTTCAGTATGCAGGAAAATCACCACACATTTCAGTATGCAATAATTCATATACAATAATTCATATGCAATTGAAAGTCTATAAAACTAGCAAAGTTTCATGGTTCTTTACATATTCAAAACAATCTAGCAAACCACTCACTCTCTTTTCAATTCCCCCAGTTCCTAGCATCTTCATATTAATCCCCCGTCACTGACTAAAATTTTACTGTATTTTGAAATGGAATCAATCAACCCTTTTAGAGTACAACTATTTTGGGATTCTGAAATTGCAAGGGATGCATACGGTCCCTATTTTACTGGAACAATTCGGAAAAGTTGGACATTGCCAACGAACCGAATTATTTCACATTCGGACCTGGTAAAAAAAATATTGAAATACCGAGATATGGATCCCAATCTCTGGAATGTTCGAATGACGATGAGAGTGCCTACGTACTACAAGGCTCATCATATGTTCTACTTTAATTTATATAGCACGAACAATAATGAAGAAATGCAGTATTTATGGACTATTCCGGCCGACATATCGAAGGAAGGAATTCATATTCTTGTTGAATTCGAGCCTATCGAACAACAAAATATTCCAATTACTCACGACATGAACACATCATCTTTGATCGAACATATTACGGTCGTAACACAGATGGTTTCTGATGAACCGTCTATGTTGTACAGTGCCGCAAACAATGATGACAATGAGGTTGACGAGTCAGACGGAGATGAGGCCGTTTCTAATCAATCTGAATCGGATGATGACAATGAACCGGAAGAAGGATAGTTCCAAACTCAATCAATCCTGTAAACCCTGTCAACAAAAACACAGTACAACAATGGGAGAGCAGGCAATGGTTCAACAACGCTAGGTATGACCACACACAATCTGGAGTATTCCTAGATATTGGCTCGGGTTCTCTTGTAGATGACATTATAGAATCTGGTACCGTCCGATTACTCGACTGAAACGATTCCATGACTGACATATAGTTAGGCATGAGATTCATTGACAAAGTGCAGACAGTAAGTGCGGTTCGTAAGTACTCTGTCAGTGTGGGACGTGAGTACCATGTTATGAAAAGTAAGATAGATACATGGACCGCAAGATGTTACCATCACAGTGACGATAATTACTGTGCATGGTACATCCGTATAAAAAAGAAAGCCACGCACAATCGGTGAGAAATAACCAGATTCGTTAAATAACACACATGCCTTGTACAGATAGAACAAAACAAACATAGAAACATGTCTTCAAAATTTATATCAATGTCCATATCACATCTAGTTGCCAACGATCCTGAGATACCTGTTTCGAACATCATTCAAGAAGTGCAGGTATTGTATCAAACTGGCTGTACTTACAAGCGGTCATGGTATGCTTGAAAATTTGCCATCGAGAGGGTTTTTGGTAGCTGGGATACAACCTTCAATATTCTACCTAAATACTTACAAGCTGTACAGGATATAAACTCGGGGACTGTATACGAATTTTTGCATCACAGAACTAGTAGTCCCCCTAATTATGTTTTCAAATTTATTTTCTGGTGTTTCTCGCCGTGTATAGACGGATTTCCATATTGCCGGCCGGTGATTTCTGTGGATGGAACACACTTAAGAGGACCATACAAGGGCGTGTTGTTAATTGCAAGTACGTGGGATGCAAATAATCACTTGTTCCCACTTGCTTTTGCAATTTTTGATAAGGAATCTTCCGAGAGTTGGAATTGGTTCCTTAAAAACTTGCGAGAATATGTAGTCAAAGATCGCCACGTATGCCTCATTTCTGATCGCCACAAAGGTATTTTCTCAGCTATTCAAAGTCAACCTTTGTTGCAACCACTATTTGCAGTTCACCGGTTTTGCTTACGCCACATTTGAGCAAATTTCAACAAGACCTTTAAAAATACAATCCTAAAAAGCTTGATGTGGCAGGCCGGAACAGAAACGAAACAATGAAAATTTGACCGTATAATGAAAGAGATTCTAGAAAGAAATGTGGATGCTTACATTTACTTGATGAAGTTGGACGCAGAGAAATGGACACTGTTGCGTGATGGCGGTCACAGACACGGTATCATGACAACCAACATTTCCGAGGCACTTACCAGTGTGTTGAAGAAATCTAGGGTTCTACCTTTAAAAGCCCTGGTTGAACTAATATTCAACAAACTAGTTAAGTACTTTCACCAACACCGTGAAGAGGCAGAAAATTGTGTGCATCCATTTCCAACTCGAATTTTTGACAAGTTATTGCGGATTGAACTAAAATTAAAAGAACACAAAGTTACAACTTACAACCCGCGAAAGGGAATATATATGGTCAAATCTCCAATCCGAGTTTTTGGTACGGGCAACAACGTCTATATATTGCGGCTAAATAATAAATTTTGTAGCTGCGGAAAATGGCAAACATATACATTGCCTTGTTCTCATGTTCTTGCAGTGTGTAGAGAAAATGGGTCAAGAACATATGCTTATGTTCCGGAGATATATTCGCGACAAACGTACATAAAAACTTACTAAGCGAATTTTCATCCGGTCTTGAGTGAGAACTTTTAGAGGGATGTCCCTTTTAACTTGACATTCTATCCTCCAAACATGAAAAAGGAACGGGCTAGGAAATAAGACAAGCGATTTCAGGGAGAAATGGATTATAGAAATCCGGATTCTCCCCCAAGATGTGGTAGATATCGCATGCCGGGACATAATAGGAAAAATTGTAATAACCCCGGACCGAGCAATGTATAAGTTTGACATTTTCTTGAAACAGTTGTAATAAAACATGTTTATAGTAATGAAAATTTTCTTTCAATTTCTTCTAATTACTACATCATTGCTCTAAATATTTATGGTTTCTTTAGTATTACTTCTTCAAATAACTTACAATGAAATGGTCAAATGTAAATATATTTTCCAAGAAAATGATATAAATAGCACAAAATAAGTTAAATATAATAAATACAGTCTTTTTAAAAAAATTATACAATTATAAGTTTTTCCAAAACAAATTTTCATTAAAAAAAACAATTCATTAAACAAATTACTAAAAAAAAACTTATACAATTATAAGTTTTCCCAAAAGAAATTTTTATTACAAAAAAAAAAAAAGTTCATTCAAAAAAATAAAATAAATTAAATAACACAATTGTAAACAAATAAAAAAAATAAAAAAAAAACATTTAAAAAAATTGAAAAAAAATTTAAAAAAATTTAAAAAAATAAAAAATAATTACGTGGCTGATAACGCACAACAAGTATGCGTTATGCCTAGTCATAACTTCGTCTGGTCGAGAAGGGAGAAAGCCCGGGGAACTGGACTACTTTGCCTCTTCTATTACATTAGATTACAGAGAAGTCCATTCTCGTCATGATCGATCCATGTCCTTTCATAGATTCTCGAACCTCCGACAGACAGAATCTCCATGTATTTCTTCTTTCTCTCCTCCCCTCCCTAATACCTAATACATAGTTCCGCCTATGGAGCCTAAAGCTTCAACCATGGCAGTAACCAGTAAGTTGGCCTAGTCTCTTCTCTCGCCCAGCCTTCTTCAGTGGCCAAGTTGAAGCCTTCAACGGTTCTTCGGCCTACCACATTTCTTTTTCAAGATTGAGCTTGTTCAATTGAAGCTAATGCTATGCCCTTGTTCAAGAGAAAGCAAGGATGGCCATAGATCATAGCATAGCTAACGGCTCAAACAAAAGAGATTAGCCTCTTGATCGATCGATTGATTGGATCGAAGTACGAAGGGGTTGATTGAAGTCTGAGATCAGCCCAAGACTATGGCCGAGTAACTAGCTGCAGGATTGGACGTCTATCTATCTCACACCCCTACTCCTATAAAGGCCGGCGGAAGGAATGCTCTGCTCATCTTTCTTACCGCTCGTTACCGCAGCGCTCGTTCACCCCTTCGGCTTCTTCCATTCAAAAAAAAGGTAGTGTCTTTTTCCTATTCTTATTGGTAAATCGCATCTTGAAGTAAAGCCAAGGCATTATTGAAGGAAAGAAATGGCGGGTCGGTCAATTGCATTAGGTAGGAGATGCAGGACTTATCTTAACCGCAAGTGCATTCGCTATTCTATTCCATCCTCAATCCCGGATTCCAAAGTTTTTATCTCTTCTTTACTTTTAAGTGACAAGGGGGTGACAAAGGGTATACTTTCGTCTCTATGTCACCGTCTCATCAATGAGCGTAGATTAATAGATATGGATTTTGTGCTTGTCAATCTGTATCCCATTCTTTAGGTATAGTTTTCTTTGATCACGGATCGACGCACACTGATTGTGCGTTATCAGCCACGTTGGCTGATTAGCTTAACTAACTGATAACGCACAATGGTTGTGCGTTATCATTATAGATAACGTACAGTCATTGTGCATTATGGCCTGAATAAGAAAAAAAAAATAAAAATAGGCCCACTTCAGTCTGGCTTTTTTTAAAATGGGCCTGGCCCAGAAAAAAACATATTTATAATTAAAGACAATTATATGTAATAGGATAAATTTTAATTTGGTATCTAGAATTTGTAATTGTGTAGAGTAAGTACTTGATTTTTTAAAAATCTCAAAATAATAGTTGAAATTAATTAGTTTGTCTCAAATTGGTACTTCTGTTAAGTTCAAAAGGAAGACTTGTTAATTAGGCTGAAATGCTATAAGTAAAATAGATGGGATATATTTGACAGACAAAATTCATTGGTCCTTAATTGAAATTTATCGCACCAAATACATCATCTTCTTCCTCTCTAAAGTCTAAAAAGAACAAACCAAATTTCCTTTCCACCCAAATTTCTCTTTATGCTTTCCAGGGTAAAAATATATATTTCTCTTTTTGAAATTCCATTTTCATTAAACCATTGCTCTCTTAACCTTTATCTCCCATTGATAGATTTACATTTACACTTACCTAATATCTGCTATTGAAGCCAAAAATTTCAAACAAAGAAAAGCAAGGCAATCAAAACCAAAAGAAACAGAGAGGGAAAAATAGTGAGGTTCAATCAAACAATTACATCAAAAAATCCTTAATCCACGAGATATTTGTGAATTAGGAAGAAATTGAAATACCAAGGAGGAGAATGTGGATGACTGAGATTTAGAAACATTGTGGTTGGAATTTGAGGATGAAAGAAAGCTGGAAACAACAATTGATCGTCCTGTAATAGTTGCAATTGATCCTCCTGTAGTAGTACCTGCCATTTTTGTACAAAAAATAAAGTCACTGAAGGTTAAGAGAGTCGAAACCTAATGAAAATGAAATTTCAAAAAGAGGATTTTTTCCTGAAAATAAAAAAGAGAAATTGGGTAAAAAGGAAAATGGGTTGTTCTTGTTTAGATTTTATAAAGGAAGAAGATAATGCATTTTGTGGACAAGTTTTAATTAAGGTCTAATGAATCTTATCTTCCAAATATATTCCATATATTTTACTTATAACATTCAACCCTAATTTGAAAGCCTCCAGTTTGAAACCTAATAGAAGTACCAAATTGAGACAAATGTGTTAGTTCTAAATATTATTTTGAGATTTTTAAAAAATTAAGTACTTACTTGAGATAGTTGCAAATTTTCAGATACTAAACTGAAATTTATCCTAAGTAATATTGTTCTTCTGAAAATGCATTACTACCCCTTATGAATAAAATGTATGAGTTTTTCACAGTCAATAATTAGGATTAATCTCTATCTATCTCTACTATTATAAAAGTGTGGAAGAGGGTGATGGATAGTTTACACTTTTGTGGTCTATTACTTTTTTGAACTACCTAAAATACCTTTTAATTAGATGAATTATTAATTTTAAGTATAATGAAATATTGTCATTTAAAGGTTTTTTTTAGAACTAAATTAATAATAGTAGTCATAAAGTTAAATTGAGAGTTTTGAACAATAAATGGATAGAGTACAATAATGAGAATTTAATTACATGGAGGAGTTGAAAGAATTTGGAAGAATTAAAAGAAATTGTTAATTAGATAATAATTTTAAAGTTACAAAAAAAGATAATAAAAATTACGTGAGGTAAATAAAGTAAGATTGAAGAATAATAGGAATTCCATGAAGTTTGTTAGTAAAAGAAAGAATTGAAGTGAAGTTGCTAATTACACAATTATTTGAAAGTTACAAAAAAGATAATAAAAATTATATTATCTGAATAAAGTTAGATAGAAGGATAGTAAATCCATGAAGGTTGTAGATTAAAAAAAGAGTTGAAGAAAAATTATTAGTTAAATTAGTTTTTTGAAAGTTATATAAAAGATAATAAAAATTACATGAGATAAATAAAGTTATATACAAGAATATAAAAATTCCATGAAGTTTGTAAGTAAATGAAATAATGAATTTTGGAGAGTTAAAATATTTTATTTTTGCAAAAAATAAATTTAAAAAATATTAAACAAGTTAAAATTCAAGGAAAATAAATAATTAATAAAAATATAAGAATAACTAATAATAATTAATTAAAGTTACCTAATGTTAGAGGAGGATAAAAATCACATGGAGAAAGATTAACTTAGAAAACTTATTCGTGAAGGTATTTAAATAGAGAAGTAAACAAATTATTTGGTTAGGAGTTAATAATTGTAGAAAGGATAAAAAAAATTAAATAAAAAGTAATAAATTAAATTATTTATAAATTACATTTAATACAAAGAAGAAATAAATTTTTAGAATGCTTTTAACATTTATAAAATAATTTATTTTACAAACTTTCTTATATGCAAATGCACGTAGATCTTACTAGTATTAATAAAACTAATTGTGCAAATGGGAACTTTAAGCTATGGACAATCATCGGATGGAACGTATTGCATATTGCTATGTTGCAGAAATCACATTCATACGAACAAGAACAAATCTTAATAGTGTATTTAATATCCATTTGATCTCTCAAACCAAATTTAGTTAAAATCAACAACTCCTCACATCCACTCTAATTAGAACTAAAAGTTAGCAAAACGAGATTTTCTAGAAATACTCTTTTAAGTTATTGAGATTGAAATATTACATTAAACCTAAGTTCCTTTTCCTCCCAAACCCTAACCCATAAAACTCAAGCAGTTGTTGCTACCACCAGAAATGCACAACAAATCAATGTCAATGCACCTTTCCCCTTGTATTTTTCCATTCCCTTCACTTCATTTCCTCCTCTCTCATTGCTCCCTTCCCCTCTCCCCCAAATATGGCTAGGACTATAGATTGGACTTTGTGAGTCGGACCTAGGTCGGTTCGAAGGGGCTCACTAATGACGAGCACGAACTCAGCTCATGCAGATTCAAGCGGAATTCAGGTCGACTGGATGTTTTTTAATTAAAATTTTCTTTTCAAAGTTAAGTTAGAGCCAAATGAAAGAGAATGAGATAACAAATTCTTGTTTCATAAAATTATTTAGAGTTATCCATCTAAAAATTTCAAAGTATATTTATTATTACTTAAACTAGTTCATCGTAAGTTTTTTTTTTTAAAAAAAATTAATATCCAAAATACTAATCTTGTTGCAAATTCATTAATATGCAATAATAAAACTATTTACTCTTTCATTTCAATTGGATGAAAATTATTTTTCTAATTTACTATTAAATATATTTTTTTGCTAAATTATGGTACTTAATTATAACAAGTTTAATATTCTTGTATCTTAAGTGATAATTTTAGTTAGAAAAGTTTAGTTTTCTTTCTTTTTTATCTTTTGCTGGATATTAGAAAAGTTTAGTTACTAACCAAATAACTAAACTTACTAACTCTTAGTGTTTTCATTAAAAATAATAAGTTATTTAATTTGTTTATCATGATAATAAAACAGCATGTCATAATAGTTTTTTTACAAATTATTTACATCAATAAATATGTTTCATAGTAGTTTCTTTACTAATTATTCACATCAATAAATATTAACATAATAAGTCGTTATTAATTTACAGTGCTTGTAACTAATTTAAATGTAATACCTAAAAATATTTTATGTAATATATATATATATATCATATATTTGGACCGAACTTGCTTATACCCAATCTCAGCTTGAAATTAGTTGGGCCTAAAAAAAAAAATTCTCGGACCCAACTAGTCTAGGTCCTAACCCGAATTAGGCTTGACTCCCAAAATTTTTGGGCCGAGCTCAAGCTAAATGTGGCTGTGTGCTTGTTATATCGACAATTATGCTAGAGTCCCTAACAAATATGTGCTCAAGTTATATAAAGGCATGAACTATTTTTTAATTATAAACTTTTATTTTACCTTTTTGTGCTTTTTCATATGCATGAACTATTTTCGACATTGCAAGTATAACAATTTAAAGATCTCATGATAGAATTCGACTTATTTTGACAAATGAATCTAATAGAATAGTAAAAAATAACTAAATCATTTAAACTGTCTCTACTATTCTAAAAGTTCCATAAGAGGTCATGGTTGATTTATACTTGTTTGATTTATTACTTTTTTGAACTATCTAAAATGACATTTATTTAAATGAATTATTAATTTTAAGTATAGTGGAATATCATCATTTTAAAGCTTTTACTATACCTAAGTTTTATTAATTTTGAGTATAGTGGAATACCGTCATTTTAAAGCTTTTGTTATATCTAAGTTAAATAGTAGTCAAGAAGTTAAATAGTGAGTGTTAATATATATATATATATATATTGAGTGTTAAAAATTAAATAGAGTACAATAATTGAAAATTTTACATAGAAAATAACAATAATTAATGATGTCAAATAGAGTTAAATAGAAGGATAATACAAATTACATAAAGTTTATAAGTGAAAGAAATAATGAATTTCAGAGAGTTAAATATTTTGTATACAAAATGTAAGATAAAAAATATTAAACAATTAAATTTAAAAACAATAAATAACTAATTAAAATATAAGAATAAATCATTAACTAATTAAACTAACAAATGTTATAGGAAGATAAGAATTATATAGAGAAAAAATAAACTTGGAAAAATTATTATTCCATCCAAAAAAGCTTGGAAAAATTACTCACAAAAGCGTTCAAATAGTGAAGTAAACAATTATTTATTTGGGAGTTAATAATTATATAGAGGATAATAAAATTTATTCAAAGAAATTTAAATAATAAGCTATGAGAATTATTTGTAAATACATTTAACACAAAGAATAAAGAAAATATTTTATTTAGGAGTTACATATTTTTTGATGAATTATTTAGCAGTTACATAGATGATTACATAAAAAAATAATTAATTCAAAATAATTATTTTTTAAAGTGTATTGTAATATGGTTTAGAATTAAGAGAAATGTGTAATTATCATTAAAATCATTTAAATTGTGAAAGTAACCACTAAAAAACCCATCAAGATAAACATATAGCTATCATTAAAGTCATCTACACTGAGAAAGTGGCCACTAAAACAACCTAATGAATACATAAAAATATTAAATAGTTAAATGAGTTAGTAGAAAGAGAGTTCCAAATATAAAGAGATAAATAGGTTACTAGGGAAAATTATTTCAAATATTAAAGGGAAAAATAAAAATTCTCTAAAATAAAGTAAGATATGAGACAATTCAAGAGTTTGACGCTCCTAATAACATTCTAATGACATATTAATAATTATTAGTTTTTAGTTATATTTCCACATATGTTTACCACATGAATACATCATGAACAACCCCAAGTAGTGTATTGACAAATGAGTTAGTCAAAAGAGAATTTAAAATATTAAGAAGATAAATGAGTTATTAGGCAAAAAATATTCCAAATATTAAAGAGAAAAATGAAAATTCTTGAAAATAAACTAAATATAACTATTCAGAAAAGATACCATTAAAAAGAAGCATGATAAAATCGATAATAATTTTAATTTTGCTAAAATTTTACCACGTGCAAACGCACGTACATGCTGCTAGTATTATAAATATGTATAAAAAATACACCAAATGTTACCATGAAATCATTAAAATATTACAAACTTGCAATATAAAAAATGTTTCATGATTAAAAAAGATAAAATAAAAGTTCTTGGTTATAAAAAACTAAAATAAAGTTCAAGACTATAAAGAGAAAAGTAAAAATAGTTTAAGGTTATTTGCTACAATATCTCTTTGTACAATTAGCTTTTCTTAAAGTGAACAAAAAAATTTAAAATCAAACTCTCTCTAAATACATCCTCCCAAAGAAAAGTGGAAAGTTTTTTTGTGTTTAGTCTTTATCAATATTCAAAAATGTTTGCAAATAAAGACATTGAAAGATTGCATGTATTCAGAATTTTCAAGGTTCCTTCAAATTGATTTAAGCTCATCATAAAGTTTTATCCTCCAAAAGATTCAAGACTGCAAGCATTGATGGGAAAACATCACTCTTTTTTGACTTGAGAAATCCCTAATTATCCTTTACAAAACAAGGTAAAGGGAAATGGCTTCTCACTGCACTTTGAGTAAAAGCATATTCCCTTTTACTGCTTATAAAATAGGGGAAGTTACCATCAGTAGCCATACTAGAACGATTATCTATTGAGAATCAGAAGAAGGTAGAATGGTTAGCAACATAGAGATAGTAGCAAAAGAGGTGATCAAACCATCATCTCCAACCCCCCTTCACCATAATAAAAACTTGAAACTATCCTTCCTAGATCAATTATCTCCACCTGTCTATGTAACGATGATTTTCTTTTATGAAGCTAGCCAACTACATGGCAATAGTTCTTCTAGTTATGCACAAGTCTCTGAATTGCTAAAGAAATCTTTATCCAATTCCCTAACAAGATTTTACCCCTTAGCAGGAAAAATTGCAGAGGATTTCACTATTGATTGCAATGATAGTGGAGCCCTTTATGTGGAGGCCCGGGTTCGTTGTCAGCTGTTGCAGGTTGTTGAAAATCCTAACATGGAAGAGCTTAGAGAGTACTTACCATTTGAGTCAAAAGGCCAAGTGGAGTCAGTAAAGGAGAACGTCGTGCTGGCTATTCAAATCAATTTCTTTGACTGCGGAGGAATTGCAATTGGAGTCCAAATGTTCCATAGGATAGGCGATGGTTTGTCCTTGGTTACTTTTGTGAAAGCATGGGCTGCTAATTGCCATGGAGATGACACAATCTCAGAGTATTCCAATTTTGGTGTAGCTAATTTATTCCCTCCAAGAGACCTATCCAGCATTGGATTGACACAAACTAGAGGGGTTACTGCAGAAAAGATTGTGACTAAACGTATTGTTTTCAGCAAAGAAAAGTTGGCAAACCTCAAGGAATCTGCAGCTTCAGCACCCGAAGCAAAGGTCAAGGATCCTACTCGGGTCGAGGTTGTTACAGCTTGGATATGGAGGCACTTGCTGGATATTCAAAGTACAAAAGTGGGCACAAAAACTAGCCTTTCAGCAATCCATGCAGTGAACTTGAGGCATAGAATGGTTCCACCTCTTCCTGATCATGCCTTTGCCAATCTCTGGGCACCTGCATTTGCAATGCCAATGTCTGCGGGTGAACATACAAATCACTACCTAGTAGGTGAGCTGAGGAGTGCTATAAGAAACATTGATCATAATTATCTGAGCAAAATATGTGAAGATGAGTATCTAAACAACCTGAAAGCTTCACAGGAACTGTTTGCCAAAGGAGAGTTTCAGTACTGTGGCTTCAGCAGTTGGTGCAGATTTCCTGTATATGAAGTGGATTATGGATGGGGAAAACCAGTTTGGGTTTGCACTACCACTCTCCCCTTCAAGAATGTTGTAATACTAATGAGTACTAGAAATGGAGATGGTATTGAAGCGTGGATTAACATACTTGAAGATGACGACTTGATCTTCCAGAGTTACCAGCAGATGGACCTTTCTCCTGTTGCTGGTGACCTTGCAAACATATGAAACTTACAAAATTGTATTATGAGTTTTCATCTTTATAATTTAAGGCGATATATAATATTCTTCTTGTACAAATATATTATTATCCCTTATTAATAAAGTTTACGTTTTTCATGATCTAGTAATTGCGCAATTGGAACTTCAAGCTAAGGATAATCATGGAATGGTAAGTACTACATATTGCTATGTTACAGAGATCACATTCATACCAACAACATTAACACATCTTGATATTTTAACATCTTGATATTGTATTTAATATCCATTCAATCTTTGAAAATATGCTCAAATCTAATGTAGATACTATGTTGTCAACTTAATTCCTAAATTTACTTGAAATCAACCAACTCATTACATCCAGTCCAATTAGAAGTAAAAGTCAGCAAAAATAGATTTTCTATAGAAGGGGTTAACAAAACAGAGAAATCCAATTTGCAGATACTAGAAAAGTAGACAGAAAAAGCACCTATATATAATAACTATTTCTATTTATATTTGCATTCTCTTCCGGGTTAACAAGCCTTTCTGCATTCTCTTCTAGATTAGAAAACTAATCTAAATCTACTAAATATGAAAAATCCGCCTATACTAATATAGGTGGAGAAGAAAAATTGAGCAGAGGTAGGCAAGTTTATAAGGTAGAGATCCTCGGCCAATTCCTTCATTTTTCAAAACGACCAAAAGTACTAGGTATGATTTAGTTCTTGTTCTTAGGGTATTAAAGTCAAAAGTATTGGCAGCTCTGGGGGCTTCCATAGAACAACTTCTTTTAGATGTAGAAGATTCCAAAATTTCATATACGTATAGACAGAAATAATAAAGGGATTCAATTCGGTAAAATCCATTTTTGCTTTTGCTCTTATGGATGTAATTTTTGTCTATAGCTTGGCATCAAGGCGATTTCTTATCCAAAACGAATTTTTTTAAACACAAGGAGCCTGGATTGAAATCAGAGTCGGATGTCTGTGTTTGTGTGTACATGATGGAACCGCTTTACAATCTAAAGTGTATATACTGGAGAACTCCTTTTCCTATAGAAGAGATTTGTAGACTGGGAATATCTTAAAATGGCTTGGGTCCGTGGGGGAGGATCCTTTTTAAGCATTTTAGAAAGGACGTGAATGCCTCTAGTTGTGTGGGGAACAAATTCTCAAAGATAATTCAGAATACCAAGGAATTGTTGAACCTGTTTGACAATAAGATTTTCTTTTGGAAATTTTAGCAATATGAGTGCCTGGCTTGTTATGGCCTTGCACAAATTCCATTCTTAGAAACCTATTAGTTTGCTGAGCCAGGACCATTTTTCTTTGTGACAACATAATGCCATATTCCTTGATAATGTTTGCAAATTCGGAAAGTAACTAGAGAATCTCTGGGTATGTAGCGTAGAATAGTAAGATATCCTTAATATTGTTGAGAATCCTACATCGGCTAATTAAAGAAATTAATTACAACTTATAAAGACATGGGCAGTCCTCTCCTCTTGAGGTACCTTTTGGGGTGAGTTAGGCCCAAGCCCAAATTCTAACATGCAAATGTCCGATCCTGCAAAATTCCACGCACACACACACCAGATGTCCATTCCTGGGCGTGAGGGGGTGTGTTGAGAATCCCACATCGGCTAATTATTGTGATTTTGCAAGTGGCAGATTTACAGACTCAGAGATTCATTATTATTCCACTTTTAAGGAGATTTTTGCGATTAAGTATGCAATTAAGAAGTTCAATTATCATCTTATTTGACATTACTTCTTGATTGATATGACATGTCTAACATTCCCAAGAATGCTAAAATTCAAGTAGAAGATCATTCTTCAACCACAGTTACTTCAATGGAAAACCATCTGGCATTAGTAGTTTGAGAAAACAAAGATTATTGTGATTTTGAAAGTGACAAATTTATAGACTCAGAGAATCATTATCATTCCACTTTTAAGGAGATTCTTGCAGTTAAGTATGCAAATAAGAAGTTCAATTATCATCTTATTCAACATCACTTCTTGATTGAATGTGACATGTCTAACATTCCCAAGAATGCTACAATTCAAGTAGAAGATCATTCCTCAACCACAGTTACTTCAATGGTCGTAATAGTTTTCACAATACTCTTTTGAAGTTCATAATATTAAGGATAAGCAAAATGTTGATGGAGATTTTTTCCCAAGATCATCCTCATCCTCGCAAAGGATCCAGAACCAATCCACATATTTGATACTTCTGAATATCCTCCCGAATTTCTGACCTTACCTGAACCTCTTAACCCCGAAATTGGGTTACATTTGGCTTACTTTTTGGTCCAAAAATAATTACTATTGAAAGGAATTTTTTTTTGAATTTTAAATTTTTTAAATTGGAGGGAAAGCTATTCACCTTCTATATAAAATATTTAATATTCTTCAAAAAGTAGTCCAAATGAAATTACTTCTTGAGTTTAAATATTTTGGATTGAAAGGCAATCCAAATAAGCCCTATAGCTTCAAAAAGAGAATATTATGAAGGACAAGTTTTCAGGTTCTATGGCGGTTCTACTCTCAATTCGTTTGGTATATATCCAAGTTATCCATTTGCCCTTATCTTCTTCCTAAAACCAACCAATTTCCCCCTAGAACTTTTATGATTCTTCGTTTACCTATATCACCAATATCACATTTTGATTGAAATTGACACCCACACTTTTAGAAACCTTCCTATAGACCCACACCTTAAAACTTTTCTCTATTGGTTTAAACATCCTCCCCTATGGACTCATATGTTTAAACTAATGCTTATCTAGCAATTCGTTTTTACTGACCCTTCCACAAACACCAAGACACACCTTATTTTATCCCTCTCTGCACTATTTAGCGTATCTATGTTGTCTCTACCTACAACATGGAATACGAGTACTATGAGAAGCAGTGGTTCTTGTTACAAGAAAATATCTAGTGCTTTTGTGTTTCTTTTGAACAAATGCTTTTTGTATATTTTGCGTTAATAAGTAGTATGCCTCCTAATTTTGATTGGGTGCACACACAAACACACACGCACATATGTGTGTATCTATAGGTATATATTAAAGATATATATATATATATATGTATATATGTAATAAAAACGAGCCACAAAAATATTTAAATCTATCTATAAACTATTTTAACATATTAACTCCAAAAAAATTTCCATAACATATCTAATAAATAAAAACATTAACTATTGTTATTATAATGAAAAAACACACATTTCATAACTGTCCTAGGCGTGATTTCATATTTTAGAACTGTTGAATGATGAGCTCATTGTCAATAGTCATGAATACATATTTCTCAGTATAAGTGACCAAGCAATCTCATCCAAGTATTTCCCATGAGATTATGCAACCATGCTTCACAATTTTCACAGCAGAAAATGCTCTTTCCACAGTACTTGTAGCAACTAGGTAGAATTAATGCTAACTTAATCAGTAAATATGCTAATGGATAGATAGGACGCTTCCCATTTTCAACTAATTTCTCGGTTAAGTTACCAATGCCTCTTAACACAAGAAATTCATCACAACGTTGCAATCAAGAATATATCTCCAATCGATTATCCAGAACTACCAAATCGGTGGAAGAGAAATCAAATGGATAAAATTTAGCAAACTAAATTAACTTTTGCTTGTCAAAGGCAGAGAATGAATTATCTAGAACTAAGCATCCCAAACAAAGAAACAATTCAATATCTGCTTCTATGAAGCGATCATTAAGCTCCTATAGTAGCATGTCCACAATAGTGTAAAGCAAATCAATGAGATAATGATGTAAATTTGTAATCTCTTAAACCATACCTCAGGATCTTCCTTTAGATGAAAACATCTCTTCCATGTTAGGAATACTAACGGCATGAGTAGTGCCAAATAAAGAGACTTCACTCAATAAAGATTTCCATCCACTATCTCTTAATCTTTGTAACCTCTACTTTGATATATCAACTAACTTCATGGCGCTGATGATATCTTGATGTTTTCTTTGCAATGCTTGTGACAATTCATTGGTGATTGCTAACACATCTTTCATCAAATGCAAGGTGAATGCTCGAATGTTTGTAACAAAACTAAGAGGCCATTAGCTTTGACTCTTTGATCTGTGTTTGATCCATCATGTCAATTACTGATGAGTACATAATAATTAAATTTATTAAAGTACCATAATATGAATCCAACCATTTTCAGCACTTCTATTATGACTAGTTTCTTGATTCATTCCTCGTCCACTAAGAATTTCTCTATTATCCATTGCTTCTTTAAATTTTTTGATTTGTTTCTCACGTAGTATATCATGTCTTTTGTATGAACCTCCAACAATATTTAGTATAGTAGCAATTAAGTTGAAAAGTGAAGCAACTTGAACATGATTCTTCACAATGGCAACATGTGTCAATTGTAATTGATGAGCAAAGCAATACACATAAAAAACAGACGAGCTTTCTCAAAATTAAACTTTTAAGACCATTGAATTCACTTTGCATATTGCTAGCTCCCACGAATTCTAGATAAACTTAATCCATGTTTACAAAATAAGGACTCAATTGCACACTTCAGTGACAAAGCAGTAGTATCACTAACATATACTATGCCAACAAATTGCTCAACGACAGCTCCTCTGTTGTTTATATAACCCAAAGTGATGGCCATTTGTTCTTCGTTAGATATATCATGTTACTCATCCGTAATAATACCAAAATATTCATTTCCAAGATAATTTATAATGGCATTTGTGGTCTCAATTGCAGCAGCCTTGACAATATATTTTTGAATGTTATGAGCAATTAGTTGATTATTTACGGGAGCATTTTGTAAAATTATACTCTTTATATCTTCATTATGATCAGCTAAATATCGAAGGAGTACAAGAAAGTGACCTTGATTAGCAAAATATTTTGATTCATCATGACCCTGAAAAGCTAATCTTTGCTTTAGAAGAAAGCTAATACAATCAATTGATATTGTTAACCGATTTCGATATGAACTACGAACAAGACCTATTTGCTTGGAAATAGCACTTGCAATATGTTGGTTTTGGTTCATAAGATCTCGACACTTCTCCAAAGCAATGTTATGAGTACTATTTGGACCTCCAACATGAATATGAAGTCTTTCTTTCTCCCTCCAACTAGTATTATACCCTTCTGTAATAAATATATCTCCACCAGACTGTTTTCCAACATCAAGTATAAAAAGATAGCAACACAAGCAATATGCATCATTTTTTGCTTCACTATATTCCAACCAATTACAAAATTCACTATACTAAGATGGACAAAATCTTCAAAATTTGTTTCCAAATTTTCTATTGGGAAGTCATGTGATGGAGTTGACAAGACCTTTTTTTTGTAAGTATGTCCGTCTCATTTGGGTGATAGCTTGAATCTTATGATGTAAACTAGGATCTACAGGAAGAGCTTTTAAATTTATCTTAATTCTACTTTGTTTCAAACAAATTTGCTGGATATACTATTTGGTTGGGAGCAAAATGATTGCTTAGGAGAGCTTGCTTCCTTTTAAAATATTTATCCATACTCTAATAAAAATTTAAAAATACAATTAAAATGGTGAAACATTCTTAAAGATGTAAAATAATTTAAGCCTTTTATCTTTTACAAGACAAAAATATTCATACTACAATAACTAAAAAGTACTGATACAACTAAATAAAGAGGACTAAAAACATGAACTTTTTTTTTTTTAATAAGAATAGATTAAACAATAATTAATGAAAACTGAAGAGGATGGGTGGGGCAGATTTTTACCAAAAAAAAAAATGATTAGTGGACCAATACTTTGACACCATAACAATAAACAATATCATATTTTATTTATCATAGACATAGAAATTAGCTAGTTAAGAATTAAAATTTTAAATATAATATTTCATATGAATGCGACATGCCATTACCAACATCAACATATATATAATATGTATATATATGTATATATATATTATAAGTGTATATATATGTATATATTGTATTATTGATTATAATAATAAATACATTAAAAGAAAGCAAACTTATCTATGGATGTAAGCCTTGATGGAGTATATCAGACCAAAGTGGTACAGAACCTAAAAGCTTTCTTCTAATTCTTGTGAGTCGCACACCGCCAGTCTTTTTTTTAACTAATGCGCCGTTGTTAGGGAAAAAAGGAAGAAGAAGAGTTATTAATTTATTAGGAGTAATGAAAGGGTAAAGATTTCTACTGAAATAAGGAGAAGAATTGAGGATTTTCTTGTGAGGTAGGGTCACTATTAAAAAAAGAGTCAATGAACAAAAAACTTATACACTAACTGCACAAGGAATTTTACAAATTAAGTGGGGTCCCGTGCCTCTACAGTAAACCTGCCTCTATCGAATTGAATGACATCATAAATATATAAAAAAAATTATGAATATATTAATAATTTATTTACATACATATTATACATCAATTAGCACTAAATATAATTTTAAAAAATAATTAAAGGATGTTATAAATTTATTAATTCAAAAAATACATATAAAAATATAAGTTTTTGTGAGAAATTTAAAAAAAATAAAAAAATCAAAAACTGGCTTAATTGGTGGTACAAAGGATTGGTCCAATCGGTCGGTTTAATCGGTTTTGACCAAGTTTGATTAGTTTGATTTCCTATTGATTTTTCAAAAAATCAGACTGGTCTAGAGTTCGGTTCCCAGTTCAGTTGGTCAGACCGACTAGTCTGGTCCAATTTTCTCAACAGTGTTTCTAACATAGAAACTAGTAGAAATAATAATAATGAGAGAGAAAATTTTGAAGGCATTCTAGCTTATACAAGAAAAAAAATCTAAAATTTCGTATTTTCTTCAACAGTGTGATATCTCAGATGTGACAAGTAAAAAAAATGAAGTGAGTATAAAAGAGAAGTGTGTATTGAAATGTGTATTAAATGATTTTGACTATCTGAAAAATAGAAGTGCAATATGTCTTACCCCAAGTAAGAATTAAACTGTGCAGCGCAAATCGAAGTGTAATTAATCATAATCATGTATCTCTATATGCTAAATTTTTCTCAAATTTATAAATATTGTCTATTTAGTCTTTAAATTTTAGGCCTCGATAAAATATGATTTTCAAAGTTTATTTTTTACTGTTATGGTGTCGAGATAATTTACAATAATTTCAATATCTATTGTTGTTAAACACTTAAGTTATGGGGAAAATATCAAACGAACTACTCATGTGTGGTAGTCTGAAAGGTAAAATAAGTACTATAAGCTATTTTGTTTAAAAAACGCATGTGACGTGCGCTTTTAGGATAGAAAACAATTTTCTAGTTTTTCCCAAACCAAGTCATGGGTGTGTTTCGTTTGGGGAGAATGATCTATATTGTCTATTTTACCCTTTATGTTATCTCGTATGAGCAAATCGTGTGATTTTTTGACAGAATTTAAATGTTGGCTATCAGAAGGATCTTATTGAATTTTTGTAAATTATTTTTGGAGTACAATGGCAAAAAATAAATTTTGAGAACCATATCATGTAAAGGCCTAGACTTTAATAACTAAACAAACAATTTTCTCTCGAATTTCTAAATACCAAACATGATAAGAATCAAATGTATGATGTTTTTGAGTGAGTAATTTCAGTTTTTCACTCCCTAAGATCCCCCAAAAGATGAACATAAAATAAACTCCACAAAACCACTAAAAACTCTTGAAAACCCCTAGAGGACAATGCCCAAGAAATCCAAAAAGGATAGCAAATAGAGGAACTTCAAAAAAGCTAATAGCACTCTAGAATAACTAGGAAATTAAAACCCTGTTAATAATTTTCAAATGATCACACAAATCAACCAAATAAAAACTCTAGATTAACTATGAATCTAAGACCTTATTTGAGTTTATATGCAAAAGAACACTAGAATCTTAGAAGAATGAACTCTTGATAAGTCAAGAAGAGAAGACATGGAGAAGGCTCTACTAAGCTGAACTCTCATGAAGAAGAAATCTTCTAAATTGATAGTAAGTTCGAAATTAGGGTTTTCAGTCTTAATATGTGGTATTTATATATGCCAACACCTAGCTCAATTAGTAATACTAATCTATGAGTCTTAAGACTCTTAAACAACCAGCAAACATACTTCAAAACACTAAAAATGGAGTTTGGAAGCAAAATTAACGAGCTGGAAAAGTTTAGGAACCAAAATGTAAAATCCGAAAAAAATGGGACAAGGGCCACGAATGTAGATTTCTATTCAAGGAAAATGTGCAGAAACTCTCAGCTTTGCTCATTTCTTTGCATTCGCAATAAATCTAGCACCGGTTTTGTTCTGTTTTCAATTTTCTTGCCTTTTTTACACTCTTTGACCTCTCCAACTTTTTTTCTTGATTTTTACTCGTATAATTATGATATTGAGCTCTCTTGGATCTTGAGATGGACTCCCCCAAGGATATAAAGCTTGATTCCAGTTGAGAAAAACTCAGACATCTTCTTGTAGCCTTCTACTAGTTTGCACCTTCGTGATTGGTCCTTTCTAAACAACGTCGTTGTTGTCGCTTTGGCTCTCATTAAAATGCTTCTCATGAATAATATTCCTTCTGTTTCAAATAAGGTCCTTTTAAGTTTTAACTTGTTGCACAAAAATTAAGGCTTTATTTTGCTAAGTAAAATATTTAGGCATTTAAAATCAAGGAAATATTTTACTTAATTATATGTCTTTCAAATATGGAGAGAGAAATATAAAAAAAAAAAAAATGAGAGATGAGAGAAATAAACAAGGAGAGAGAGAGAGAGGAGGATAAAATTGAAAAAAAGTATAATAAATACTCTTTTAAAGTTTTAAAAGGAATTCTATTATGAAACGAAATATAACATCTAAAAAAACATTCATTTTGAAATAGAAAGAATAGAAAAAATTGATAATGAGTAAAAAATTTATTTTAAGAAATTCAACAATTTTTTAAAAACTTTTTGTCCATTTGATTGGATTTAAGAATAAAAAAGGTAAATTTTTTAGTTAATTTTTGTGAAAAGTAAATTTAATGTGAGAGAAATTGTGGGGTTCAAAATAAAAAATAATAGAATTCCTATTTTTATTTCTAATCCAAATGCACCGTAAATTTAGCTCCAATTCATGAGCTCCCTAAACCTATGAATAAGGCCGCTAATCTCATATCACTCAGGCTTGATAGTTAGTTAATTGCTTTTCTAGCTTTTATTAATCCATGAATATTTGGGCTTTCTTATGGACTATTTCTAAACCATTTTAGTTCGCAACACGTGAGAGCCATGGAACGATACTCAGCTTTGGCTAAAGAATAAGAAATCGTATCTAAGAAATAAGTAAATGGCCCAAAGAAACAAAAAACCAGTGAGCAGATGTCAAGTGATAGGGTAATTATTCAATCAGAATCACAAAATGCCAACAGTTATAAATCAGAGTGTTAAGAAATTTAGGGCGCAGAGAAGAATAATATTGAATGCTTCTATTGATTGTCTTGATTGATTTCTTATTCATTATGATCTATTATTTATAGGCTACAAAGTATCCTAATCCTAATCAATATAGGATTCTAACCAACCACTAATAAGGAATACTGTTATAATAATAGCATAATACAAAGTATCCTAGTTATAATCAATATAGGATTCTAACCAAATAATCTCTTATAGAATCCAAGATAATCTAGGAGAATCACATACTGATGTGATATCTCCAACACCCTCCCTCAAGTTGGAATGTGCAAAATTGCATGTCCAACTTGCCATAATTTTCAATTTTTTTTTCATAACGTGCAAATTGCACATCTGGTAGTCTTCCACCATCTGTCGCTGTGGTCTTTACCATCACTCGCTGTCGCTATGGTTTTTGTCATCAATCGCTGTCGCTGTGGTTTTTTTTTGTCATCAATCGCTGTCGCTGTGGTTCTTCCATCAGTCGCAGTCGTTGTGATCTTCTTCCATCAGTCGCAGTCATTGTGATCTTCTTCCATTAGTCGCAGTCGTTGTGGTTTTCTTCCATCAGTCGCAGTGGCTTCCGTAATCCATCATCGAAAATTCCTTTGATGTCGCTTTAGAGTTTTTTTCGATAAAGCAACCATCAATGTCCAATTTCAATTTCTAAATCTAGGTGCTTCAAATATTTGTCGATGAAGCTACCTGACTTGAATGTGATTTATAAAAAAAATATAATCTCCTAAATTTTTATTGAAGCAAAATTAGAAGAAATATTAGAAACCTAAAAAAGAACTTGTCCAAACTGAACGAAAAGAATTGTTCAAACTGAATGAAAAGAGAATAAAGTCATAGATGTGAAAGATTTTTTTTTTTGAAGAAAAGGATATGTATGATATTAGATTTATATTATTAAATTTACCTTGTTACCTATTTTGTATAGGATAGGAACCACTAATAAGGAATACTGCTATAATAATAGCATAATACAAAGTATCCTAGTTATCATCAATATAGGATTCTAACCAAGCTGCTCATTCCCTTGTGAATATCTATGCTGAAATAATCATATTAAGCATCTATTGTTATGTCAATCTACGAAGCAATTGTTTAGGGGTAGGGAAATCAGACCTAATGCACCGGGGGACTGAAACGGGAGTTGGAACAGAGTGGTTATGAATTCCAAAAGGTGAGAACCTGAGATAGCCTCGAGGGCAAGGGTCGGTAAACGCCGAAAAGGAATGCTTGTTTTTCTAATTAGAAGTGTATGAAATTTATGCAGTTGAGTTTATTAAGCTATTACAACTAATTAAGCTAAATCAAGCATCAACGATTCCTATCCTATACAAAATAGGTAACAAGGTAAATTTATAATATAAATCTAATTTCATACATATCCTTTTCTTCAAAAAAAAAAAAAAAACCCTATGAATGAGGCCGCTAATCTTATCTCACTTGGGTTTGATATTAAATTGGGCTTTATACATTTTATAATCCATTATTATTTGGGATTTCTGATGGACTATTTCTTGAATTTCTTATGGGCCTTCAGCCAAAACGTAGAAGACCGCAAGACTAAAGTTGAACGCATAATCGATAGCGTTTAGTGTAAAAAGATTCTAACTTACTAGAAAAAATAAATAAATTCATTACGATATTGAGTTTGCAGACATATTGCACTTCTGTTGAGATTGAGAATGCCAGAAAAAAAAAAATCTATCTAACCGAATGTCATGCCTAATCCTTATATTGATTCTTGACTTTCAAATAAAAGTAAATAAATTGAAATAGAAAAACCAAACTTTTTTTTTTTTGGTATTATCAATCTCTTCTTTTTCTTGATAATCTAAGTATTAAAATGCATTATCATAATAACATCATTTTGTGTTTATGAAACCTTGATATTCTCTATATATACTATACAAAATAACAAATTACTTGAACCGTGGCTCAAATTCTTTATATTCCCTAACCTAAATAAAGAATATAACCATCTTAATTTGTTCTTTTTTATACAAGCCAAAATATTGTAAAGGGCAGAAACCAAAAAAGGCCGAATAAAAAGACTTTTGAAGGAAAATTTTGCAAGGAGATATTGCTGAAAACTCCCCCACTTCCCATTCCGTTCCATCCCATTCCATCCAAAGAAGAGCTGCTTTAGGAATTTGGCACAAATGTTCCAATGTATCCAAATCCTATGATGAAGAAAGCAATTGCTTGAGTGAATAGATATATGTAATAATGATTTCTCCCAAATGCAACATCATAGCAACCACAGAACAATAGGTAAGCCCCTGTCGCGAGCTCTAACAGATGAAGCCTGTTTTTGAACAAGAAAGATATACAATTAAGGGCAGAACCAAAAGAGAACGAGGTAGCAGTTGCTCCCTCTTACATTAGTGTTCATTTTTCATGTTCATAAACAATTTTTCTTTAAAGTTAAGAGTTTGGTTCTGTCTATGCATACAATTGTCAAGATTCTAGGCAAAGTTATGAACTTAAATTGATGCAGGGATGATATGTACCTTTCACCAAACTTGAATCGAACTCTTTTAATGGCTTTCATGGCTGGTTTTAACTTGTTAGCATCTCCAAGTTTTTCAGTCACAACCCATTCATTGACTCTACTTGCCTCTAACAATCCAACAAATGTAGCCTTTGTCCGATGTAGCGACATTACATTCTCAAAAAGTATCCAAAACACCAGCAAATGAAGTGATCTGTCAAAAACGAGAATCATCTTAAGGTTGCTGCTGCATTGTGAAGTTTAAGGATTAAAAAAACTCGAAAAGAATCAAACCTTGGAGTTCCCACAGCATTGAGTAGTGTAATAATGGAAGGAATGTAGACAGCACCCCATTTTGGGACTTCAATTTCAGGTACTAAAACAGTTGCAGGTAATACTATGCAGTAAAATACAAATGTGACAATATGTGCTATGATTTTTCGAACAAAGAAGAAGCTGTATATTACATGAAACTTCTTCCACAATGACACTTTCTGCAAAAAAAAAAAATACAGAAAATGAACTAATATATCAAAACAGGATCACAATTGGTATGATCAAAGAGCAGATGAAATGGCAAAAAGACTAACCTTGTTTCTAATAATTTCAAGAACCATTTTCCTAAAAAGATTGGCAGGGCCACATGACCAACGGTGCTGCTGATACTTATAGGCCTTGAATGTACTCGGCAATTCATTTTTTACCTATTTTGAATCATACATACATAAGATTATTGTTACATTTAACATACAATCAAGAAAGTCGTTTTTTCTCAACTAATTATAAATGTCTAAAAGCCTAAGGAAATGTTAGGGGCGAACCCCACCCTGCTGCCCCTTTGATTCTGTCCTTGGATTAAAGCTAAGAAAATAAAACCGAACCTGAAAAATAATGTACCTTTAAAGTGCCAAGGTACAAGAATTTCCAGCCTTTAAGACTAGCTCGAACAGCCAAGTCCATATCTTCCACGGTTGTCCGGTCTTTCCATCCTCCTGCTTCTTCAATAGCAGATAGTCTCCAAACACCAGCAGTTCCTGTACAAAGTAACATAAAAACATTTTCAGAAACAGAGCAAAGAACGCATTAAGGTCCATGAAACGAAAGAATGTTTTATTTTACCATTGAATCCAAAGAACGCATAAGTAGATGAGCCCACTTCTTGTTCCACAGTAAAATGATAGTCCAATGACATTTCTTGCATTCTTGTCATCAAACATTCATCAGCATTTACTGCATGATCATCCCAATAAAATTACTGTTACTACACGTAAAAAACATTTTCTACCTTCACCCAGTAAAAACATTTCACACGAAAATTGCCAAATTATTAGTATAAAATTAAATTAAATTATTAATAGTATCAAAAAAAGAAAATCAATAGACAGAAAGAGTTGTCTGGTAGAGGTCTACCAGAAAACAGCACATGGAAATGCCACGGTATAAAGAGGGTTGTACACAGAGGACATATATACCCTTCGTCTTTCTAGTTTGAGAAAATGATTTTCTGGGGTTAGACCGGGCCCAAATCTAAACACTTCCCAATTGTTACATCCAGAGGGACATAAGTGACAGCTTTTCCAGCAAAAAGTTTCTGATAAGGGTATTAATGGCCATCCAACAACTACTACTCAGGTAGTGCCAATCAATACAAAATCAAGAAACTTTTCGACCAGATCCTTTTTTACTATTTCCAGATGTATTGCCAACAAATTTCCAATTGCACTAAGACAAGGTAACTTATTTCTAAGAATAGCAAAAATATACGTGGAGTTATCACTTTTTGATGTGGCTCTTTGACCATTGGGTCCCATTTTTTAAGCCACCTAGATTGCATTATCATACGTGGCACAACAAAATTGGACTACCAAAATTTTATTTCAGTTCCAGTCACCGACACTACGAAGGATTACTAACTTTTTTTTCATAATTTTCCTCAATGAAAATAGTTTTAAACACCAAACTTTTTCAATTTTCTTTTTGTAAAAGATAAAAGGAAATAATGGTATTAGTTGCATTTCATTGTCAAGACCCCATAAAAATGACTTGTATTAGTTCTTTGTAACAACCCAAGTAGTATAGGAGAATCAGATCTTTAATACAAAATTTGTAAAAAATATTAAAATGTTTGAAGAAAATGCATTTAAATAGAAAAAGAGTATCTAAAGCTCTAAAATATTTGTAAAATTGTTTCGGGCGGTACTTGCCCTTTTTTAGTTTAAAGGTTTTTTAATGTAAAAAATAAATGAGAATACGATTCTATTAAAAAAAAAAGAATAAATATGATAATGTGAAAGAAATTTTCAATTCGTTAATAAAAATATGATCCCTTAGAAAGGAATTAAAAAAGAAGAAGAGAGTAAATTCATCACTATAAAGAATCAAACCCAACTTATTGCAAGATAAGATTTCGAAGTTGTTAAAAAATAGAGTAAATTTAGCATTATACAGAATCAAACTCTAATTTATAATAAAAGTACTATTTTGATCATATTAACAAATAGAGTAAATTAAGAACTATGCAGGAATTCAATTTCCCATTCCATATATTGAGTTTACATAAATTTTGGAGAGAGAGAGAGAGAGATGAAATTACCAAATTTCCAACGAGCTTGAACAAGGGCAAGTTGAGGATTATGAACAAGGAAAGGAATGGTACGCCAAAGGAAGTCAGGTTCAGGTTGAAAATCAGCATCAAAGATAACAACATAATCACATTGCTTAACATAAGAATGCTTTAATCCTTGTTTTAAAGCTCCTGCTTTATAACCATTTCTGTTGTCTCTAATTTCGTACTTGATATTCACTCCTTTTCCTGCCCACCTCTGACATTCACTTTCCACAAGTGCCTATAAAAACCAACCATTATAATCAATGCCCACCACACTCAGTCACAAATAAATGTTCATCAACAACAATCCAGAAAAAAAGTAGTTTAATTCTGCGTTTTTTTACCTTTATAATTGGATCTGTTGAATCATCAAGAACTTGAATTATTATACGATCAGATGGCCAAGATAACCCACATGCAGCTCCAATTGATAGCTGATAAACCTGTTAAAAAAAAAAAAAAATGGAACCTCAAATTAGGCCCTGCAAATTTTTCCTAATTTCTTCATAGTAGTGAAAAATGTGAAGTTTGATTGCAGTACCTCTCTTTCGTTATACATGGGGATTTGAACAAGAACCATGGGGTAATTTGAATTACCCAATTCTAAATCATCCTTTAAAGGCTCCCATTTGTATCGTTTTTCTGGTTTTCTACCAAATAATTTCACAAGCAAAATGACAATGCCCATATAAACCCTTTCAATGAACAACATTACAGACATTAACAAACAAAGGAGTACGGCAATTTTGAGAAGTGGAACGATCAATGGGGCTTTGATTTGAGCCCAGATCACCGATAATTGTCCGATAATATCATCTCTAGTACCCATAAATGTATCTGGCAAAAGGGTCGTGGAAGTTAGCCGTTCCATTTCTGGATTTTGAAATGCTAATGAAACAGAGTATGGGCAAAATCAGGGGGCTAAACAAAACGATAGATCTGTGGTTGGGGTCTATTTCCTTTTTTTCGAAAAGCGGAAGAATAATTTTCTTCCGGGTCACGCAAATCAATGGAGGCAGGCAGACAGAGCTGGAATGTCAGAGACAATAGTAGTAGTAGCTCAAAGCCTACCTAGTTGCTGCTAAGGATCTCTCAATTCATGAACCCCTTAAAGGCTTAAACCCAAAATTGTGAGAATTAAAGTAAACCCATGAGTAATACAATGAAGAATCAGAAAAATCACCAATCCAAAAGCCTTTAATTTCTATCTTCTATTTCAAGATAAAATCAACATAACGAAAGTTATGGCAAGTTATAATGGAAAAAAGAACATAAAGAATGGAGACAATGTGTGGAAATGCAGGTGGGTAACAGGTGGTAACAGAGAGAGAAAGGAGAAGTAGTAGGAGGAGGGTGAGAAAAGGGGGTGGAATGGAAGGAGAGGGAAAATGAATCAGTCCTTAAATAGAAGGAGGGGGGATTCTGGGTTGTGGTTCCTTTCTAGTTTCTACTTGTTTCCCTCCCTCTGCCTCTATTACCAACTCCTCTCCAACAAGTATAACCACACAACTTCTAATAGTAATAATACCCCCTTTCCCTCCCCTCCAACTCTGCTACTGATGCCCTCTTTTCTTTTCTTTTCTTTTCTTTTCCTTTTCTTTTTACTTGTTTCCTCTCGTGTGCGGTTGACATATAAATATGTGGTACACTGTAATATAAGTATGTAACCTTTTTTTTCTTTTTTGGAAGGGAAATATAAGTATGTAACCTAAGGGGGGGAAAAAAACAGCAGTTAATATATGGTCCATCGCAAAAAGATTTTTCTGTTTTTTAATTTAAAAAAAAAGAACCTCTTAGTAAGTTAGAGTTTTCTTTAAGATAAAAAATACATATTGTATTAAATTAGTCCGAACGACGGAAGAGATTACAGAAGGACGTTAGAGGGATAGATTAAAATAACATGATGTACTAAAGTATGTACAAGAGTATTATTAGAGAGCGTAATAAAAGAAATATAGCTATATAGCTTTGATAAAAGGGCTCTAATATGACATCATATAAGTCCTAGTGTAATAAGCCGCTCTCATTTGATAAAATACAGTCAACAACATTTTTACTGTCAGTTTCCATAAGAAGATTTTAATAACTAAAGAGATGTGCAAAATAGAGACTTTCAAAAAATACCCAAAGTTTTAACATATTCAACTAAAAGAGATCGCCAGAAAGCTGTTTCATAGTAATATATGTAAACTTATTTGTTCCAAAAAACAAAGAATGTACTCAGATTGGAGTTATGTTCGGAAAAAAATGTGTCTTAACGTTCATGAATGATAAATTATTTATGAGAAAATATGTGAATCTCAATAAGAAAGGCAAGATATCATAAGATATGTAAGTTAGCAAGTTAAGATCCCTTTTAACTTAACTAGAAATCTCGAGTTCGAATCTTAAAAATGTAACTGTGATTTGAACGAGGATGAGTTTGAGTGTATGTATGTTTTAAAGGTGCCTCCTGTATATGTCCATGAAACTTTATAGTTATATAGAAAATTTTGCTATGTTTGTTATTCTACTAATTCGAATAAGGATTAGTTTAAGTGTGGTATGTTTTAAAGATATATCATGTATATGAGAGAATTTTAACACTCTTGTAATCCTATTGACTCAAATGAAAATTAATTTAAGAATAATATGTTTTAAAAGTTCTTCCTATATATATATATATATAAATGGGCCAGTTAAGGATACTTCTCGACTATTGAAAATTTTTATTGTCCTCGTAATTTTATTGACTTGAACTCGGATTAATTTGGGTGCACTATATTTAATGGTTTCTCATTCATGTGTACACACGAGTCCGCTTAAATACATCATATAATCATAAAATTATTATAAAAACCAAGATAGCTGCTGATGCATTCCGGGCGGGAGGGTGCGGATAAATTTGGTAAGAGACACCTCATTATGGGCCAGACTCCTACCTGTGTATATAATTGAGTTAAATTTGCAGGTGTTTAACTATATAATCACAACGGTCTTTATTTAATAACGTTCACAAATTTTAAAAAATTTCTTTTTAATAAGAATCATCAAATTAATTTAGAACTAAAAATTAAATGAAAGGGACTAGCACATGATGGGAGTCTTTTCAAGATACATCGTTTGCAATTGACATAATTGCCCCTTTTGGAGGTCACCATTGATTGATCAAAGTTGCTTAACTATATATTTATGATGCTTTACAAGTTTTAAATCTTTAAGACTAAGAGCTCTTTTTTATAAAATTGAAATTAAAAGTTAAAGTTTAAATTGTTTCAATTTAAAAATTTTTAAACTTAAATTTGAATATTAAAGTTTGAATCTAAATATTGAAATAATTAATAAATGGTATAATATATAAAAAAGTGTATAATTTGATAATATATATTTATATTAGTACATCTTAAATAATTAAGTGTTTTGTAAAATTGTTAACAAAACGCACTTATGTTGTATTTGATACGTAGGAATGGAATAGAATGAAATGGTTTTTCTAACTTTTCTTTCCATTCTGATATAAAATAATAATTTTTTCTAAACAAAGAAAATGAATCATTATTTCATTCTACCTTCTTCTTCCACACACAGAAATGGGAAGAAGATTCCATTCCATTCCAGATAATAAAGGACTCTGAGTGGTAAATAATGCCATTACATATCATTATAATGTACAAAATGTGCTATTAAAATTTAAGTATTTAATAATTTCTGATATTAGAATACACTTAATGCAATAAACTCTTAATTAATGAATTTAATAAATAAGGTAGTAATGTGTATTTTATTGAAAATGTCATACTAATCAAGGACGACTTAAATGTAAGATCAAGGTTCCACAAGATGGTCTTGTTTCAATTTTCATAGAGATTAAGAAAATTAGCTAGAGTAGTAGATTTTGTTTTAATTTTTCTTTTATACCCGTCCTTAATATTGAATGAATTTGACTTTTTGTATTGAAACTTATATAAAGTTATTAGAATGATGTGTGTTATATTAATATTTCTTGGAAAGTGCAAATTTTTAATACTTAAGATATAGAATAATGAGGGGTATACAAGAGAATTGACATGTTAATCAATATATATAAATGAAAATATGACCTTAAGTTGGGACAAAAGAGAAATAAAATTAAGAGTATTTTTGTGGAATGGAGGGAGTACTACTTTCTTGCTCTTGAGAATTAAATATTCTTAAATTTTAATTTCTTTTAAAGTTATGCCCCATCAATTCGAGGTGATTGATAAATTAAGTATTAACACTAATGTAAAATTACAAATTTAACTAGGGGTTAAGTCTGAGTTTCGAAAGACTACTCATGAGTCTCATAAATAATTTTTATTTGGTAATTATACTTGTTATATCAAAATGAATATATCAAATATTAATAAATATTTAAACTTTTGTGCATATATTATATAAATACATTATACTTATATATGGGATAAAGGGTATTACATTAATTAATTTAAAAATTGAAAATACATTAGGTGGAATTTACCAGTATATGATTGTTAAATGATCTTGTTTAAGAAAAGGATATATGTACATCTAAATCAAACTTGTTATAGCCAACAAAATAAAACCTACAAGAGTAGTTGCCCAATTAGCTTCATTGCAATTAAAGCATAGGCTCAGTTTGATGGGATTTAATGGCCACCTTGACTAGAAAGATGGGTGACTCTCACTCTAGGAACTCATGAATTGGATGTTCGATGTGAAACCCTAACTATATTCAAAAATATAAAATCTCCTCCCTTATTTCATCATAAATCACTCTGGCCCCCCAAAGAAAAAAAAAAAAAATTATGGGAGGAATATGCTCTAGCAGCAGGGACTAATCTCCTCCGGGGTAATGAAAGCATTTTTTTTATTTACAAAGGTTAATGATGTTTCAACTCTTATTTAAGAGAGGAGAATTTTTTTATCACCCATATTAGTCTTGAATTAGTAAGATTTCGATCTTAATTATTAATCACTTCAAAAATACCCGAAAAACTTAAGAAAGAAGATGTAAGCATGGCTAATTAAGGTCAATATTATAAAACAATGTGATATGGAAAGAGGTGTTGGGCAATTTAGGCAGCATTGTAAATGGTAAATTACTTAAAGAGGTGCAAAACAGATAGAAAACAGAGAAGTGAGATTAGTTGCTTAGGATGTAAAATTATGAAGATGGAAAAATACATGCTGCCAATTGTGATTAACTGAAGTTGACCCATAACTTGACAATCAACATCGGTTAGAATATCTGCACTATTCTTTTGAAGCAACAATTTTCCACAAGAAACATCATCTAGAAAAAGAGTCACTGCTTGTTCAGTTCCTCCCCCCAAAAAAAAAGAAGAAAAAAACCAAAAAAATTTATGTAATTATAATTTTTAGCAACAATGTAAATTAGACACATTCATACATTTTTTTGAGAAATTAGTTACCAATATTCATAACCTATTTTAACTTTTCTCATTTTATTTGTAAAAATTTATTTATATTCTTTTGTACTTATAAACCATTTTAAAGTCATTATAAATGTTAAAATCTCTTTACCTTTAGTAGAACTTTTGTTAATTAACTCATATAAACTACATATATTCATGTGCTATAATAATAGAATTTTGCAAAATATTCTCAGGGACAGGAACATGTAAATCCGAGTAAAATAAATTGTTGGATTCTAATGTGAAATGTGAATTAGAATATTGAACATTTATAGTAATATAAAAATAATTTTTAGGTGCAAAAAGATTAAAAAAATAAGGACAAGATAATTTTATTTTTTTATAGGAAAATACAACCTTTTCTTTTTTTTTTTTTTAATTTTTGGTGAATCGATAAAACGATTACAACTATTATTTTAAAGTACCTACTTAATAAATCTCCTGTACTAAACATACCTATAATCCCCATAATATTATATATATATATATATATTGAAATAATCTATTATCTCTTTTTCATCTCTTTCATAATATAAAGTTAAGTTACCATATTTAAAGTTCCATGCATGATTTTTTTTTATAATTTTTTTTAATAATATCTCTATTCAATTAATATATCATTACTTAGCGATTAATTAGTAATTCTCAAAACTTAAATATTTTTACATTCAATAAAGTTTTGTAATATAGAGAGAGGAAAGAGGAAAGAAGATAAAATCTTAAAAAAAGAATTTTATTACAGAATTAATAAAGGAGTATTATAATTATTTTACTATAAAAATATATTAATTTTATATTTTATTAATTTATATAAAAATAATTTAACCTTATATTATAATATGAAATAAAAATAATAATTAATTAGATGTTATTTGAATTTATATCATCTAACTCATTAAAAATATTGTTACTATTAAACGAGCAGCGACATTGAAATCATGAGAAAGAGACTTGAAGTGGTGGCGTGGCATTCATAATTGAGCGCATATATAGATTTTAGGATTGAGAAAAAAAGGCTGGAATTTATTTATGGGTTGGGAAATTGTGATTGTGGGCAGTGGCACGTGCAGTTCATGGAGAAAGAGCAACAGCTCGACAAACATCCAACACACAATGGGACTTCTCACTTGTTTTCTACTATACCTTGCTTTGCCCATCCTTTCCTTGCTCTCTCTCTCTCTCTCTCTCTCTCTCTCTCTCTCTCTCTCTCTCTCTCTCATTAATAGTTTCCCATTTCATCTGTCAAAAAAAAAAACATATACATATACATATTCTACTTTTGAACTCAAAACTAAAATCTGCAGAGGAAGAAGAATGATTGTCGATGGAGGCTGCTACATCCTAACTGTTTCCCAGCCCAAATGTTCACTTTCACCAAGTTATCCGAACCACATAAGATTTGGACATTCTTGATAATAATATTCAATGGATGTCATCGTAATAACTTTATATTAAAAGTAGTTTACATTTTTTTATAGGTATAAGTAAATAATATCTGATAACTTTAATTTGCTCTGAATAAATTGAAGATAAAATGTTGTTTAATACAAATGTGGCAAATGGAGTTGAACAATGGTGGAGTTTCAAATGTATTATTAGGGTAATTATATATATATATATAATATATATAGTAAATTTATTTTTTGTAGTAACAAATAAGATAATAAAAATTTTTTAGTAGATTAAATTCATATATATATATATATATATATACATATATAAACCAAAAAAGTTAAAGGGCCATGCCTTTGTATGTCTACTCTACCTTGGAGTTGAAGGTAATAACAATTTTAAGATTGAAGAGCTGTTGTCTGGAAAAAAAAATAATCATCCAACTATTTTCTTAAATAATAAGTTAGCCTTCCTTCTTTATTTTCAACAATTTTTATTATTTTCAACATTTTTATTCAGAGAAGATTTGTTCCAATTTTTTAATTTCAATCTCAAACGGCTACTTATAGAACGAAATACGGTAGATTGAGGCATACACTTTTGCACAAACACATAATGAAAGAGACAAAAATATAATTTATAAGAAGTATTAAAGAGGAAAGAGTTTGTTTACATATATATTTATTTTTTTTTTGTATATTTGAAGAAAGATCTATTGAAATTACATATATGTACCCTCAATATGTGTATTTTGTATGTAATGTGAAGCACGTGACTACATCAACTGTGTTATGATGCATGAATAATTGTTGGGTCCAAAAAAACAAAAAATTCATAATTAAGAATTAAAAATATTAAAAATAAAAAAATGATGACTATGTTTCTATAAGAAAGATGGTTGAGAAACATACTACTTATTAAGATAGTTTTTAGCAGATAAGATATAAAATATTATTGTGCTAAGGAGTAATTGAGTAGTATGAATATTATTGATTAAGATAGAAAATTTAAATCGCACCCTCCTTCCAATGTTTTAAAAAAAAAAAAATGCAAAAAATACCATTGAGATACTCTAATAATTGTATTGTGTCCTAAATTTTGTGATTACTAATGATAGGTAGATTGCACGGAGATACCTTTTAATTAGTTAGTACAAACAAAGATGTTCCAAATAATTTCATAGGGTATGACGGAATATTCAGTTACAAGTAGTAGACAATATGAAAAAGTATATATGATCATCATTCATATTTTTAATGATTCAATACGTATCTCTAAACATTCTGTTATAAGTGTAGTATACAAAACGAAAATAGCAATTATATAAATATATAACTCTACAAATATATGATTATTAAGTCATGTGACTTAATTCTAATATGTGATCCCAACTGTTTACTATTAAAAAATCTACACCTTGTCAAATATTTGTCGTAATTCTTCCCTCTCAACTTCTCCTTTCTAATCATGCATGTCTAATGCCATTATCGTTGTTCTTCCATTTTAATATCTACATCTATTCTCGATGTCTCATCTTAACTAAATACATGTATCTTTTTTTCATATATTGTTCGAAAAATTTCGACTAATCTACTTAAATTCATGTATTTGAATTAATTTCCATAATATAAAATAACATAATGTATTCCAAATTGATGTGATATCTCCAATGTGTATTTCCCAAAATTACCAAGCGGGCTTTATATCTCTCAATGGTGCCATCGGCTTTGTACTTTATCCGGTAGACCCATTTACTCCCCAGTGCACTTTTTCTAGGAGGCAAGGAGGTTAAAGTCCATGTACCATTTTGTTCAAGAGCATCAATCTCTTGACGCATAGCAGTGTGCCAGAGAGGATTAGAGACTGCATCAGAATAAGTGGTAGGCTCGGATTCTGTTGCTACAGATGCTAAAAATTACCTGTGTGTATTAGAGAATTTACTATAGTCCACAAATTTTGTGATAGGATAAAGGGACGTACCTGAGAGATCCGAAGAGGGTGAGAGAGCAGAGGAGGAATGAGATATAGAGGACTTCCATATGGCATTGCAATCATAATCTTGGAGCCGAGTCGGAATATGTTTAATTCAAGTGCTTCGTCTTGGGGCATTAATTGGCGGATTGTCTTGCGGCAAGCTGGCAGGATTATCATTTGGGCTATAAGTTGATTCGTCGCAAGAAGGCGGATGTGGATTGCTATTTGGACTAGTTTGGAGAGGGGCGGCTGGAGAGGTTGGTGGTGGGCTTGGCTGAACTGGGCTGCGGGGTTGTGGGTGTGGATCAGGGTGTGAAAGTGGAGATGGGCTGTGGGAAGGGTATAGTGGAGCTGGGCCGTGGGTTAGTGGGCTGCTGGAAGGGGTTGGTGGATCTGGGTTTGCAGGTGGGCTGTGGGAAGGATTTATTTGATCTGGAAAAGGTGTGTTATGTGCTAAACTCCCCCTCTTTTGCATACTTTGTTGCTTGGAGCCCAAAACTTGTTCCCCAAAATTGTAAGATTGTGTGAAGTCTGTAGAAATGGAAGTACCTGATTTGTCATGGAATGGAAACTTTGTTTCATCAAAAATCACATCTCTGGACACAAGGAATTTTTCTGTTTGCAGGTCATAAAATCTCCATCCTTTCTTATGAAGAGGGTAGCCAAGGAAGACACACGGTTTGTTGCGGGCTCGAAATTTATCTTTTGGGATATCGTGGTTATGAACATAAGCTAAGCACCCAAAAGTTTTGATGTGAGAGTAGGATGGTTTCTCATCGTATAGCAATTCATAAGGAGTCTTACCTTGTAACAATTTTGAGGGAGTTCGATTAATGAGATAGCCAGCCGTCAAAATGCATTCTCCCCAAAACTTTATAGGTAAATTTGCTTGAAATCGTAATGCCCGAGCTACATTTAAGATATGGTGATGCTTGCGTTCAACTCTTCCATTTTGTTGTGGTGTGCCAGCAATAGTAGTTTGGTGGATTATGTCACGGTTAGCAAGATACGACTTTAGGGGTGCAAATTCTGTCCCATTATCGCTACGGATTGTTTTGATAGTTTTGTGAAATTGGGTTTTGATCATGGTAAGGTAATCTTGAAGAATAGAGGCAACCTCACTTTTCTCTGACAGTAAATATATCCAAATAGCCCTAGAATAATCATCTAAGATAGTAAGAAAATATGAAGCACTTATAGTGGATTTGGATTTATATGGGCCCCATAGATCACAATGAATTAGGTCAAAAATTGTAGATGCTTTATTGATGCTAAGAGGAAAACAATCACGAGTTTGTTTGGCACGTAGACAAATATTACAAGGTGATGTTCTAGTTGTAGAGTCTTTAGAATTACCCAAAAAATGATTGACTACATAATCTGAAGGATGTCCCAACCGTATATGCCATAGTGTGCTTGAATCAAGGACTGTGCTAGAAAAGGTGTATAATTCCTTCAATTCCATAGGATTGTAGAAGAAGATCCCATTCCTCTGCTCACCCACTCCAATCGGCCTCATCGAGATACGGTCCTGTATAAAACAAAATTTGCCAGAGAGTGTGATAAAACATTGCAAATCTCTTGCCAATTGAGACAAAGAAATTAAATTGCAGGTCAGTTCAGGAATTAGCAACACTCTGTGGAGTTGTAATGTAGGACTTAAAGAGACCATTCCTTCGTGCACAGCAAAAGTTTTGGCACCATTAGGTAATCCAATAATATGCGGACAGATAGGATATAAATTTTGTAAAAAAAATTTCCTACCAGTCACATGGTTAGAACACCCTGAATCTAAAATCCAAAAATTTTCCATACCAGATAGCTTTTCAGATTGCATATTATTTGAGGTTTGGAGGGCAGTCAACAGTCAAAGCTGGTAAGGGGCCTGGGCCCGGCCCGGCACGGCACTGCCCGGCCGGTTTCTGCTGGAGCTCGGCCTGAAGCCCGGCCCGATACTGTGCATCGGCCCGCTATTTCTTCTTCTCCAGCGCGCCAGCGAACGCTGGAAGGTGCTGCCGCCGCGGTTGTTGCAGAATAGGCTCACGCCTCGGTCGATCTTTCTCTATCGCACGGTCTGGGCATCGTCGGTGGCTGTCTGCCGCCTCGCCCAGGCCCGAACCTACCTCTGTGCCAAGAACTGGGAGTCGCCGGTGAGAAGCCTCGGCCTGCGGGTTTGGGAGGATTCCGAGGCCACCAATCCGGATAGCCAACAAGCTGGAAACATCCGGTGATATCGTGGCCGGCGCGTCTGCAGTGGGAGCAGAAAGATGAAGAAAAATTTCCGGAATTTTTTTCTATTCTGGCGGCTGCGGCGGCTACAGCGGCGTCTCCGGCGGCGGCGAAGGCGGCGCCATCTCTAGAATAATCTTCTTTTCGTGTCGAATTTTTGTGCTGTTCTTCTTTACAGATTTGAGCAAGAACAATACGTGATTTGGATATAGGTTCTTGTTGGATCATATGGGAACGAACAGTGCCATAAATTGCACTATTTAATCCCATTAAAAATTGGAAAACCTTCTCGTTTTCTCTTTTTTTTATGATAAAATTCAATAGATCTGTGTCTGTGCTGGGCGGAAGTTTAGTATAGTTTTCTAGTTCGTCCCATACCTTTTTTAGACGTGAAAAATACACGTGTACTGAATCACCGCCTTGCTTACAATTTGCCAATGCTGCTTTTAATTCATATATTCGTGGGTCGGTGCCAACTAGAAATCGTTCCTTCAAGTCTATCCATAATTCATCAGCTCTCTCTGAATGATATATGGTGGATCGGAGAGATGGTTCGATAGTATTGAGAATCCAAGAGTTTACAAGATTATTGATCTCCCACCATTCTTCCTCTTTATCTGGATCACCTTCAGGAATTGGAATTATTCCATCAATGAATCCCAATTTCTTCTTCGGTCTCAAGGCCATGCGTATGGCTCTTGCCCATTCTGCATAATTATTATCTGTTTCTGTCTCTTTCAACTGGACCGTTGTTAGGATCAATCCAGGTCCATCAGTGGATGCCACATAATAAGCATCTTTCTTTATTTTGTGAACATGGCTTTCTTCCACCATGTCATTATCAACATTGCCAATATTGTCGTTACTCATTTTGAGAAATTTCAGACAATTGGCTCTGATACCATGAAAGTTTCCAGTGGGGAAAACAATCTTATGTTTTCTGTCTCATTAATGTGAGAATAGTGTACAATTTATAGATTTGTCCAAGTGACAAATCCTAAGCAGATTAGAACTAGGAAACACATTAGAAGTAGAAGTCCTAACTAAATACAACTAGGAAACACAATTATACACAGTTTAGGATTTTTTTTTTATAAATTATATTCAAGTCAGGTAGCTTCATCGACAAATATTTGAAGCGCCTAGATTTAGAAATTGAAATTGGACATTGATGGTTGCTTTATCGAAAAAAAAAACTCTAAAGCGACATCAAAAGAATTTTCGATGTTGGATTACGGAAGCCACTGCGACTGATGAAAGAAAACCACAACGACTGCGACTAATGGAAGAAGATCACAACGACTGCGACTGATGGAAGAAGATCACAACGATTGCGACTGATGGAAGAACCACAGCGACAACGATTGATGACAAAAAAAAAAAAAAAACCACAGCGACAGCGATTGATGACAAAAACCATAGCGACAGCAGTGATGGTAAAGACAACAGCGACAGATGGTGGAAGACTACCAGATGTGCAATTTGCACGTTATGAAAAAAAATTGAAAATTATGGCAAGTTGGACATGCAATTTTGCACGTTCCAACTTGAGGGAGGGTGTTGGAGATATCACATCAGTATGTGATTCTCCTAGATTATCGCTTATTCTATAAGAGATTACTTGGTTAGAATCCTATATTGATTATAATTAGAATACTTTGTATTATAATATTATTATAGCAGTATTCCATAGTAGTAGTTGGTTATCCTATATTGATTAGAATTAGGATACTTTGTAACCTATAAATAGTAGACATAATGAATAAAAAAGAGAATCAAGTGAAGCATTCAATATTATTTTTCTCTGTGCCCTAAATTTCTTAACACAAATTCTTTGTAAACTGTGATTCATTGTTTTTTTACAATCAAATTCTTACGATTTGTGCACACTATAAAAAGATTACTTGTTTACTGACGGACTTTACCAACGGTCAACGGAAAAAATGACTGGTAGTAAAGATCAATGAATTATCGAACAAAAAGTGACTTACACATCGGGTTTCCATAAAATTTGTCAAAATTTTGGAAGGAAATAGCGCGCCAAAAAAATGACAAGATTTACTGACAGTATCCTCCGTAGGTAAATAATTTAACGACAGACTCACATACGGTACAACTGTCGTCGGTAAATACAAAAACCCAATCCACATCTTCCCTATATTCATGGAAAAGAGAAACTTCCTATACACCACCAAAGCAGGAAATCTTAGTTGGACAACTAGCATCAACTGCATTGGCACATCTTTTATTTGAAGGAAAAAACACGATCGCCTACCAGTGGAAGGTTTTCTGTGTTCAATCAATCTACGCATACATGAATGGTATTGACAGTGTTGGTGACGGATTTGCCATCAGTAAACCGACAGACTTACTATCGGTGTGCCATCGGTAAATAATGAATAATGGTAAAAAATGCAGACATAACTTCCTCCCCTCATTTTCAGAAATTCCCAAAATTTACAAATCCTTTTCTCCAAATCTCTCCCCCTCCCACAAAACCCTCCCCTCTCTCGCCAAGCTGCCGACAGCTACCACCAACGGCAACCCACTCTCTGGCGCCCCATCCCCACATTGCCTCTCTCTCTCTCTCTCTCTCTCGCATACTAAGGTTGAAAAAACAGCGGCAGTTCGCCAAAAACTTGCCACCCCTGCTCATCTTAAAGTCTTTAGTACAGTTCGTGCAAAACCACAAGCTGATATTGCTATTTTATCGAGAAGAATTTCATTTTTTTCCTTTTTTCATTTAATTATACAAGCTCACTCCTTTAACTATAAATTTGTAAAAATGTTGAAGAAAGTTATACTTTAGTTAATGAAAAGTTAGAATTATTTTTATAGCATATATTTTTTCATTTGATTGTTTGATACATAAAATTAAAGTGGAATTAGCAAACTTAGGGATTACTCTTATTCCTTATAGTTTGTCTCTATAAATTATTAGTGAAAGTAAATGAAAGATCCTTTTATACACAAAAAAAAAAAAAAAAAGTGAAAAAATTTTTATCATAAAAAACTTTGTTAGAATTTGGACTTGGGCCTAACTCACCCCAAAAGGTACTTCAAGAGGGGAAGACAGCCCAAACCTACACTAGCCATGTGAGATTCTCAACACACCCCTTCACATCCAGGACTGGATACTATGTTAGAATTTGGACTTTGACCTAACTCACCCCAAAATGTACCTCAAGAGTGGAGGAATACCCAAACCTTTATAAAGAGTAATTATTTCTCAAACGTTATCCATGTGGGATTCTCAACAAACTTCTATTTCAAAAAGTGGGAAAGATTATTTTAAAAGAAGTATGATAGTTCAGAAAAAAAAAAAAAATGGAAAGAAGCCGAGAATATTAAACGATAGTTTTTCCCTATTGGAAAACATTCAGAAGAAGTATTGCAATTTAGTATCTAGATAGTCCTAATTTCACTAAATAAAAAGAAAAATGCTAGAGAGTCCTAATTTTTAAATTAAAAGAATATAAATTTTTTTACCAATTTAAAACATTTAATTTTCCTTTTTTTTTTTGGATTTTTTTTTCATTTTCATAATTATAGCATATTTATCCTTAGTTGAATGTTTGTACATTAATCATGGATTCTTTAATATTTATAGATTATATTATCAGAACATTTAAGTCAATATATATAAAGAATCATTATTCAACTATGATTTTTTTATCTAAAAATAAGATGAAAAAATAATTGCTCTCGTGACTAATTTTATTAATTCTTGAGCTAAATTGCAAGAAATTTTTTTAAATAAAATTTTTCCTCATATTAAGACTATCCAAATGCGATCTAAAATTTACAATTGTGTGCAGTAACCTATGCAGTCATTATATGATGCTTGGGAATGTTTTAAGGAATACCATAGAATGAGTCTACGTCATGTGATGCAACTAGGAATACAAGCACAAATATTCTATAATCGATGTAGTTCGGAGATGAGATCATCACTTGATGCGGCTAGTGGAGGAGCTTTTATGTTAAATTGGAGGAAGATGCTTGGAACTTAATAGAGAAGATGACGCTTAATAGTTCTCAATGGTATAGTCCAAGGGATCTTCCTACAAAGAAAGTGGTGTTATGGAGGCAAATTGTAATGGGGAGAAGATATGATGGCACAATTCAAAGCTCTTCATCGAAGTTTGATGCATTTTAAGTAGCTGTCCTAAATAACCAATCAGAGCTCTGTTATGGAAATTACCCTACAAGTCAATGTGGCCAAGGTATTAAGGTAAATTTCACTTTTGAAACTAACAATGTTAACTTTGTTGGAAAGAATAATTAATGGAAGGAATGACTCGTATGCTCCTACCTACAATCTTGGTGGAGATATTAGCCTAACTTTGGATGTAGACAGAATAATCCTGTCCAAATGCACCCTGCACTACCACCACCTCTATAAGAGAAGATGACCAATTTTGAGGAATTAATGCTTCAGTTTATGGAAAAAACCTCTGCCTCTTTGGCAAGCCAAGAAAAAATTTCAAGGCCATAGAGATGGACAAGCAAAATATGAAGGCTACCATAAAGAATCTTGAGGGATAAGTGGGGCAGTGATGTGGACTTTGATGTGCAAGAATCAAAATCTTCAATTAAGTTTCCCCGAGGATCTTTGCCTTCAATAGGACTTGAAAATTCACCATTCTCAAGCAACCTTAGCCAATCTAAAGACTTCTTGAATCCATGAAGAATAATCTTTCCTCCATAAGCTAATTCAAAAATGTGATTGATTGCTCGTTACCTAATTAGACTTTTATGAAGAAGACCTAGTTCTATGACATTTACAACGATGTAATTATCAAAGAGTAGGAATTATGATCAATTGTAGAAATCCTTGGATAATCTCAATCCAAGTGGTTCAAGTAAAATCAACCTATGGAGATCAAATCCTAAATAGAAGTTAGGAAAAGGCTTGTAGAACTCAAGGACCATAATCCAAACACTCAATTTCATCTATAATCCAACTTAATACAAATGAGCTTAATAATGAGTATTTATAGTGTGCAGGACTAGACCCTATTTTGACCTTGGTCTTAGGTTACTAAAAGACCATTCAAAATATCGCATTAGGCAAATCATGACCCTACCCTCGACAGTAGGATAGACCTACCATTGGTGAAAGGTTAGTTGCTCACTTGTGGAATTTAGGCAAAACCTACTGTGGGCGGTAGGTGCAGGGCCTACCACCTGCGGTAGGCTCTGTTTCCAACTTGTCATCAATCTTTGCACCCCCATCTTACTCCCTTGATTGCTCCTTGCTTAAAGTGTGAATCATGAGCAACTTGAGAAGTTTACAATCTTCTTCAAGGTCTTCAATCTTAAACTTTAATCCTTCCTTTATGGATTATTCAATAAATGCCATCGTCCCTTTAGCTATGCCTTTATTATTTTCCTTGGTCTTCCTTTCCCTTGCTCTAATGATTGGTCCTTAAGTTGGCTCTTTAGCTTCTTGTTCATCCCAGTTCATATCAGGCAGTCAACTACTATTTTCAATAGATCTCTACCAAGTGATACAGTGCGAAAACCCATGGGAAGTAAAAGTCATGACATCCATTCATGTGGAGGAAGAATAAAAGGAAGAAGAAACTACTCCCATGGGCCCCCAAAATTCAAATAATCCTATAGAGGGAAGAGGTAGGAAAGGTAATATGTAATGTAACAATGATAGTATTGATATTAATTCTCTTCCTTTTCCTAATACGGCTGATCGCCAAATTATGGATTCACAGTTTAAGAAGTTTCTTGAAATAATTCAAGAAGCTAGAATTTAATATTCCTCTTGTAGATGCTTTACCTCAGATGCCATCATACGCAAAGTACTTGAAAGACATGTTGCCGAAAAAAAAGAAGTTGAACTATTTCCAACAATTGTGCTTAAACGAAGACTGTCCGACGATCTTGCAAAGAAATTGCCACTGAAGCCTAAATGACCCAGGGAGTTTTCAAATTCCTTATTCTATTGGTAATTTTTCTTTAACAATATACTATGTGATTTAGGGGCTAGTATTATAAATTTAATGTTTTTTTTTTCTGTTTATAAAAAACTTGGAAAATAGAAAATTAAGAATACTACTATGTCTTTACGAATGGCTGACAAATCTAAAAATATCCTAAGGGCATAGTAGAAGATGTTCTTGTTAAAGTTTATAAATTAATTTTCCTCTGCATTTTGTTGTCCTTGACATAGAGGATGATTCTGATCTATCTTTGATTTTAGGAAGACTTTTTCTGAACACTAGCCGAACTTTAATTGATGTAGAAAAAGGTCAACTAAAGTTAAGGGCTAGGGATGAAGTTGTGATTTTAAATATGTTTGAGTCATCAAATAATTTCTCTAATTATGTAGATCTCGGACCTATGAATGGGGATATTCCCAAAACTCACACAGAAAAAAGAATGTTTTGGTCCTCTTCCCCATTACTTAGAAAAAGTGAGCCATCGCTTCATCCATGAGCGGTCTGTTAGGTGGTAGTCCCGCTGCGGCCTCTAACCGTCCGCCCCCTTTCATCTTGATTTGGCTATACTTGTATGTAGACAACCGAATTTCAGAAATAGGGGCTCCTCTTCTCATCCCGGAAAGAATCTCTGCTCTCCTTGGAGAATCTATATGTACTTAAATGTCATTAATGCTTCCATAATTGGTTGCCTTTCTAGAAGTGTTGCATGAAAATAAATCTTAAAAATGCATAAATCTTTCAAGGAAGAAGCACCACTTGCCACAGAAAGTATAGAAGAGAATGTGAAGAAAAAGAATTTCAAAAGTTAGGGCCTAACGTTAAAGGAGAATCTGAAACAGGAAAAAAGCTATGAGTGAAAAGTTTATCTTTTCAAACATCCTCCTTAATCGTCACACTTAAAAAAAAGTCAAGCTCGAGATTATAAACGAGAACTAATTGTCTTTAATTTTTTTATTCTTTTTCTTGTCGAAGGATTAAGTTTTTTCCTTAGCGATCTAAGTTCCCTTAGTTTACTTTGCGTTTTGTTGATTCTCCTAGTCCCAAAAAAATTTAAAAAATTTTAAAAATCCTACAAATATTTTATTAATTTTTTTAGGATCTGATCGAGTCTCAGAGAGCCTTCCGGATGACGTACTGAACTGAATGAACTTCCTTGGACAAATCATTTGATTCAACTAAGTTTTCCTATCCTTTATGGGCTTCTTGTTTTTCAACATTGGGAGAATGTTGAGTTTAAGTGTGGGGGTAGGTTTTCATAATTTTTGTGGTTATTTTGAAAAATTTTGAAAAAGTGAAAGAAAACATTTTTATTGAGTATTTTTACAAAAATTTCTTGAATAAATTGAGATTGAGTGTATGACTGCTAATTTATGAACTTGGTTGATAATACTTGTGCTCTATATCATTTTACAACTTTGGCATGACTTTTACTTGAGCACAATTGGCCATATTAGTGTTAATAAATCCTACACATTGTTGTTTGAGTTACATGAAGTTGATGGGTTTTTTTATGACGTTCTATAACTTACTTGAATAGTTCTTAAGGTAAAATATAAATCTTATCCCTTACTTAACTTAGAGATGATGGTTATAAGCCTTCTTGGAATCGTTTGTCGTTGCCTATCCAAAATTTAAAATTTTACTTTCGTACCCTTTTGATCCTTATATATTATTTTCTTGCTTAATTTATTTAAATATTGACCCTTGATTTCGTAGAGAGCTTGATTTTAATTTTCAAATTTATTGCTCCTTTATATATATATATATATATATGTGATTTTGCAAGAGTTTGAAGAATGTTGTGAAAAGAGGTATAAAAAAGAATACCATGACTTATTTGTGGAAAAGAAAAAGAGAAAGAAAAGCAAGGAAAAATATGGTGCAAAAAACTTATAATCATGGTGAAAAAGGTAAAATAAATGCCAAGAAAAAAAATGGCATATATGAAAAAGAAAAAAAAAAAAAAAAAAAAAAAAAAAAAAAAGAGGAAAGAAGTAATGTGAATGAAGAGATATTGTTATAAAGTGGTTTGGCTGGAAGTTTTTATTGGAAAAAGATTTGAAGCAAAAGCAAAGTTAGAAAGTTCGTTGTAATTCGTACGATTTTTTCAAACTCTCTCTTTCTTTGATTTCGAATTCCTTATCATTCAGTTAATAACCAATGACCTAGCCTTCCATGACAAGCTTAAAAGTCCTACATGATCTAAGTTGAGTTTGGGAAGCCTCGATTAGTGGAGAGATAGTATGAAGATTAAGCCTATAGAACGATCATTTTTTAAAACTTACACAAAGTCATGCTTTAGTTATGGAGGATAATTGAATACTTTTTTTGTTGAATCAAATTTGGAAGAAGTGGTTTAATGTTATATTTTGATGAGTTTGAGATTTTTGGTGAAGAGTGCTTAATATGAACTACTCTATCTTTCTAAAGTTTCTTTGCTCGAGGATAAGCAAACATCTAAGTGTGGGGGAGTTAATAGATTGATATTTTCACTAGTTTTTAGGTTTAACTTGACATTTATTTTAATTAAATTTTAGTGAAACTTGAGCTTAAATTAGAACAAATAACCTTGGTTATACTTTATTTAAATTGTAGGGGTTTAAATGAAGACAAGGAGAAGTTCGAGGACTAAACTGCAAAAAACACCAAAGGTGGACTAAGCAATTCCACCGCAGTAATCCTTTCATTCAGCCGTGGATTCTCATTCACACGAATCTGGCGCCGGATTAGACAGATCCGAAACCATTTCCACAAGCTTTCCGGAGACATTGAACCGGGATCAGGTCTTTAGTTCTAAACTCATCTGGCGGAGGATTCTTGTTTCCGGGCCAGAAACATTCCAGCCAGAATTTTCCAATTCTTTTGTTTTATTTTTTTATTTTATTTTTAGGAATTATTTGTTTTAGCAATTTTAGAATTATAGTTTTAAGTAACTTTCCTTTCCCTCTCTTGTTTGTTTAGAATAATTTTTAGTAATTTCCTAATCCTTTTCGAGTTTTGATTTGTAACCTCTATAAATAAATGAGTTTAGGCTTTAGTTTATATATCTCTCTTATTACCGAAGACTCGGAACACGAATTCAGGGGCGGCTTTCTAGGTTTCTTCCAAACCTTCTTAAGTAACTAATTATTTACTTGATAAGCTAATTTTCTTCTTTTTGTTTATTTATTATGAGTAGCTAATTTTCTTTGTGACTAAGGCCTTCTTTGAAGGTCAAAACTTTTATAAATTTGGTTGCTGGTATTTAATTAAAGACTTTATATTTTTATGTTGTTCTTGGTTAATTATTATTACTTGTTCTTAATGCTTGTGATTTTCTGATCAATTATGCATGTTCATAAATTGTTTATAGTGACTAAGAGGTACTACGTTTAATTGGATCAATGAAATAATAACACATCTTAAAACTGACTAGCGACATATTCTATTTCTTTGCGCGATTTCTAATAAATAGGAAATGAAAGTTAGGAAAGGTCCACAAAGGTATATACGATTTTATTTTTTAAAATCGCGTAGAGATACGATTGGTTTATTAGCGTGGCTATAAATTTTACTGCACAAGAGTAAATCTAGCTTATTCACAGGAATTCTATCATTAACTAGATCAAGAATTAATCAAGAACTAAGCAAGAATAAATCAACCATAGCATAAAAGGAGTAGATTGGATTACGGGTGCTTAGTTCTTTTTTAATCATAAACTTTTCTTAAACAGTTTTTTCTTATCGTTAATTTTCATAATTGGTATTCATTAGTTGTAATTATTAATCAATCAACTTCTTTTTGTTTAAGTCTAATTAAGTAGGTTATTTCTCCAGTTAGATAACAATCCTTGTGGGACGATCTTTACACACTACTTTATATACTTGCAAATTTCACTTCTATGTATTTTGTTTTATGATATCTATGAGGATGTTTTATATGTGTTATGTTTAATATTTATTTTTTCTTGCGGATTGAAAGTTTTGGTAAGTTAAAACTTTTAGGTTGAATGTTTTAGCTGAACGTTTATTATATATGATATTGCTTGATTGGGATTCTTCTTATTTTTTAGGGAGTTTTTTTTAAGCTTTATAAATTATTAAAAAGATTAATTTCTTACTGACGGAGTTTCATGTGGTAACAGTTTTTTTTTTTTTTAAATTTCTTTTATTTCGTCGAAAAAATTTGTCGGCATTTGTTACCGACCAGTTTCACCTCTGTTGGTACTTGCACTGGTGAGAGCTACTGACGGAAATGCCATTGGTAATAAGGATTTCATTATCATCCGACGGGTCAAAAAACGTATCGTCATAACCCATCAGTACATTTTATTACTGACGGACGCAACGTCGATACCTCTTGTTATCAACGAAAGTTGATTGATTGTTTAGTATTCGTCGAGTTTCCGTCAGTAAATAATAAACACTGACAGATAGTATTTGCCGTCGTTAAATGGCCATTTTGTAGTGCAAAATACAAAATTCAATTTGGTTTTTATTCGGTAATCGGTTTAAACCGAATAGTGAAATACTCCTAACACTTATAACTCCTATACTTTCGACTGATCGCCACGCTTTGATACCATCACGTTTCGCACTCGCAAATTTGAGAAAGCGACTTATAGTCCTGGAAAAGCATTGACGACTTACTATCTAGGAAAAAATTATCACAATCCGATATAAATACTTAAATCTTATGCTTATACACCATTCAAATACCAAGTCGCACGCACTACTTGGGTTTGAGTCTAATCTAAATATACTCTTATGCATTCACGCAAACTTATAATATATTCTCCCAGAAAAAGACCAAAATTATAAATATAAATACGCAGGGCATTTATATTTTACATACATGAGAGTATAGTAGGTGGTTGAAAGTTACATAAATTGAAACATAAATAAGATGATGATGATTATAAAAGCTGCAGGTTGGTCCTTTTCAGATTTCAAGTTTCAGCACATCGGGTGCTTTCCCCACCTTTCCTTTCTTGATTGATCCAATCCTACAATGCCCCAAACCCTCTCATAAAATTTTGAAGTTTCTACATTTCAAGTATATTTATTCATAGGCTTCACAAGTTTGGACTTCTAATTTTACCTTTGAGAAATTCCAATGGTGTCATGGACCATTTAATGTTTTAATGATCATAAATTTTGTGTATAAATTTAAAAAAGATTTATATTCCTAACGGAAAGTAATTTCTTCTAGTTAAGATTTATTGTAGGATCTCATTATTTCCTTAACGAAAACTAATTTGTCCATAGATAAGTATACATGAAAAGATTATAATGATTCAAAATGCGGGCCAATGATGCTGACTAGTGAGGCATCCAATCCATGTCAACCAAATTAGAAATGGTAAACAAATATAAATAACCAAGTGTAATATTTAAGGGGATAATTGCTTTTTATATATAAATTAATTTTCCATTATGGTTAAAAACAATATTCAATGATGAAGAAACGATGATATATAAGTTAAAAAAGATGCAGAAATTATATTTTTTTAACAAAAAAAATTCTCAACTCCTTCGTGTCCAATGGAGGAAGAACAGAAGTCGGCAATGGGGGAATGAAGCCAACGACTAGGATGAAATCGAATTGCCTGCAAAATTTTAGGAAAAAATTGTCTCGTGGTCCATATTAATTTTTGGAATTATAAGGTCAGTGATATTCCAAATCTTTTTAATTTAGATATTCCAATCTTTTTTTACTTAACCAAAAAATGTTCCAAATCTTTTTTTAATGCAATTGTAATATGTTCAAATTAATTATACTTTAGATACAAATTTATTGTAATGTTATTTGGGTGTGTAGTTGGTAGGCTTTGCAAGGAGACATGGAAATGATGTTCCATCTAACCTGTCTCTTAACTTCTCATTTTGCTCACAAAAATGTTACTATAACTTATTATTATTTTATGTATTTTTTGCAGACAAAAGTTAATGATATTTAACTTTTTTCTAATGTAAAATGTAAGTGTTTTAAAAAAAAAATAAACAAAAGTAAGATATAAGCTTTTTTAAAACTCTAACAATTTTATTAGATATTTAGATATATTTATTACTTACCTTAGACAAATTCTTTATTTACATATAATCTAAAACTTGATTTTAGTAATGCATCGTAAATATTTATACGAGATTCAAAAACCTTTTTAAGGGTATCGTAGGTTTAAAATTTTCAGAATTAGTGTAATATTTATGAGCATTTCAAAAGTTGAATCAAGAACAGTTATCAGAAGCAAGCGCCTCTACAAAGTACTACTATTAAAAGCATTAAAATAAAAAGGTTTAAACCTTTGTTCCTTAAAAATTCGATATTTGGTATGAGGTTGTTGAAGATGAATAAGATAGCAGACCTTTCTGAGCTTGTACATTCTCACACCATCCTGCACCTACCTAATCAATGGAGCTCATGTTTTGACCTTTCACATCTTCCTCCTCACCTTAAATTAAACCCCATCAATACTTTCTATTTTCTACAAAAAAAAAAAAAAAAAAATTTAAACTCATAACTCTTGCAACATTTGTCCCTTTTTCTTTTTCAGTAAGATTTATTTATTTTATTGATAAATAGCGAGATATGAATTTACTAGATAAAAAAAAAAAAAAAAAGAAGAAGAAAATCACTAGATAAATGTACTTTCACAAAGAGCCCTTGATGAGATTTCCATATATTAATGAATGGGCAACTAATCTAAAATTTCTTGTAATGTTATTTATAGGGTTAATCATATTTTTACTTTGAGATTTGTCCAAAATATTATTTTCTTCCTCTATTTTGTAAATATTATAAATACATCATTATCGTTTAGATATTCGTAATTATTTGATTCTTATTACTAATTTTAGTAAAAAAAAAAAGTTATCAGAAAATGACGAGTTGGTGCCAAAAAATTTAAACATTTCTTAAAATATTATTTTGCACGTTTAAACTTTATTTACTACCATATATTAAGACCATAATACCCTTTAAATTTATTTATTTGTCTAATTTGTGATATTTCCAATTCCTCCGCTAGGTTAACTAGGTTAACTACGGTTGAGTTTGGGTATCAGCGTGCCTATCGGCACTAAACTACAAGTCTCAAAACTAAAGCAAAACTCAGAGCAACACTTAAAAATATATTTACATATACTACACATTGAAGGGATTGGGGGTATCACATAATTTTTATAATAAATGATATTACTGTCTTAATATATGACAATAAAAATAGAAGTAAATTCGCAAAATGGTATTTCAGGAAGATGTTAAATTTTTTATCAAAAAATTATTATGTTCTGATAATTTTTTTTATTGAAAATAATAATAGAGATTAATTAGTTATGAAAATATAAATAATAAGAATGTATTTATAATTTATATAAAATAGAGAAATGAAATTGTAGTTTAGAAAAACTTAAGAAGAAAATGTAATTAACCCCTATTTATATGTTCCAGACTTTATAATAAAAATTTACAGAAAATTCAAATTCCCCAAAAGATATTTTGTAAAGGGAAAATTATCGAATGGCCTTACCTTTCAATGTGACATTCTTCCTAGTTTCATCTTTGTTGACCCTTATACTTTTGCCAACTCTTTCCTTAGAACCATTGTCATCTTAAGGTCAAAAACAGAGAGGTTTAGGATAGGATGGATGGCTTAATTGTTCAAGTCATGGATTTGGGAATTAGATAACCAATTAACATCGAAATCTTGCCAAACCCTTTCCCATTAATGCAAGAAAATAACTAATAATTGGTTGCAATGTACACAATCAGAATGTTCCATATTCATTTATAAATTATAAAGTTGAGATAACCGAAACTTTATGACTGGCGAAAAAAAAAAGAAAAAAATTTGTCCGGCAAAATGTGTGTGGTTCAATAACTCGAACCCCCTTCATTTAGTTACTTTCACCTAACGTACTAAGTGAGAGGTCATGAGTTCGAGTTATCTAATAGATGGTTTAATGTTGTATGTTATGTTATCCTTGTATTGCTATTTGGGAACCTTGTGTCTTCCGATCCCTCCTACATTAGTCGATAACTCTCGGACACAGAGTTAAAAAAAAAAAAAAAAACCCTCTCAAACTTTTATTGTACAATCAAAATCAAGATAACTAATTGCATTTACTGTTATAAATTTGATGATCGCGACACGATGATTTGCTCAAAATAATAATGTAATATAAAAAAAGAATATAGAGAAAGAAAAGTACAAGAGAGAAAAAGTAAAACTCAAGAATCAAGTCTAAATCTTATTAATGTCATTCTCATATGGCCTATTTATAGGCTCAAGATATAAGAGATTACAAAATCTTAAAAAGATCTAACTAAATCAATGGGGTCCAACTATGATTAGTATTTGGGAGTTTAGTTCTCTTCAGGGAACTATTTGGATATCCACCAAGTATACATTAATTTCATAACACTCTCCCTTGAATGTCCATAAAATAAAGAATATGCATCGTACCTTACTGGAGAAAATCCTGTGTGAGAAAAACGTCTAGTGAAGGAAAAATAGTACATTATTCATTTATGTTTTATATGCTCCCACGGTTTAAAACATCATTATCAATAAATTCATATGTCTTGGTGAATAAATCTTCATGATTATGTATCACATTTGATCAATATTATTGCAAATTATTTTCACATTTCTTATAAAGAAATTTTGTGAAATTATTTTGTCATATTTCTCTAAATATGTCCTCAAATTTCACAATCTAACAATATGACTGTAATTTTATCCTTCTAGGATACCATATAAATATTTTGGAATTAATTATTCATGAGGATCACATACATTCTCAACAATCCACATAACAATTTAAAACTTCAACAAAGTTGAAAGTATGATTGCTTGATAACATCATATCATGTATGCGTAACATGTTTGTCTGAGAATAGGTTTCAAATGAATCATATAAGTAAGTAACTTGATATTTTACCCATCTCATCAGGAGTTATATTTTCTTCATAATTCTATATTAATTATCTCTGGAAAATATTGTACGACGATAATAATATTTTTTCAAAAATCATATAAAGAAAAATATGCACCATTTGTGCAAAGTTATGGTACTTCATGACCAATAAATATCCATTATCTTTTTATCTATAAATATGTAGTATTTACCAACATTCTATAATCGAATGACATTTGGATGATAATGTACATTCTATACCCATGTAAAACTTTTATGAATAGATAAAGAATTTCCATCTTCGGGATGTTCAATTTGTAAATCAAGACAAAATCTTGAAATGCTTACTTCAAATATTTGCTTGCCAATCATAAACTCTTTAGGAGAAATACTTCAAATATTTAATTATTTCGTAAAAACACCTCTATAAATAAAATATCGATCACGTTTCAGGCATAATTTAATATTGCTAGTTATAATACTTATGTCCTATCGGGATATCTATAGAATCTACAAATTCAATTTTATACTTTTTTAGAGTTAACAAAATATCAAGTAAGTTTGTAACTTTAGCAAATAAATAATCTATAAAACTTCTAGTTCACGAATATTTGTATATAAATCAAGATACTTCAATATTGAATATGACATTTCGTTATTCTAATTTTTTCCCTTAATATGGAGAACATTTATAATAGATAAGAATCATAAGAGGCAAGCATAACAAATTCTAAGAAAACTTTCATAGATGTATATATATATATATATATTCGACCTTAATTTTTTATATTTCTTTAAATAAAAATCACTAAAACAGTGATGTTATGTTCTTCAGGAACAATTCATTTATATGCTTCAAGCATGCCTATCAAGGACTTCACATAATGAATTATTAGAGTTTAGTACGCTATTATCTAAACTCAATCTGCCACCATAAATTTTATTTCTACGTATCAATATTGCCAAGACTTTACAAAAAATCATATATCATAACTTATACAACTTTGTACTTTATTTATTAATTCTTATCCTTCTGTGATTACACTTCAGGTGCATAATTCCTTCAGGAAATACATGTACACTTCAAGTGTACTTCATAATTGTCCAGGCTTTTCATATTTTCTCATCCGAATTTTATATTCTATTTTGGCCAAATATCTTTAATATACTAGAATCTCGAGTCTCCAGCCTTTAATTCAAGATCCTCATTCTAATTATAACATGCACAGAACTATCGCCGACGTTTTGTGCTATTATATGGTTCAATCTATTTATATCATAACATGATACAATGAGATCTCATAATTATTATGACTTCAGATACTTGAATTTCTTCTGTAAATAATAATAAAGTCATATTATGGAAAATTCTATAAGAATTTTTATCTTCTCGACTTAACCATATAGGACTATCTTAGATTAGTGCTCCTTTACATGTGCGAGGATTTTGTTAGAACCAATTTATTCTACAGTATTTTGCACGTGTTTCAAAATTATAAGTAGTGGTAGACTGTCCTTCGGAGACATTAAATAAAAAGAGCAATTTATGTCCGATTTTCTTCTATCAATGAATATGACTAGCTATTCAACTTTTGAACTTCTGGTTCAAATGATCTTTTATATGAGAATCAAAATAAGACACATAACTTTGTCTTTATCCGACTATATAATTTCTCCTCTTTTTAATATTCATCTAAAATACATTGTGGTGGAATAGTATATTTATATAGCGCATGTATAATTATTAGATGGAAAAAATATTTGGTTCTCCACTAATATGTTGGAAAATATGAATAAATACTACGAAATCAATATCAATTAATTCAAAGGTCTATGAACATGTTCTGCAGGAACATTCAATATATATACAAATAATGCAATTTCATCAATAATACTATGACAAATTGTGTTAATGGGAGAATCTAAAATATGAGCTCAATATCTTGTAAAGTTCAGCTAGCAATTCAACAGTAATATATATTAGCATGGGCGATGCATCGACCATATAATTTTCCAAAACACATTCCACCCCAAATAAATATTGATGATTTATAAAATTATTTTGCCTGAAGAATTAGTAGTAGAAATAAACCTTGTAAAATGGAAATCGGATGAGCTGTTTTTTAAAATAGGAAGACCGGTTTTGAAACAGAAAGAATCGGACGACATCCTACAAAAATCGGATGATCCCTCTTAAAAATCAGACGACCAATTTTTCTAAAGCTAGAAAATCGGACGACCGATTTTAAAATAGCATGTATGGTGCCTGAAACCTTATAGAGCAACATCAAAAGCATATAAGACACTAAGGCACTAATAAGGCATATCATATCTTGTCATAGCAACAAAAGCATTACACTTTAGCACATTTACAGTTTCTCCCCCTTAGTTCTTGCACATATTTATCCCCCTTTTGTCATAAATCAAAAAGACACTTAGGAGAGCTTTTTAAGAGATCATAGAAAAAGTAACTATAATTGGACTTTCAACATTAGAGTATCATCATGAAGTCCAAAACCTAGCATCAAGGTAACACAATATTAATATGAAGAACAAAACATAGCATATATTAAAAAATAACATCATAGGATAAAAATCACAAAAGAGCCATAATGAGTTTGATAAAGAGCCAAGGAAAAATAGTGGAAGAGGAAGGATTTTTTTAACAAAAAAAAGAAAAGGGAAAGGGTTTTTAAAGAGAATCCTCAATCATTTTCATCTTCATCTTCGTCGGTATCTTTTCCTCCTTGCTCTAATCTTATAACCCAGTTGTTAATCTCTATAAAATTTTTCATCAAGTTCATCAAGCCGGATGAGGAGATTTCCATTTATATCATTGAGTCGGTCATTGAGTTGTGCTTGCATTGCAATAATCCTATCCATTATTTGAGCCGTATCTATTGAGGATTGTCCTTCCTCCATTCTTTCTTGTCTTTTCTTTGATCTCATTTCTCTTTGAATGTCCTCTTCATTTGTATCTTCTTCATCCATACTTTCAGGCTCATTGCCCTCTTCTTTATCACTATTATCCTCTTCATCATCATCATCACTTGCTTGTTGTCCACCTCTTATTAATAGTCCTTCATCATTTCTTTCAAACTCCATTCTCTTGAAGGTATGCTAACTGTAAATCTTACCAGGGTCAATGTGATCACCAACTTCAACCAAATTGATCACAAAATGTTGAAAGATTTTTGTAATGAATCAACCATACGGTAAGCACTTGGTGGAAGAGGATTGTGTGGCTAGCATGTGCTCTATAGCCATAAAACTGAAGTTCATTCTCCTATGTTCATGAAGTGCAAGCATGACAAAAGAGTGCATATTTGTGATGGAAGACTTGTGCCCAACATTTAGAATAATGATATTAGAAATCATATGATGTAGTAATCTCCCATAGGCATCAAGTTTATTCACATTCCTATCATCATGCCTTTTTAGAACTTCTCTGTGAGTGAAAATCTCTGCAAACCTTCTTTCACTATATAAATTTGGATCAAAGCATTCCTTATTATTAGTATAAAATCTCATGCCATCTTGAGGGGTTTCTAGAATGGTATTTAATCGCCTATCATCAAATGCAATATTTCTTCCTCTAATTCTAGACAATACCCATTGATGATGTACGTTTTCTACACTTTCAACTCTACCCTTATTTAGATTGGCATAGAATTCATAAATCATTTCAGTATAATATATCTCATTAACAGTAAGCAATGGTGTCCAACTAATAGCATTAAAGAGATTTGGTATAGCTTCCATACTTTGCATATCATTCAAATCTACTCTGTGTCTATTAGCAATTTTTCTTAGATTTCTTGTCCATTCTTCAAAGTTTGTATCCTCCTTTACAGAGATGAACCCATCTGGAGCTCCAGATGGTCCCCTTTTTTCCTTTCTTCTTCCTCTACTGCTGCCTCCTTCTTCAAAATGTTGACCTTTACCAATGTTTGCGTTTTTTGTTTTCACCATTTTGGAGAAATCCCGACTTAGGGTTTTGAGGTAGAGATTGGGGGTTTTCAAATAGAGAGGATTAGAGAGAAAAAAATATAGCAATAACCAGATTTCTTGCTTAGTGAGGAGAGACATTTGAAATATTTGAGAAGAAGAATGAGAATCGGACTTAGAGATTGGTCAGGCTTTGTGAGGGAGAAAGGTTTTGATCGAGAGAGTGAAAGAGAGTTTTGAGAAATGAGTGAAACAAGTAGAAAGATTTGTTTTTAAAATAGCAGAGCCCGACGGTTTTTAGAAAATCGGTCGACCAAAATCTAATAACGGTCGTCCGGTTTTTATGAAAGGAAGAAATCGGACATCCAGTTTTTATCGAGGTCGTCCGAATATCTCGGTAAAATTTTGAAGACAAATTGTGAGTCCAATTTTTAAACAGGACTTCCGGTTTTTCTAAAAAGGCGTCCGATTTTTTGGAAAAATTTTTAGTAAGGATAAGGAATAAGAGAAAGCCTAATTAACAAAAACTCAAACAGCAACATACATTAGTCATTAAATTTACTGATACCAAGCAATTTTTTCAAATAGCAAAAACGTTCTTCAGAGAAAGGTTTTGTAAAAATATCGGCAATTTGATCCTCTGTGCAAATATATTCCAAAAATACATCACCTGTAGCAACATGATCTCTAATAAAGTGATGTTTGATTTCAATATGTTTTGTTTTTGAATGTTGCACAGGGTTTACGGAAATATTTATGGCACTAGTATTATCACACATAATAGGTATATTTTTTTTAAAAGAAGAACCAAAATCAATCAAGGTATGTTTCATCCAAAGTACCTGTGTACAATAACAACCGGCTGCAATATATTCCGCTTCGGCGGTTGATAGGGATACGCATGATTGCTTCTTGCTGTACCAAGATACTAAGCATCCTCCCAAGAATTGGCAATTTCCATTAGTACTCTTCCTTTCTACCTTACATCCGGCATAATCAGCATCGGTGTAGGCAATAAGATCAAAACAAGTTTACTTAGAGTACCACAGGCCATAATCATATGATGAAATCAAATATCTCAAAATACGTTTTACAGCTATTAAATGGGATTCTTCGGGACAAGCTTGGAACCTAGCACACACATATACCGCAAACATAATATCCGGCCTATTAGCCGTTAAATAAAGTAAACTACCAATCATACTTCTATACTTCTTTTCATCAACCTTTTTACCTTTTTCATCCTTGTCAAGCTTCAATGATGAGCTCATTGGAGTGCCAAACCTTTTGTATTACTCATCCCGAATCTCTTGAGATGTTCCTTGGTGTACTTCTCTTGGTTGATGAAGATGTCTTCTTTTGTTTGCTTGATTTGTAATCCAAGGAAGTAGGTCAATTCTCCCATAATGCTCATTTCAAACTCTTTTTGCATAAGAGAGGCAAATTCTTCACATGAAGAAACATTAGTAGCACTGAAAATAATATCATCAACATGAATTTGGACAAGAAGAAGATCATTGTTACAAGAGGTTTTTGTAGAAAGAGTAGTGTCCATCACACCCCTTGAAAAATTGTTTGAAAGAAGAAAACCACTTACTTTCTCGTACCAAGCTCTTGGAGCTTGTTTTAAACCATAGAGTGCTTTTGAAAGTTTGTAAACATAATTTGAAAATTTTTCATGCACAAAACCGGGAGGTTGTTCAACATAAACTTCCTCCTCAATATCACCATTTAGAAAACCACTCTTAACATCCATTTGAAAAGCTTGAATCCTTTAAAACAAGCAAAAGCTAAAAGCGTCCTAATGGATTCAAGTCTAGCAACCGGAGCAAAAGTTTCATCCAAATTTATGCCCTTTTCTTGATTGAATTCTTGGGCAACAAGTCTAGCTTTGTTTCTAATAACTTCTCCGGATTCATTTAGTTTATTTCGAAAAACCCATTTTGTGCCAATGGTGGGGTAATCACGTGTTCTAGGGACTAAAGTCCAAACTTTGTTTCTTTCAAATTGATTTAATTCCTCTTGCATAGCAATAATCCAAAACTCATTACACAAAGCATCATCAATAAACTTAGGTTCAATTTGTGATAATAGAGCAAAGTTGTCTACAAAGTACCTTCTTGTTCTTACCCCTTGTAATACATCGCCAATGATTTCATCATTTGAGTGCCCTTTGGGATATATCACGTCTTGAGGAATATCTTGAGTTTGTTGGTCCTCTTCTAATATTTCCTCAATTCCTCTTCTTCTTTAGCATGATTCTCCAAAGCTTGAGTGTGTATGGGTTCATAGCTCAAGGAGTTATCTATGTCATCATCATTTCTCCTTTCAAAAATGTTAGTTTCATCAAAGTTTATATGAATGGACTCTTCAACACATAAAGTTCTTTTGTTGAAAATTCTATAAGCTTTCTTGTTTGAAGAGTATCCCAAAAAATTCCCTCATCGGATTTTTTTATCAAATTTTCCAAGATTATCCTTGGTGTTTAAGATAAAGCATTTGCATCCAAAAAGTTTGAAGTATCCAGTGGAGGGAGTTTTATTGAAAATAAGTTCAAAAGGAGTTTTCTTTAAAATACGTCTCAAGAAAACACGATTCATCACGTAACTAGTGGTATTTATGGCTTCGACCCAAAAATATTTAGGTCAGGAGTTTTCACAAAGTATTGACCTTGCCATTTCTTGTAAAGTTTGGTTTTTCCTTTCCACAACACAATTTTGTTATGGCCGAAAAATTGTGTATTATGCCAAAATCATCACAAAGTTGGGTAAAATCATGGTTGTTAAATTATCTCTCATTATCACTTCTCATAGAGATCAATTTGCAATCAATGGAGGTTTGAAGCTTTTTGAAAAGTTTGACAAATTCTTGAAAAGCCTTATCTTTTTGGCTAAAAAACAAAGTCCAAGTAAATCTTGAGAAGTCATCCACTATGACAAAAGCATACCTCTTACCACTGAGACTAGTGTTCCTCATTGGTCCAAATAAATCCATGTGAATGAGTTCTAAAGGTTTTGAAGTTGAAATCATTTTCTTTGGTTTAAAAGAGGTCTTAATTTGTTTTCCAAATTGGCAAGCATCACAAAGTTTAGTTTTCTCAAAATAAAGTTTTGGTAAGCCCCTAACAAGTTCTTTTGAAGAGAGTTGGTTCAATAAATCCATACTAACATAGCCAAGCCTTCTATGCCATAAGAATACATCATCATCATGAATCGAGAAACATTTTAAGCTTTGGGAAATAAGATCTTCAAGATGAAAGTCATAGACACTTCCAACTCTTTTAGCAAGCAACAAAAACGGTTTTATTTTCATGCTTATCAATGATACTAGAAGAGTCACTTTCAAAAACAACCTTATTCCCATTATCACATAATTGACTAATACTAAGCAAGTTGAATTTTAAATCATCAATTAAAAGAACATCCTTAATAAAAGGAGGAGAATTGTTACCGATGTTGCCAATACCAATGATTTTTCCCTTCTTCTTATCTCCAAAGGTGACGAATCCGCTTTCGGTTTCTTTAAGCTCACTAATGAGAGATGCATTCCCGGTCATATGCCGTGAGCAACCGCTATCCAAATACCACTTAGATGACCTTGACTTGTGTTCCTACAAAAAAAGAAGTAGAAAAGACTTTTGGTACCCATATCTTTTTGGGTCCATGAATGTTAGTTGGATTGTCTTTTATGTTCCAAATGGTTTTTACTTCCCTTTCAATCTTTTTTTATACAACATTTTGTGGCTTTATGACCACTCTTTTCACAATAGGTGTAACGAAGGTGTGAGAAGGGTGAAGAAGTTTTTACAAAACATGTTTGTTTAGAAGAGATATTGGTATAATTATATCCAATTCCACTTTTGTCAAAAGGTGATCTTTGAGAACAAATGAGCTTCTCAAAATTTTCTTTTCCATTTGTAAACTTTTCAATACATAAGGTGAGATCACTCACATTTTTCTTCAAATCATCATAATCTACCATGCATTTTTCAAGAGAAAAAACTGTTTCACAAAGATTTTTGTTTTCTAAAATGAGTTTTTGAAATTCTAGTTTTGAGGAGTCACTTTCCTTTTTCAAAACTTCAAGAGATTCAAAGAGAGTTTTGTTTTTACAAACAAGTTTTGAGTTTTCATTTGATAGGTTGTCAATCTTATTCTTTAACTCTTTGTTCTTTTTGGTGATCTTTTCCAATTCATGATACATTTCAATGAGCAAAGAATTAAGATCATCATCATCAACAACAAGATTAGATAGATTTGAGGATGAAGATTGTACCTTATTTTCTAAGGCCATGAAGCATAGGTTGGCCTTTTCTTCTCCTTCACTTTTGCTTGAGCCTTCATGAGTTACTTCAAGTAACTTCCACATTTCATGAGCCGAGTCGCATCCGCTCACTTTATTGTATTTTAGCATCTAAGGTACAACTCAATAGTTCATAGCTTGAAAGTTTAGAGTCATCTTCCTTGAGTCAAGCTCATCATATTCTTCAACCTTCTTGACTATTCCATCCTTTTTAGGAACATAAGGTCCTTTCTCTACAATGCTCCGAAGATCAAAGTTAATAGAGAAAATATAAATTCTAATTCTTGACTTCCAAAAAGTGTAGTTAGTTCCATTAAAAAGAGGAGGCCTATTTGTAGAAGAGCCTTCTACATAAGGTAGGTTTGAAATACTAGCCATATTGAAAAGGATCTTTTGCTTCTTAGGATGTTAAGCCTTAAAAACAAGACCCGCTCTGATACCAATTGAAAAATCTTAGAGGGGGGGTGAATAAGGTTTTTGTCTAATTTTCAAGAAATCTTTTGTGTAATTAAAAGATAAACCTCCAATTTTGTTTGAGAAGTACTAAATCCAAGTCAAACAAACATATGTTAATCATAATAAAAAACATATATAATAATGCCCTTAGGGCTAACAGAAGCAAAGAAATTTGTCATTTGGAACTTAACCCCATTGTTGGAACGAATTATTTTTATGGATTTTTTAAATTGAGTTTGGACAAATAGGCAAAAAAATCTATAATTTTTCTCATGGTTCGGACTTTTTTTTCATGAGATAAATCCAAGTGTATCGGTTAAAATCATCTACGATTGATAAAAAATATAAATGTCAGACATTTTTAAAAGGATTACCTGAGACTTTCAATGGGCAGCGGATTGAGAAGCGCATGTTAAGCCTATAGTTCTTGACAAATGATCCTATGTGGGACAAACATCGTTATAAGTTGTCTAAGTTTCCAAGAAAGAGTTCCTTTGCATGAGTAAGTGCTCAGTTCTTCTTTAAGCCTCAAGGCTAGCTAAGGTTCAATTAGCACTTAGTTGGAAGGCGTGGTGAGCAGCTCTTTCAGGCAAGAAGCAGGCCGGGCCAAAAGGGGGTCGATCTTATATTTCTCATAGTGTTCCGTGTAAGTTTTGAAGGTCCCCATATGTCTGTATGAATGAGGTCAAAGTAGTTTTTGGTATTTGAGTTGTGATTTGGGAAAGAGGATCTTGTTTGTTTGGCAAGTGGACAAATGTGGCATCTACAATCATGTGGAATAGATATAGATGACTCAATTTGTTTGATTGATTTTAGTTGTTTGAATGAAGGATGCCCGAGGCAATAATACCGTATCAGAGAATTTGCAAGAGATTCTTTATTCATTTCATTCATAGAAGCAGATAAGGAAACATGCTTATTTTTTGGTGAACTAGTAAATCTAGAAAACTTTAGTCCTAGGATGACAACTTAGTACATAAAGACCATTGAATAATTTAGTTGAACCAATCGACCACTACATCATGAGGTCCTGAATTAGGCAAAGATTAGAAAAGAAAATTGCGAAACAATTAGAATTGTTTATCAGTTAGCCTACAGATAACAGATTGAAAGAAAAAGAAGGGATATGCAAGACATTGTATAATGTGAGTGAGGAGTTGAGAATGAAGTTGCTTTTATGTGTAACTTTGGCAAGATTCCCATTCAGCAGGCAAATAGTAGCATGAGAAACAGGATAATAAGAAGGGAAATACTCAAGTGAATGAGGGATATAATTTGTAGCACCAGAATCTACAATCTAATATGTTAAAAAATCATTAACTGAATTATTTGAGCAGTCACCTTTAGGTTGTTGCTGCAATGGAGTAAATGTAGCGTTCAGTGCCACAGAATTCGCGCTTGGTTGTGTGGTAGTTTTGGAGCTATTGATCAATCCAAGGAACTGAGAAATTTGTTCTTGAGAAAAAAGTGAATATTGAGTTTGAGGATTTTGTGCCATGGGTTGTAAACCCAAAGTAGCCGGATTGCTGAGAATGAAAGCTTGATTGGCAACGAGCTGGCTTCGCCCATTTGAACGATATCCCGGTGGATAATCGTGTTTGTTGTAACACATCTTATGTGTGTGTCCCTTTTCCCTCAAAAAGTACATGTGAGAAGCCTTTTCAAATTCCTTTGGTTTTGTTGTCCCTAAGTCGCGAAAGCCATAGGTGAGAAAGTCGTTTTAGTTCCTTCAGTGTTGGTGGAGATAATGCTTTGTTGGACTGTGTATTTGAATTGTCGCTCATGTTGAGCAGCCATAGTGAATGCTGTGTTAATGAGAGAAGTGAACTGGTGATGAAAATTTGTGATTTCGCTCTGGCAAAAGCTTATTGAGACCCTTTAGAAAACAGATTATGTAGTCTTCTTCTTGGTATTACTATATTTTCTTGATGGTGCCACAAGTGCACGGTGGTAAAGGGCGAAGTACTTGCATCTCATCCCACAAGATTTTTAGACTAATAGAGAAATCAAATAACATCGAGGTTACCTTGCCTGAGAGAGTTAAAATCTTCAATTAGATCTGACAAGCAGAATGCATCTCTACTGGAGAGAAGAGATTGTAAGTCATTCCAGATGTCTGCTGCAGTTTCAATGCATAGAACACTTTGAGCAATGAATCTTGAGACTAAATTAAGGATCTAAGACATCAATATCTTGTTGCATTATCTCCGAGAATCGTAATTATTGTCTAATTATTTTGGCATTGGAATGGAACCATGAATGAACCAATCTCACTTTTGGAGAGGAGTGCCAGTTGAATTGATCTTGACCAAGAGTGATGATTTAAAGAATTCAGTCTTGTGTGTTAGTTATGGAATCTTTAACGTTTGAGAATATTTTACCTCAAGAAAAACTTTTCTTGATAATGTTGTGGATTGTTTGCACCGCGATAAAGATTCATCAACTGCATGCGTAGCTCATCCTTGCATCCTTTTGCTGCAAACCTTTTTTTTCTTTTCCCAATAAGCTTGATTGTTACTGCTATAAACTTGCCATCAAGCAAAATAAGAATATATATATATATAAAGATTATCCAAGATTAGTCACTTGAGGATCCATAATTACTTTCATGCTAACGTTCTGCTACAACCTTCTCTATAAATCTCCTACGTGGTTTTACGATATTGAAGAAGCCGAATTCTCCACATGCCTTTACAATAAGTCGAGGCATCTCCGACCTCTCAACCGATCGCTCTAATTTTTTTTCTCCGGGACGGCAATGGAACACGGATGTGACTCTTATTTGTATTTGCTATGTCGTTGATAACGTGTTATGAATTTGATGATCGTGACACAACGAATTGTTCGAAATAATAATATAATATAAAGAGAAAAAATATAAAGAAAGAAATGTACAAGAGAAAAAAAATAAAATTCAAGAATCAAGTCTAAACATTATTAATGTCATTCTCATATGGCCATATTATAGTCTCAAGACATGAGAGATTAAAAAATCTTGAAAGGATCTAACTAAATTAATGAGATATCGTGAATCCAACTATAATTAGTATTAGAGAATTTAGTTATCTTCAAAAAATTATTTAAATATCCACTATGTATACATTAATTTCATAATAAAATTAGTTATGAAAACTTCTATGCTTATATAGTACCTATAGTTGTTTGATTAGCTATGCATTAACAATAATTATGGTAAGGATGATTGAATATGTGACCAAATAGTTCGAAAATAATTGAATTAAGGACCTACTTACTTGGATTGGCATCTTTTATGAAAAACTAAATCGTTTTTTATTTGTCGGAAGTAATAATTAAATCGTGTAAATTGTGCAAAAAAATCCATAAACAGAATTATATATAAATTTTACTTTCAAAAGAGGGAGAAAGATCCTTAAAACATTATAAGCAGGGACGGAATCAGGATAAAAAGGTTGGAGGGGCTGAAGAACAATAAAAATTTTGCTAGAATTTCGTCTATTTTATAGATGCATTCCAAGTACAAAACTATTCAAATAATTCCAAATTTACAAATAAAATAGCAAGTTTTGGGGTTGTATTGAAAAAAAATGGGGGCTTGAAGGTAAAATACCAAAAAATTCTAAAGTTTTCAAAATTTTCCGAGGGGACTCGAGCCCACCCGAGCCCTGGTTCCATTCCTGATTATAAAGGAAGTAATATGAGTAATATACCTTATGTGCTATTTATTCTCAATGGTGTGATTCATATACATTTCAGTTTAAAGAATCTACACTTAGCCCTAATTTGGTTCGTAGAGAGGGACGGAAAAAAAAAAAAAGGGGAAGAGGGGGTATTATTATTTACTTCCACTAAGGGAAGTATAATTATATACTTCAAAATTATTTGGCAAGAGTTTGTTGGGGTGAAAGTAAAAGATAAATAATTTTTATTATATATAATTTACTATTATATCAATTGCACCAAGTTATGATTTATATATATATATATATGATATATGGGGTAGGAGTTTAGTTTATGATAGATTTGTGATAAGCTAATTTATAAAATTATAAAATTTGTTATTAAAATTAATGTGTACGTAGTGAATACCTAAATACGTTCCTTGAAGAGAACTAGAACTCTTAAGACCCAATTCATTCATTATATGGTTTCTACTCTTGTACTTGCTGCCTATATATAGGACGTTATGGAAGACATTAATAACACAATCAGTTTTCTGAATTTTAATTCTCCTCCCTGTCTCTCTATTATTGTTTTTTATATTTCTTCATATTCTTATAATATTGTGTCTAGACTTTACCTAAATTTATAACACGTTATCAGCATGATATTTTAGATTAGTATTAACCAAAGTTTGTTTGAGGCGTAATTTTGGAAGAAATTTCTAAAGAACAATTCTTTGAAGGCTTAAGGTAACCGTTTCAATCTTCATTTTAATTATGTTAAATCTTACTAAGCGTGAGTTTTTAGTTTTGGATATTACGGGGAAAAATTATATATCATGGTTCCTTAATGCTGAAATTCATCTTGAACCAATGAGTCTAGAAGACACCATTAAGAATAATAATAATAATAATAATAATAATAATAATAATAATAATAATAATAATAAAGAATTGAATCAAAATCGTGTCAAACCAATAATTTTCCTTTGCCACCATCTTCATGAAGTCCTGAAGGCTGAATACCTAACCGTGAAAGATCCGCTAATTTTATGAAATAGTTTAAAAGAAAGGTTCGATCATCTGAAGATGGTAGTTTTACCTGAAACTCGCTATGAGTGGTTGCAGGATTATAAACTAATTAATGACAATAAATCTGCTGTATTCATAATTTCTTCACAAATGAAATTATGTGGAAAAAAATAACTGAGGAAGATATGTTAGAGAAAACGTTATCTACCTTCCATACCTCGAATACGCTATTGTAGCAATATCAAGAGAAAGACTTTAAAAAATATTCTAAGTTAATTTTATGCATTTTAGTTGCCAAGTAGAATAATGAACTGCTCATGAAAAATCATGAAACTCAACCAACTGGTTCTGTTCCAATCTCTAAAGTGAATGCGACTAGAATTAATAATAATAACTGTGGACGAGGCCGCCTACGTGGTCGTGGTAGGTATAACCCTTATGGAATCCACCAAAAGAATGAGAAAATAATAAAAAAGGAAAAGATATGACCTCAGCAAAGCATGAAGAAATATGTTATAGATGCAGTATGGAAGGACATTGGCCGTGTACCTGTCGTATAGTTAAAAATTTAGTTAAGTTATATCAAGCATCAATTAAAAATAAAGGGAAAAATGTTGAGGCCAATTACGGTTCTCTTCCTGATGACAATGGTGGTGATTATCTTGTTGATGCTCAAGTGGATGTGACACACTTGGATATTGGAGATTTTTTGAACATCTTGAAGGGAAGATAGATCACCTAATTGGTGATGGACATACAAGAAAAGAATAATTTATTTAATTTTAAATTATGTTCATTTATTCTTTTTTTTTTTTTTTTTTTTTGGGATTGTAATTTCGTTAAGGTTTTTGGAGATGTAATTTTTATTTAAGTTTATTTCCGATATAAAAGTTCTTTTATTTATGTTTTTATTTTATTCAAATATGGCTATTGTCCTATCTTCTAAATGGCAAAATTTTGAGGACATATGTATTATTGATGGTGGAACTATACACACAATATTAAAATATGAGAAATATTTTTTTCAATGAAATTTGGAAGAAACAAATGTGCATACCAGAAGTGGTAGTGCAAAGTCAATTGGAGGCTCCAGAAAAGTTAATCTCCTTTTACCTGGAGGTACAATATTGACCATCAAAATGCATTATATTCACTAAAGTCTCGAAGGAGTTTATTAAGTTTTAAAGATATTCGTTTAAATAGATATCATATCGAGACTATGGAAGAAAGTGGCAGTGAATGCCTAAGTATCACTACAAATATTTCCAGAAAGAAACAAATAGTAGAAATATTTACATCACTTTCTTCAGGCTTAATTATGCCAAAATTAATGAAATAGAAATGCATCGTTTAGTAAACTAGGAGTTTACTAACCCAAATAACTTTATTATTTGGCATGATCAATTAGGTCATCCTAGGTCTATAATGATGCGAAAAATTATAGAAAATACGCGTGGCCATTCATTGAAAATTTAGAAGGTTTTGAATTCAAATGAATTCTCATGTGCTGCATGTTCTCAAGGAAAATTAATTATTAAACCCTCATCAATAAAAGTGGGAGTTAAATCTCCAGCATTTTTAGAAAGAATTTATGGTGATATATATGGACCTATTCATCTACATAGTGGACAATTTAAATACTTTATGGTATTAATTGATGCATCGACTAGATGGTCGTATGCTTGTTTATTATCATCTTGCAACTTGGCGTTTGTGAGATTACTTGCCCAAATAATTCATCTGCGAATGTAACTTCCTAATTATCCAATTAAAAAAATTCGCCTTGATAATGCTGGAGAATACTCTTATTATATTTTTTATGCATATTGTATGTCTATAGGCATTATTACTATTGAACATCCTGTAGCTCATGCTCATACTCAAAATGAACTAGCTGAGTCATTCCTTAAAAGACTCCAATTAATTTCTAGACCATTGTTGATGAGAACCAAACTCTCCACATCTGTTTGGAGACATGCTATTTTGCATGTTGCGGCACTTATACGAATTAGACTAACTCATTATCATAAATACTCTCCATTGCAATTAGTGTTTGAGTTTGAACCCAACATGTCCCATTTGAGAATCTTTGGTTATACTGTTTATATTCCAATAGTGCCAATCAACGCACTAAAATGAGTCCTCAAAGAAGATTGGGGATATATGTTGGTTATGAATCTCTCAATTATAAGGTATCTTGAACCTTTAACAAGAGATTTATTTACTACAAGATTTACAGATTGTCAATTTGATGAGACAAATTACCCTAAATTAGGGGGAGAAATAAACATAAATAGCAAGAAATTACATGGGCAATATCTTCATTAAATCATTTTGATCTGCGCAAGTGAACTTGAAGTTCAAAAGATCGTTCATTTGCAAAAAATTGCAAATCAATTGTCCGATACTTTTGCCAACTCCACAAGAGTAACAAAATCGCATAATTGTGCTATAGATGCTCCTATTCGAGTTGAAGTCCCTGTAGGACAAAATGAAAATCCTTTAACAAATAAGTCTAATGCATTCTAGAAGAGTGGACAACCTCTTGGATCCGAAGAAAAAAAAAATCCTTGCAAGAAAAGAGGATTAAATGTTCAAGTGATCATCATAAAGGATTGGATAAAAAGGAGAGACAACTGAGAAAGAAGATCCTACTATTGAAAATAGTGAAAACTTAGAGAACTCAATCAGCTTTATTACTACGGGAACATATTGGAATACTAGAGAAACGATTCTCGATAATGCCTTTGCATATAATGTAGCAATCGATGTTCTAAGTAATAGTTATGATCTTGAAACAAAATCGGTTGAAGAATGTTGGAATCGAAAAGATTGGCCAAAATAGAAAAATGCGATAAAATCGGAATTGAACTCCCTTGAAAGTCGTGAAGTTTTTGGGCCTGTAGTCCAAACTCTAGAAGGACCCATTGGGTTTAGATGGGTATTTGTGTGAAAGCACAATGGAAATAATGAGATTGTAAGATATAAAGCATGACTTATATCACCAGGGTTTTTGCAGAGACCAAGAATTGGTTATGAAGAAACATATTCTCCTATGATCAATGCAATTACATTCTATTATCTTGTGAGTTTAGCTGTTCATGAAAAAGTAGATATGCATCTGCTAGATGTAATAACTACTTACTTGTATGGAGAATTTGACAATGAAATTTACATGAAAGTTCCTGAAGGATTTAACATCCCTAAAGCATGTAAGTCAAGTACTCGAGAAAATTATTCCATCAAATTGCGCAAGTCTAGGTATGGATTTGTATGTGGTACAATCGCCTTAGTGAATATTCATTAAAAAAATATACAAAAATGATCACATTTGTCCATATGTTTTCATTAAAAAACTGGAAAAGGCTTTGTTATCATTGTTATATGTGTAGATGATATTGACCTTATTGGAACTCTTGAAGAGCTTCTAGATGTAAGAGATTGCTTAACTAAGAGTTTGAAATTAAGGATTTTGGAAAAACAAGTTTTGCGTTGGTTTACAAATTGAACATCTTGAAGATGGAATGTTTGTTCATCAATCTACATACGTTGAAAAAATCTTTAAGAGATATTACTTGGACAAAGCACATCATTTGACTAGTCCGATGATCGTTTCATCTTTAGCTACTAAGAAAGATTATTTTTAGACCATAAGAGGATAATGAAGAACTTCTTGATCCTGAAGTACCATATCTTAGTGCAATAAGAGCACTAATATATCTTGTAAATAATACACGACCAGATATTGTATTTTCTGTAAATCTGGTAGCAAGATATAGTTCTTCTCTAACTCAATGACATTGGAATAGAGTAAAATATGTCTTATGATATTTCCAAGGGACGATTGATCCTAGATTATTTTATTCAAATAATTCCAGTCCAAAATTAGTTGGATATGCTGATGTTGGATATCTATCTGATCTACACAAAGCTTGTTCTCAAACTGGATATTTATTTACATGTGGTGATACTGTCATATCAATCTCTAGCTTCTACTTCTTCTATTCATGCTGAGATAATAGCTATCCATGAGACAAGCAGAAGATGTATATTGCTAAGATCATTGGTCTATTATATTCGAGATAATTTTAATTTATCCTCTGAAAAAGAAATTTCAACAATCCTATATGAAGATAATGTTACTTGCATAACACAATTAAAGGGAGGATATATTAAAGGAGGTAGGACAAAAAATATTTCACCAAAATTTTTCTTTACTCATGAACTTCAAAGAAATGGTAAAACTGATGTGTGACAAATTTGGTCATGTGACAATTTGGCTAATTTATTCACTAAGGCATTGTCAATTGAAACATTTAAGAAATTGATCTATAAAATTGACATGCGTCGGCTGAAAGATCTAAAGAAATCTTCTCAACAGGAGGAGTAAATTTTATACATAAAAGAAAATTGTACTCTTTTTTCTTCGCTAGATGTTTTTCTCACAGGGTTTTTTTTCTCAAGTAAAGTTTTAGTGAGGCATGCTCTTTATGTTATGGACATCTAAGGGGGAGTGTTATGAAATTAATGTATACGTAATGGATGTCCAAATTGTTCCCTAAAAGAACTAGACTCCCAAGGTCCAATCCATTCATTCTAGGGTTTTCTCTTAACTTTGTATTCGGTGCCTATAATAGGACCTTATGGAAGACATTAATAACACAATTAGTTTTCTAAATTTCTGAGTCTCCTCTCTGTCTTTCTTCTTCTCTCTATTACTGTTCTTTATAGTTCTTCCTATTCTTACTATAATGTGTCTAGACTTTACTTAAATTTATAACAAAATTGACTTTTTAACATTATTTACATCCCAATTCATTCGTTTTGGAAGGGACTAATTTGTTGACGTGGGGGGGAGAGTTCCCCCTCCACATTTAAATCTTATCCACATTTTCATTACAACCATACGATGTAAATATGACATTTACATCCTAATTTACATCCTCTCCTATTCCCCTCCTTAATTTTACTCCAACCAAACTAAGGCTAAGTTAAAAGCTTACAAACTAACATAATCTAAAAATTTTCATATAGTTCAATCAAATCATTTATATAAATCTCATACCTTATACCTATAAGTTATTAGAAGTCATCAATTATATAAATATGTAACTTTTCACTCTTATCTCTCTCGAATTATCTTCTATTTAAAGTTATTCTGCCAATTCGAATTCGTACAAACTTTAACATGTGAGTTTATCTCTTCTCTATTATTGATTGTTTATTTTATAGATTCTTGAGAAATCTATTTTAACCTTTTAAGCATTGTCATTTTATTAATTTTTGTATTTAAATGTTTATAAAATAGAGTTTATTAATCCGTTTATTATGTTATTGATTGTAGGTGCCTTCGGAATGATGATATGTTAAAAGCAAGCCAAAACGAATGACTTACGAACGAAAAATGGAGAAGAAAAACAAGTCAAAAGAAGCTGGAAAATTTGCATTTTCTGGAAAGTGTTGATGTATTTCAAGAGATTTTTTCCATAGAGCTTCCGAATCCGAAAAGCTCAACTTTTCTAATCCGGATAGTCACACAGAAGGTTGTTATGCAATTTTTAGAAGTTTTATTTTTGCACTTTGATTTTATTTCCTTTTGTATTTAGATTCTAGACCTTTTTAGAAAGGGGTTAGAGTAATTTTAAAGTAGGATTTGGAGATTTTTCTCCTATATAAACCCCATTAAACACATTAATTCATTAGTTTAGGTATTAGCTTCAGTTTTATATTCTTGTAAGAAGACTCGGGAGTTTATTCAAGTAAATCAGAATATGAGCTTGAGCAATCACCGAGATTGTGGATCTTCAATTTCTTCTCCTAAGCTCCCTAAACTTATTCTTTTATATGAATTTGTCTATGAGTTTATATGTTAGGATAATGTTTAGCGGCTAATTCGTTTTGTATTTAAATGGGGATGAACCCTAGAATATTTGTTAATGTTTTATATGAATTTCTTGTTTTAATTACTTAATTCTTATTTGTTTGTTATTCAATTGTTATCGATTTTTTAGAGATTGATAATTTTGCAAGGTTAATTGGAAAAGGGAAGCTTAACCTAGGGTTTAATTAAATAATATGAATTGGTAATTGAGTATGAGTACTGATTACGGTTTCTAGATCACTAAAATCATTCTAGTCATAATTCGTTCATAATCAGGTTAGAGTGAGAAGGAATTCTTCTCTAAATGGTTAAGTGAATCGGAGGGTCTTCGCCTAGGAATAGAGATTATTCGACGTTTGAGTGTGCTCCACCAACGGGTTTAATAATTAACACAACGATTTTCTAATTAAAATTAATTTAAGGTTCTAGGAGAATTCTACCATTTAAATACTCTTTTCCAAACTTGTTTTTAGAAACTTTTAATTATTCACTTAGTTTAATTGTCTTTTAATTATTTCTTTATTTCTTTAAAACTATTTTCAAAACTTTTATTTAATTAAACAATAGACACGTAGTAAGTACTAGTGTTCGGTCGTCCCGAGAGTTCGATAATCTGAAGACCTTCCTTAACTTATTATACTGATAGATATGATTGCCTAAAAGTGAAATTTCAATAGAATAATAACCACATGTCAATTCCTCCTCTATTATCGATTCTGTATTACACTAATTCTACTTAGAGCTAGATTATTAGTTGGATTGGATCACTGAGTTACATTACTGGGTTTAGGGTTTAGGGTTTAGTTATTAGTTCCACCTAGAGCTGGATCATTAAGTTACATTGTTGGATCACTGAGTTACATTGCTCAATATTGATCGATTTGTGAACTTGAGAATGCCTTTTCTCATGTATTGAATGCAAAAGAATTGCATGAACAACATGATTTACAGGAAGAATAAGATGATGGCATAATGATTTGTGCTTTTGTTCCTTTAAAGACTCATGGCAAAGTTTCCACGTGAAATATCATATGGGGACATCCCTTTGCACTTTCTTGCTAATCCCTTCCTCTGGTCTGGTGTATATGTCATTATACAGACAAAGATTTCAATACATTGTTCATTCTCTGCCACATTACAGTTATCAACAATTATGTCAACTTTATAAGGGGAAAAAAATATGGCCATTTCAAATAATGAGACCGTACAAACCCCCCCTTAATTCCTCTCTCCAAATGTCTCGTTGTATTCCACTAACCAAAAGGTCGAAACAATCTTTTCGATCCCATTTTCTATGAACAACAAAAGGAAAAGTGTGATTCCCTTGCTTGACTACTTTTATCTGATCTACTAAACAAATAATCGTGAGTTTAAGTCTTCTAAAAAATGATTTAATATCACATGACAGTCTTGTACTATTATTTAGGAGTCATGTGCTTTCCGATCCTTCTCAAATTAATCAATAACTCTCTAACATCGAATTAACAACTAAAAAATGAAACCTTTATTCGTATTTCATTGTTGAGAACTTGACTTGGGCTGGGCTTTAGCTCAAGTTAGTTTTTAACATAGTATCAAATTAATTTAAAATTAATGTTAGTCACTTGTAGATGTTTAATCTTACAAATTTAACATTTTAAAAATCAAGTCCTGAAAGTAAAAAGAATGTATTGAGCGTCAGAAAGTGTTTTGAGAATCTCGGATAGCTTCTTTATAAGAAAAAATTATTTCTTATAAGATGTACTTTTTGAAATAAAATTAAATTCAAATTCATTATTAATTTAACAAGCGATTAAAATAATCTAATGCATTTTTTGGTACACTCCTTTTATGATAGTTTTATTAATATAAACCTTATAAACTAAGAGATAAATATTAAACTTTAAAAAATAAACTTAAAGACAAAAATTATTATTAAAAAAGATATATTGGGAGATTTACTAAGGGATTGGAGGAGTTTAACAAGTCGTCTCGGTGCTCATCAGAAGCATTTCACTGGCACTCAAGCTTTAAGCTCTTATGCTTCTTCTTCTTACGAAAGTAGAGGATTAAATAAGGAGTAGTAGCGTAGGAGGCGATAAATATGCAAAGAATAAACATGCAATTATATATATATATATATATATTTATTCAAATTGCTCCCTTCCTTTTTTCACAAGAGAATAATTCCTTAAAAAGAAAGAAGAATCATCTCATAGTCAAATGAAGTGATATTATTAGCAGCTTAATAAAGAATAAATCATAACATCTCTCGGGTGGTTGCCGACACTCCCCACACCAACTTCAATTCTATTGCTTCACCTTCCCCCCCCCCCCCTATTAAAAAAATAAAAAAGAAAAAAATCTGATTCCCAGAAAATATAACGAAACATAAACATTTCGTTCTTATTATTGAATTAAAATAAAAGTAAACATATTAAAATCTAAGATGCAAATTATTTGCTGATATTTATGTAATTTTAGAAACTTCATCTGTTTAGGGAAACAAAAACTCTACAAGCACTGTGATTAACTACCAAAGCAACATATATTCTAAACAAGTGTATATAGTTTTGGGCCAAATCTCTTCGAACATGATTGGCCCAATTGTTTCAACCCAAAAACTACTCTATAGCCCAATTGTTGGATCCAATCACAAGAAAAATAATCTCAACAAATATATATCATGAGCAGACTATAGTGTATGGATCCAATCACGAGAAAAGCTTTAGCATATTATGCTCATCTACCATCTAGAAATATTAGCAGTTTTAAAGATTTAAAAGAAAATTTTATCCAAAACTTTCTTCCCTAGTCCATTTTCAAGCCTACTTCATATTTCCTCCTCAGTGTCTGACAACGGCCTTCGAAATTCGTGAAGGATTTTATTACCCCGTTCATCCAGGCAACTCAAAATTCCCCATCTATGTGAACTGGAATACGTTAAACATATAGACATGGGTTAACAAAACCAGGATTCTCACGAAAGTTAACTCAAAAAGAACCAGCCAATGTTAATGCCTTTTTGTCAAAGATTCAGAAATTTATTCATGCAAATGATTATATGAGGAGGAAACGAGAATTGAATAATGAGGCCACAGAGTACCAGAGTTCTAAGGAACCAAAACAAGAGAAATTGAAAACAAACCCATGATTCAAGATCGCTTAAGTCCTCGAAAACTCAATACTTTTGGATTTGATGAGGATCTCCCGATTAGAGATCTTACAACAAATTGAATCCTTGGGTATCCATAAACAACCAACGAAGATGTTATAACCTTTCGAATAGCACAACAAGGCCAAATTACTGTCGACTTCACAAAGATAATGGTCATAGAAAAGAACAATGCAACGAGTTGAGGAAAGTAATTAAAAATGCAACCAAGAGGGGAGAGCTGAAAGAATTCATAGGCAATGCCTGCAAAAAACAAACACCAGGCATTGATGACACCAAGAAACCATAGTTAGAAGATAAGAGAAGCAATAAAAATGATATTTCTTCTTCCAAAATATAAACATTATACAAGACATTGGTCTTCTTACTTCCAGAAAACGTATAAGGAGGACCGCGCATGAATACTTTTTCAACTTTTTCTTACATTCCTTAATGAATTCTTGCTTTGACGATACTTTATAATTCAACAATGCTCTTCTTTTATTCCACGGAATGGCTGATACTTAAAAATTCCATATTTTCAATCATGAATGGATTGTGGTAACTTCAAAATGAAATTCCCAACAGCATTTTCATTTTCCTTTTGAAACGTATACCATCCCAAATTTTCTTTCACCAATTTTATATCAAGTTATTTCTAAATACTTCTAAATTTATTAAAACTCCAAAAAATTTACAAATCAATTAAAATATAAAGGTTATCATTTGTCTTATCCCGTTAGAAGCAATTTGCTCTAATTTTGAAAGTTTCCAGTGGGAAAATTAATCTGACTTTCCTGTCTTTGTTATTGCAAAATGATTACATTATATAAGTTACAAACTAATCCTCTAATCTAAAGGAAAGTATCACAATTAGGAAACTGCCTAAAATACGTTATAGAAATATCAAAATAATGAAAGTATCATTATTAGGAAACTACCTAAAATACGTTATAGAAATATCAAAATAAGGAAAGTATGTAAATATAGAAACTATCTAAATATAGGTTCAAACACTCCCTCTCAAGTTGGAGCATGAAGGTCGCTAATGCCCAACTTGCAAGCTAGTGGATGAAAGGAGGCGGGGTGAAGAGCCTTAGTAAATATATCAGCCGGTTGAACCGCACTCCGAATGTAGAGGGGAGAAATAAACCATCTTGGAGGGCATCGCGGACAAAATGGCAATCAATTTCAATATGCTTAGTCCGTTCGTGAAAGACAGGATTAGCCGCGATATGAAGTGCGGCCTGATTATCACAATATAGTGGAATAGGCCGAGTGATGGGAACGTGAAGATCCTGAAGCAGACGGCTAACCACTTTAATTCACACAAAGTATTCACCATAGAGCGATATTCAGCCTCAGCAGAAGAACGAGACACAGTGTGTTGTTTCTTCGTTTTCCAAGAAATAGGAGATCCACCAAGGGAAATAAAAAAAACCTGTGATAGAACGGCGAGTAACAGGACATGTAGCCTAATTTGAATCACAATATGCAGTCAAGAATAAAGGAGACTGAGACTGAATAAGGATGACACGACCAAGACTGCCTTTGAGATAGCCAACAACACGAAGAGCCGCATCCCAATGAGCACAACGTGGGGCGTGCATGAACTGAGCCAGTGTGTGAACAGCATAGGCAAGCTCAGGTCGAGTAAGGGTAAGGTAGATCAACTTGACAATTAGGCGGCGATAGCGTTCTAGCTTATCGAAGTAAGGACCAGTAGTTTTGGCCAACTGATGATTGGGTTCAATAGGAGTAGAGGCTGGTTTAGCGCCTAATAAACCAGTCTCAGAGAGAATTTCCAAAGTATACTTGCGTTGGCACAAAAATAAACCAGAAGGATTTCTGGCAATTTCGATACCCAAAAAATATTTAAGGGGGCCCAAGTCCTTCATGTGGAAGCAAGCACTCAAGGAAGTTTTAAACTTAGTAATAGAGGTAAGAGAATTCCCAGTAATTAATAAATCATCCACATAGATGAGGACGCATAAAAACACATGGTTCGGAGAGTAAGTAAAAAGAGAGTAATCAGTATAGGATTGAGAAAAACCATACTTACAGAGCGCGGTAGTAAGCTTTGAAAACCAATACTGGGGTGCTTGACAGAGACCATATAAAGATTTTTTGAGCTTGCAGACCTAACCAGGGTGAGAAGGGCGAAATCCAGGTGGAGGACGCATATAAACTTCCTCCTGTAAATCTCCATGGAGAAAGGCATTATGAACGTCCATCTGATGTATCAGCCAGTTTCGAGCGGTGGCAATAGACAGGAGAGTACGAACAGTGATCATCTTAGCAACAAGGGCAAAAGTTTCTGTAAAATCAATACCTTCTGCCTGTGTGTTTCTCAAAACCACCAAGCGGGCTTTATACCTTTCAATTGTACAGTCGACTTTATATTTGATGCAGAAAACCCATTTACTCCTAAGTGCACGTTTTCCTGAGGGCAAGGTCGTCAACGACCATGTGCCATTTTTCACCAAGGCATTAATTTTTTCTTGCATGGCAGCACACCATTTAGGATTGGATGCAGCTTCAGAGTATTTGGTTGGTTCAGTTTCTGTAGTAACAGATGCTAGAAAGTGCCGATAAAAAATGTCATAATTTATAAAGTTTGTAAGAGGATAACGGGACTTACCTGAGAAAGCCGTGGAGGAAGATGGAGCAGAAGAAGGGGATATGAAAGAATTCCACACTGCATTACAGTCAAAATCTTGGAGTCGTACCGGAATTGTTTTAAGATGGGTACTTTTTCTAGTGCCAAGAGTAGCGGAAGCATTTTGGGTAGAGATGGACACTAGGCTGAAGTTACATGCGGGCTGTTGTTATATGGGTTAAATGTAGAGAAAAGGTCTTGTGGAAAAGTTGGTGGGCTGGCTGGTGAAGGAAGGAAAGGCGTTGGGCTTGGGCTGAGTACAGAAGAAGGGTTGGGCGAGGGAAGAGGAGAGGTTGGAACGGGTGGGGTTACTGGGCTACGCGAGTCTAGGCCAACAGAGAGAAGCCCGCGCGGAGCTGCAGCAGAAAGGGTGACGTGCGGAAGGGCTGGGCAACTGGTCTGGGATGGAGTAGTTGAGGATGGGCCAGCGTGTGGTTGGTTGGTTGGGCTGCAATTCTGGGCAGATGGCTGGGTAGGTGCGGCTGGTGATGGGCCAGCGGTTGGGAGGGGTGAAGTTGCTTGGGAAGGGCTTTTTGTAGGTGGGTCTTGGTACAAATAACTTAAACTTTGTGTCCCAAAATTGTAAGAATGAGAGAAATCTGGGGAAGTTGCTGGAATATCATTTTTATAAGGGGACTTGGTTTCATCAAAAACCACATCTCTGGACAGAAGAAATTTCTTGTTTTGTAAATCATAAAATCGGCCAACCTTTCTTGTTGTTGCAGATGGCTGTGTGCCGCTAATGTTATTCCCGGTCACTGCTGCCGCCCATCCGCGGCCATCGCTTGCTGGTCTGAGAGTCCGCGACCAGTGCCCCCCCTGCGGTGTGGTATCCACCTGACGTTCTCTCCTCTTCGTCCGCCGCCACGGTGAGCTGCAAAACCACCATGGAAGCTGCCATGGAAGCTTTCAGTTCGGCCAGCTCTAGATCTGGACCACCATTCAGGGAAACCTACCAGAAGGAAGCAGTCGGAGACGTCATGCACTTCCCGATGACAATGGCTGCAAAATAGCCTTGAAGAAGAAGAAGAAGAAGAAGAAGGCCGTGGCGGCGACGTTGCACCCCTTGTTTTGGTGACGGCAAAGGCTGCTCTGTTGTGGCTGCTGTCTTCCATTTGGGCCAAATTTTTGTCTTTTTCTTCTTTGCAAATTTGGACAAGAATTGTTCTCATTTTTTGTATTGGTTCCTTTGAATCAGATGAACAAACGGTTCCATACTGTGTTCCATTTAATCTCATTAAAAAATTGAAAGATTTTTTCTTCTTCTCTTTCATTGACAATAACTGTTAACAAGTCTGTATCTGCAGAATACAGGAGTTGAGTATAGTTGTCTAACTCATCCCATAATTTTTTTAAACGCGAGTAGTATGCATGTATTGAGTCTCCTACTTGTTTGCAATTTGCTAATTCGATTTTTAACTCATATTTTCAGGGCCCATTACCAACTAAAAATCTTTCCTTTAAATCTGTCCACAATTCATCCGCTCTTTCAGGGTAGTTTATAGAAGAACGAAGAGAGGTTTCAATAGTGTTTAAAATCCATGAATTCACTAAAGTGTTTATTTCCCACCATTCTTCTTCTTTGTCCAGATCATCTTCTGGGATAGGGATTGTTCTATCTATACATCTCAATTTTTTCTTCGAACGTAAAGCCAAGCGTATGGCTTTTGTCCATTCGGCATAGTTATTGTCTTCGTCATTTTCCTTTAACTGGATTGTCGTTATAATCAACCCTAGACCATCAGAGGATGCTAAAAAATATGCATCTTTTTTTTTATTCTATGAACATGACTTTCTTCTACCATATCGTTTTCAACATTGCCAGCAACTTCCTTGTCGTAACTCATTATGAGAATTTAGACAAGGCTAGCTCTGATACCATGAAAGTTTTTAGTGGGAAAATCAATCTAACTTTCCTGTCTTTGTTATTGCAAAATGATTATATTATAGGAGTTACAAACTAATCCTCTAATCTAAAGAAAAGTATCACTATTAAAAAATTATCTAAAATACGTTATAGAAATATCAAAATAAAGAAAATAATCACTATTAAAAAACTACCTAAAATACGTTATATAAATATTTAAATACGGAAAGTATATAAATAAAGAAACTATCTAAATATAAATTTCAACAGATTTGATACCGTAATAATTGACGATATTTACATTGATGTAACGGAAATTTCAAATCTGCTTTTACTTCTTCATAAGTGTAACAGCCCCAGCTTGTTCGGAATCCACGGAAAGACGCAAGGTATTATAATTTTTAATTGAGTATATTTAGCCACCAAGAATTAAATTAAAATTGTGACTGGTAATTCTAACCTCTAATTTTGAAGAATTACCTGAAGGCTTCGTTTCTTAAGATTTATTGAGACTTTGCTTTGAATCTTTGAAGGTCGACATTTTGAACAATAATCAATTATTTGAAAAAAAAAATTGTTGTAAGAACACAAAAATGGTGAAGAATTTTTTGAAAAACAAGTAGTTATATCCTAACTGTTTGAAATAGAATTTTTTTGACAAAAATTCAATTTGAAATTTTGTGCGAAATAAAAAATGAGTAAAGAAAAAAATTGTAAATTATTTATGGTACTTTTCTTATGATGAGAAACAAGGACTTCATATTTGGACTGGATTTTATTTGATCCAACAAGCATCGAAGGCGAAAGACCCAATTTCTCTAAATATCTCTCCGCCCATTGAGCTTATGGGAACCTTGGAGATATTACATCTATCCCACATCAACTACCAATAAAACTTTCAAAGAGAGAATCAATTACAAAGTTCATCAAATATCAATAAAACTTTCAAAGAGAGAATCAATTACAAAGTTCACAAGGTGATGTTCACCTTTATTTCTTATGCTATTTATTTTGAATACCCTTCCTTTATTAAATTACATTACTAAAAATAAATACCCTTCTTTTATTAAATTTCATTACTAACTTCAGTATTAAATTATCAAGTTACAAACTTTAATAGTATAAGAGATAAAAAGAAAATTGTTTCAACAATTCTTTATTCTGTATTACAGATAATTCGTACCTACAAGCTAGATGCGAACTTCTAAATACTTGAAATACTTTTTTTTTTAAGAGGTAGATTAAATTCAAAATTAAAAATTTTGATGCTACAAATTTCCAAAAGAAAAAAAAATACTACAAGAAAATCAAGAACGAATAAAGGTTACAATCAAGAAAGAACACGTACGGTAGCAAAGCACTCTAAAGTTGTATCACTAATTATGTATTAATTAGTCTGCAACTTAGGATCAACATCATTCCTACCCAACCCTTGTTCAGCTTCCTCATCATCTACATAATTCGGGTCATTCTCATCCAAAAAAGCCGGTGCCGGATCAAGTTCGCTTTCTGCCATATCTTCTGGACCTTCCCAAGTAAATTTCCCTCCGTGACCCGACTTGGGTTGACGGTTCAGAGGTCTCCCGTCAACGGGCCGACGGTCTTTTCTCTGTACGCCTTTGTCTATAAGTTTTTTTTCTATGTGTTTTAGCGTTTCTATGTTATGACTGTTACTGTCCACTTTCTCTACTCTCTTGCTTCCTCCTTCATCTTTGCTTACTGCTCGAAATGTCACCGTTTCTTTGCTATCGTCTATTTGCTTTGCCATATCATGTAGTAATTCTTTTAAGGAGCTGAATTTGGATGAAGTTGATATTACATGTTAGGAAGGATGTGAGACTATATAAAATAAACGGACTGATATGGAGAAGGAAGGAAGGTTGTGATGGCTGAGGCAATGACACTTGCCACGTGTCTTCTTCCCCATGACTATGATTGATGACTAATGATTCGGCTGCGTTATTCTTATTTTTGTTTTTTATTACTATTATTTTTTTTTAATAGAGGCGTATGTTTCAAATATCAAAAGTGGATAAATAGAAGAAATGTATAATTCGATAGTGCAATTACTTTATTTATTATAATTCTTTATTTCTTATATGTATGATTTGATTGCATAAACGCTTTATCTATGGTTCTTTACTTATATTACGTGTGATCCGCTAGCTTTACTTATTATATTGTATCGCATAAAAAATTTTAAATTTAAATAATTCAAAAATTGATATAATATTGAAATCTAGTTAGTACTGTTATTTGAGAATGTTGTGTTTCTGAATACTTTTCAAATTAACTAATAACTTCCCTGTTACTAAAATATCCAAAGTGAGTGGGCTAGTTGGAACCACTTGTTAGGCTTTTAAGCTAATTTATTTGGGCTTTTTAAAATGTGTTGTGTAAATGTACCTATAAAAACAAATGCCAATAGGTTTAATTGGGCTTAGTTAAACAAGATTTCAAAATTTTAACAGCAAATCCATTGATGCGGTCCGAACGGATCATCATAAATCGGAAGCCCAATACTCCCATAATAACGGTATCTTTTTTTTTTTTTCTTTCCCTAAATGATAAGTGTATCATTAAATTCCATTAAAAAAATCCATAATTATTAATAAAAGGGAGGCAAAAAAATAGGGCACTTATTAGTTTCATCCCCCAACATTTGGATCCATAGACATATTGGGATAAGTCGAATTTTATCATTTGGTAAATTGTTTAAGAGAAACAAAACAGATGTCAATAGAGATCAACCATTCTAATATACTTCTAATACATTTATTCCAATGGTGATAGTAAAGATTTTTAAAAAATAGTCTTAAATTTTTTTTAGAAAAAAAATTATAATTATTAATATTTAAAGAAATAGCATAAAACTATATAATACATAGATTATTAAATTTGAAAATTCTTCAAAACATAATATAATTTAGATATTGAGGGTTTAGATTTATTTGTAGAATTAAGACTTTTAAAAGAAATTATATATATATATAGAAAATAATATTTCAATTGATACTTAATTACATTAAAATTTTAATAATTTTTTAAGTGCATATATTGCATATGAGATATTATTAATCATTCCAGTAACGTTAATATAGCAGAAAGAAATCTTTTTAAACTAAAATTAATAAAAAAAAAAATACTTAACATTAACAATATCTCAAAAAATCAAATTAATTAATTATATTATCCACCAAAAAATTATTATTTGAAATCTAGTATAAACATTTAATTAAATAATTTGCATTAAAAAACTAAAAAACATGTTTGTTACCCAGATCGAGTTGATATAAATTTTTATGTTAAAAAATTAATTTAAATACTTTTTTATATTTTAATTTTTAAAAACTTTCAATTTAATTTTTAGACCTCAAATAACATTAAGATGTATCTAAATAGATTTTCTAATATATTTATTTCAAATATTAGAAAGAATATATTTGAGTGTGCATTAGAAATAATAACAGCAACAGATTCTAGTGAGGAATCAATCATCATATTAAAAAAGGAAAAAAAAAAAAAAAGAATTGTTTTAGAAACAGAAGAAAATCATATTCAAAATAACATTTCCATCTGTTATTTTGTCTGCTTACAATTCAATCCAATCCAACATTTCAGAAAACATTCCAAAACCCCAGAAAACATATTAATTCAGATGATAATTCCGTCTGTAATAAATATTACATTAATTCAGTTAGTCTTCAAATGGGGATCAACTTCGATCCTGGCAACCCCTTCTTCAGCAGCTTTAGGAGTTTCAATTTCCCCAACTACAAATTTCCCAATTTCTTCATCTTCTTCTTCTTCTAATTTCTTAGCCTCCTCTTCATCAACATAATTCGGATCTTTCTCATCAATAGCAGCTTCAGCTAAAAGCTCATTCTCAAATTCCTTATCAGGACCTTCCCACGAATACTTTCCGCCATGGCCTTTCTTCGGATCGTGTTTCAACGGAAGTCCATCGGCAGGATGTCGATCCAATCTCTGTACGCCTTTGTCAATCAATTTTTTCTCCACATATTTCAAAGTATCCACGTCGCGCGTCTTCAATTCCACTCTTTCCACATGTTTTTTTCCGTCTTCGGCTCTGCAATCTGCTCGGATTTCAACTTTTTCCTTGTCTTCTTTGTCGTGGTGAACCACCGGCGGCTTCATTTTTTTCTTTTTTTGGATGATTTTTAGTTGAAATTGAAATTGGGGATCTGATGAATTACTGGAATGTGCTTCTCTTGATAGGTTATTGATTCTGATGTGGAGTTTGTATGCGTTGTTATATTTATAGGGTTTGTATGGGATTAGGAATTTGGGATAATGGAATGGCGGGAAGCTGCTGGAAACTCGCAGAAAGAAAAGAGAAGTCTGTGGAAGATTCGGGTCATTCTGGAGTCTCTGGACACGTAAGCTGGAATTAGTATAGGATAGAGTGGACTTTTCTCGAGTTCATAGAGTTCATGGGCCTTAGGCCCATAATGGAAACTTCTTCACACTTCTTTTCCCGTGTTATCTTTTTTTTATATAAAATAACAAAAATGACTAATATATAATCCTCAAATTTTTTGTTAATCGCATTTAGATATTCAAATATTTTTTATGATTCTAAAATATTTTATGTATTGTTTAATTGTTCTCGTTGAGCTTTTTTTTAGAAAAGTTTTGACTTAAAGTTAGCAATTTTTTAGCATGTGTAATTTTTGTTGAAGTATGTATGTTTTATAAAAATTTCATGCGTTACAGAAATATTTTTTTCAGTGGTGTAAGATTATAAGTATTTTTTATTAGATTATAGATTTTAAGTACGAATTATAGTTTTCTCCTCTAATATATTGAAAATATATATTATTTACGGTTGGAATTTACAAAAAGAATTCATGATAAAGATATTTAAGCATGACATAAAATATTTTTAGATGATATTAACTGACATGAATCTTTAAATACGTAAGTGGGAAACTTGGGATTAAAAATTTTTTTAGTCTACCTTCTTATTGTAATCGGATTTTCCAAAGCAAAATAATTCTTTCAAAGCTAAATATTTTTTAGATGCATATTGCTGCTTCTAGCTTCTTTTACGGTACTAATGATAAAATGGCAGATGATTGCCAATAAACGAGAGAGATAATTTAATCATCTTTTAATCTTCTTTAATAATTTTATTTTATTGTTATTTTTTCTATTTTGAAAAAGAATTGGTGAGTACATGTATAATAACTCTTTATTTTCTCTTATTAGGATTAGTGAGTACGGTTGGGAATCAAATATTTCGAGCACGATTGAGAAATATTAATTCAAAGCATAATTGAGAAACGGTAATTCAGGAACATGAGCCAATTGTATATATGTTAGTTTGTTTCCTTTCTAAATTAAATTCCTATTTTAGCTGGGAGCAATTATATAGATAAAAGCATAGCACCATGACCGAATGAACATAAGATTTTGGTGGATAAAATATTTTTTCCTAATTTTTAAATTGATATTCTCAAACTCTTTCATAGTATCAGAGTCAACCATGAATACTATAGAGAATATCGAGATTGTTCAAAAAAATAATTTAGAAATATAATGAAGAAAATGAATAGTACTTGGCACCTAATGATAGACCAAGGACTTTGATTGCTCTTGTTTAATTGAAAAACGAGAATTAATGAATGGGTTGATGCAATTGAAATGGCGTTCGAATCTAAAAATAAATTTGTCTTCTTCAACAGATCTATACCACAACCTAATGAGAATGATGTCAAGTACAAAAGATGGAAGAAAATTAATATGTTTATTGGTTCATGGATACTAAATATCATTGAACCATCTTTGAGGTCTTCAATCACGAACACAAGAATTGTGAAGAATATGTAGGATGAATTACTACACAGATTATGTGCCTAGAACGGACCTTGTTACTATGAATTTAAAGCAGTCATCATGAACTGCAAACGGAAAGGGGAAAGGGATATCAGTGGCAACATACTAATCCAAATTAAAACAATTTTGGGATGAACTTGCAAATTATGAACAGGAGGTGTGTGATTGTGAAAAAACAATGAAAGAATTAACTAAGCAGCAAGAGAAAGAAAAATTACTGCAATTTCTTTGTGGCTTGGACACCTCCGTCTTTGGAGCAATCCGTTCCACAATTTTGGTGAAGAACATTTGCCCAATGTCAATCAAGCCTATCCCAAAATCACACGAGGAACAAGTTAAAAATATGACTAAAGAGAATATGGTGGATGTTAATGGTGCTGATGTTTTTGCTGTGAGAAATACAACCAGAAACTTTATGGAAAAATAAGGTCTTGTTTGTGGCCATTGCAACAAGGAAAGACATGAAAATCAGAAATTGTTTTCAAATCATAGGGTTTCTCGAGTAGTGGATTGAAAAGCCCAAACAGGGTGGACGTGGCAGCAACATCAGTGGCGATAGAAGAATAGGCCGGGGGCGTGGTGAACATGGAGAGGATCGCGGGTCGACTGGCCGTCGTACAGCCTCGGCATAGGTGGCTTGGGCAGCACCTATTTCAGACTAATGGCAACCTCCCTCCTATCTGTTGAACACCGACAACACCAGCGATGCTGCAACACTGACGACAACTACACCAGGAACAACCCTTACAGCTACCGGAATTCCCCATCTCTCCGCCGAGCAATCCTTACCCTTCCAAGAAGCTTTCTGGTAACCATGTCTTTAATAATTGGATAGTTGATTCAGGAGCATCTCACCACATGATTCTGAAATTTTGATTTGTTATTCAATGTTCATAAAATACCTCCTTGTGTCTGTCATATGCAGAACAATATGGAAGTACCAGACTTGGATCCAACTTTGTTTTGAAAAATATTTTCTATATTATGCAATTAAATCGCAATCTTATTTTTGTGTCCCAACTTTTGTGGTATAATAATTGCTGTGTTTTATTTGAAGACTTGTCACTTGTGTTATACATAATCATTCCTCAAAAACCCTGATTGGAGCGGTTAAGCACTGAAATGGGTTGTTTCACTATAAGAAAATTACACCGGATCAAATAAACAAAGTTGTTGGTAGTGGATCGGATCAAGGGATTTGTGGCGCCTGGGTTGGGGCATCCTTCAGATTATGTTATTAAATTATTATCTTATATATCCAAATCTAAGCATGTTATTCCATGTGATACTTGTTTTCGTGCGAAACAAACACGTGAACTATTTCCTCTGTCCTTCAATAAAGCTTGTGCAATTTCTTTGTTACTTCATTGTGATGTTTAGAAATCCTATAGAGTTCCAGCTTATGGTGGTGCTAAATTTTTTTTTGACTATCCTTGATGATTTTTTGAGTGCCGTATGGATATTTTTTATAACTGAAAAAAGCGAGGTTCGCTTCATACTTACTCGCTTTTTGTAAAATAATACAAAATCAATTTCAAACCTCTGTTAAAACTATTCATTCTAACGATGGAGGAGAGTTCATAAATTTGAAAGAATTTTTCCATGAAAAATATATTACACATCAAACAACTATTCTATATACACCTCAACAGAATGGCCGCGTTGCGAGAAGAAATCGCCACATTCTCAATGTGACCCGAGCCCTCCGTTTTCAAGCAAATCCTCCAATCAAATTTTGAGGTGATTGTGTTCTTACTGTCGGATTTCTCATTAATCGCACTCCCTCCTTTACTTGGTGGCAAAACTCCTTTTTGAACTCTTAAATGGGACTGTACTTGATTTTAGTCTTATTTGTACCTTTGGTTGTCTATGTTATATCCATTCCTCTAATTATGATAAATTTTAATCTCGTATTTAAAAATGCATTTTTATTGGATACCCTCTTGGCAAATGTGGGTAGCGGCGGTTCCACGACCTTAATATCCAAAATTTCTCATGGGACATTGTGTTTTATGAAAATATTTTCCCATACATCACTTCTCCTCCCAAGCATTCTAATTCCATGTTGGACTCAACCCCAAGAAGTGTTAAATCGAGAAGCAAAAGATGAAAACTGTGTTTTATTCTTAACAAATGAAGCCATTAAATAGGCTGAAACATAACAGAAACTACAGAAAAATGTGCATAAAGAAATCTGGAGGGAATAAAGCAACTAACTTCTTAAGGAATAGAACAACTAGCTAATCCCCTAAGGAATAGGACAACTATGAACCAGAAATATTGCAGAATTTAGGCTTAACAGCTAAGCATTTATTTTAACACCCTCCCTTAAACTAATGTTAACAACATAAGTTTAATACTAAAACTTGTCTTTAGTGCACCCCTTTAAACATAATCTTCCATGCTGCAAACTCCAAGTAATTTTCTGAGCTTCTGAAATGCATCGAGTTTAAGGGGCTTTGTGAGCAAATCAGCAATTTGATCCTTGCTTCTGCAGTAAATGAGATCAACAACTTTGTCCTTGGTAAGATCGCGTAAGAAATGAAACCGAACATCGATATGCTTGCTTCGACCATGCAAAACCGAATTTTTGGACAACTTGATTGTTGAATTGTTGTCACAATAAATTGGAGTTGAACCTTCTTGACTGAAGCGAAGTTCTTTAAGAACATTTCTCAACCAAATTGATTGGGAAGCACACGATGTTGCTGCTACAAATTCTGCTTCTGTAGTTGAAAGAGTGACTATAGGTCGCTTTCTTGATGACCATGAAATAGCTCTAGACCCCATCATGAACACATATCCGGATGTGCTTTTCCCCGTCATCTTGATCCCCGCATAATCACTATCGCTGAACCCAATCAATTCCGATTTTTTCTCCTTTCTTGTAGAGTATTCCATAGTCTCGTTGTTCCTTGCAAATACCGCAAAATTCGTTTACTGACGCAAGATGCATTTCGTTGGATTTTCCATGAATCGCTTATGAGACTTACGGAAAAACATGATGTCCGGCCTTGTTGTAGTTAAGTACATTAAACTTCCAACAATTTGCTTATAGAAGGTGTCTGTCAATCTTTTTGCCATCTGGATCTTTAACAAGCTTTAAACTTGTTTCACTAGAGTACTGGACCGGATTGCAATCTTGCATTCCAAACTTGATTAAGATATCCTGCACATATCTCTTTTGAGAGATAAAGATGCCTGCATTGGACTGAATAACTTCTATGCCCAAAAAAATAATGCATTAAACCAAGGTCGACATTTCAAATTCAGACATCATCGAATTCTTAAACTGCTCTATCATCTCCTCACTATTCCCAGTATAGATTAAATCATCCACGTACAAACAAACTATGAGCATTTTTCCTTCAATGTCAAATCGCATAAAAAGTGTATGTTCATAAGGGCATTTCAGAAATCCTTTTCTTAAAAAATAAGCCTCGATACGACTATACCATGCCCGTGGGGCTTGTTTTAGACCGTAAAGAGCCTTTTTCAATTTATACACCTTATTCTCATCTCCTACTTTTATGTAACCCAAAGGTTGATCAACAAATACCTGCTCTTCCAACTTGCCGTGTAAGAAAGCTGATTTGACATCCAATTGAAAGATTGACCATGAATTTTGAGCTGCCAACGCAACCACAAGTCTGATAGTGTCCTGCCTTGCAACAGGAGCGAAGACCTCTTTGTAATCAATTCCAAATTCCTGCTTGTATCCCTTTGCAACCAGTCGCGCCTTATGTCTGTCAACTTCGCCTTTTTCATTCAATTTTGTTTTATACACCCACTTTACGCTAATGGTTTTCTGTCCCTTGGGAAGTTCAGTCAACTCCCATGTCTTGTTCCTTTCTATGGATGAAATTTCATTATCCATAGCCTTTCTCCATTTCGAATGTTGAACAGCTTCCTCAAAAGTTAAGGGATCGCAATCGAAAATAAAGCTAAATTTACAAGTGAGTCTTCATCGATTGATTAATCCCGGCTACCTCATAGTCGACCATCCATGCAGGGTCTTCTTCTAATACGTTGTGGATGTTGATTTATGGTCTGTAGTCGAATCACTTGTTGGTTCATCCGGATTTAAATATCTGCTCGCTCTGTAATTCGACTAGGTTGCTCTTCATCTTCTTCAAGATCTCGCTGGTATAGTTTGCTCAATATTTTTTTATTCCACTCCCGTAAATTCTCTTCATCAAAAAACACGTCACGACTTATAACAATCTTCTTAGTGTGAGGATTGTACAACTTGTAAGCTTTGGAATTATCGCTCACACCAAGAAAAATGCATTTTTCACCTTTATCATCTAGCTTTTTCCTCTCGTACATCCGGAACATGGGCATAAGCTATGCATCCGAAAATTCCCAAGTGATCAACTCGCTGGTTGGTGACCATTCCAAGCCTCCTCTCGGTGTCATGTTTTGAACAGACTCATCGTTGGACTTCGATTCAAAATGTGAAGACTCCAATTTATCGCTTTCCGGCCAAAAACTCTTTGGCACCCCTCGCTCATTGTCAAAAGACTTCTCACCATATTCATGATTGTGCGGTTCTTTCTTTCACACACTCCATTTTGTTGTGGAGTATAGGTCACTGTTAGCTGTCGTTTAATTCCATGTAACTCACAAAAATCTGCAAATTCATGTGAGTTATACTCTCCACTCACGATCGGTGCGTAGCACTTGAATTGGACAAACCTGCTTCTTTCTCAACAACCTGTCTTAAAAACTTTGAAAGTCATTAAGGCTTTCGATTTTTCTTGTAAAAAATAAGCCCATGTTTTACGACTCAAATCATCAATGAAAGTGATTATGTATCGTTTACCTCCATTAGAGATAGGATTGATCGGACCACGGAGGTCGAATGCACAATCTACAACAGACTCTCTTGCTCTTTGTGTTTTTCCTTTTGGAAATGGAGTTCTCGGTTGCTTTGTCGATGACACAACTTTCACAAATCTCTGTTGGAGTAGAGAGCATTGGAAGGCCAACCACCATTCTCTTTTGTCTGCAGTTGTCTTTAGTCCATTGAAATTCGGATGTCCATAACGAAAGTGCCACAACCAAGCATCATTATCGAGCCGAGTTGACAAACAAATCGAGAGACATTATCCAAATAGAGAGGGAACATTCTATTTGTTGTCATTTTAGCTTCAAAGAACCAAGCCTAACTTGTCATCATGAATACTGACAGTACACCATTTTTTTACTACAATCTCATGGCCCTTCTCTTGTAATTGACCAATGCTTAACAAGTTGGTCTTCAAATCTGGAACAAAAAGAACATTATAGATTATTTGATAATTATTCCCTCTTGTTCTAATCATTACCTCGCCTTTTCCCATAACAGAAATTTTGGTGTTGTTGCCAAACTTGACGTTGTCCTTATATGACTCATCCGGATGAGAAAAAAATTTCTTTGTCGCCACACATATGATTGCCGCAACCGGTGTCCAGGGTACCACAATTGCTTCTTCATATCTTCCTTGGTGTTGCAAACCATCAAAGCAAAGATATCTCCTCCTCTCGTTTCCCGCAAAATTTGATTTTTTCTCCACTATCCTTTGTCAGAGTTAGTTCCGCATTCATTCCGATAATGTCCATACTTATGACAACGATAGCACTCCACATTCGACTTGTCTCACCGACCTCGTATGATCAACCTTTGATTGTTGGCCTCCACGACTTCTTCCTCTCGCCTCCGCCAATTCCTCGAAATATGAAGCTTCGATCATCATGGGATTGATGATGTTGTGAGCCTCTCCCTTCATTATTCCCGTCTACCTCCGCCTCGTCCCTCGACCTCCCTTTTTTATAAATGTTTGATGAGGCCAGCAAAGCTTGCTCTTCTTTGTCTTGTTGAGTGATTTTCTTCTCATGAACCAGTAAAGATGCTTGAAGTTCATCAAGTGATAAAAGATCAATGTTCTTTGATTCTTCAATTGAACAGACCACGTAGTTGAATTTCGGTGTCATTGAGCGAAGAATCTTCTCAACCACAATCACATCCTCCATCTTCTCTCCAGAAATCAACATTTTATTAACAATTGACATTGTTCTTGAGAAGAAGTCAGAAACAGATTGAATCTACCATGATATCCATGATCCGACGCCCTTTCTCAGCAAGACCTACGATATGGTGGATGATCCGGCCACTGATTCTGTCGTCTCGTGGAGCAAGACCAACAACAGTTTTGTCGTCTAGAACGTCCCTGAGTTTGCTAGAGATCTTTTGCCCAAGTATTTCAAACACAACAATTTCTCTAGCTTCGTCAGACAGTTAAATACTTAGGTTGAGCGACTTTATTCCTTTTTATAGTTTCCTTTTCTCTTCTCGAGCAGGGTTTCAGGAAGGTTGACCCAGACCGGTGGGAATTTGCAAATGAAGGCTTTCTTAGAGGCCACAAGCATCTTTTGAAAACCATAAGCAGAAGAAAATCTACCCATGTTCAAGGTCAACAACAACCCACCCAAGTTCAGAACACATCTACTGGATCTTGTGTTGAAGTTGGGAAGTTTGGATTGGATGAAGAGGTTGAAAGGCTCAAAAGGGACAAGAATGTCCTTATGCAAGAGCTTGTCGATTAAGGCAGACGAAGAAGCAAGCCACCGATCGAGCACTGCACACGCTTGGACAACGTGTTCATTTAATGGAACAATGGCGAAAGAACAGATGATGTCATTCCTTGCTAAAGCCATGCAAAGTCCTCGGGTTTATGGCTCGATTGGTACATCCGCAAAATGACAAAGAATAAAGCGCACTTCGGGGATTAATAAGAAAAGGAGACTCCCCAACCAAGACGAAGAGAATTTAGTCGGAAATCATGGTGCAACTTTGCCGGATGGACAGATTGTTAAGTTCCGACCCCAAATGAATGAGGCAAAGAAAAAGCGAGATTCGGACAAATTCTCAAAATAATGCATCAAACCAAGGTCAGACATTTCAAATTCAGACATCATCGAATTCTTAAACTGCTCTATCATCTCCTCACTATTCCCAGTATAGATTAAATCATCCACGTACAAACAAACTATGAGCATTTTTCCTTCAATGTCAAATCGCATAAAAAGTGTATGTTCATAAGGACATTTCAAAAATCCTTTTCTTAAAAAATAAGCCTCGATACGACTATACCATGCCCGTGGGGCTTGTTTTAGACCGTAAAGAGCCTTTTTCAATTTAAAGCAACTAACTTCTTAAGGAATAGAACAACTAGCTAATCCCCTAAGGAATAGGACAACTATGAACCAGAAATATTGCAGAATTTAGGCTTAACAGCTAAGCATTTATTTTAACAAGAACTATACAAAATTCCCCAAAAAAAATTTAAATTTTAAGAATTAGAAATACTACTATTATATTGATGTCATAAGTATTTTAGTTAATTTAAATAATTTAATAGTTTTGTCGTATCTTAAAACGATAATTAATATGAAACAGAATTACCATTTATTTTGTGTATTTATTTATTTCTTTCTGTTTATATTGGATCCTCAACTTCTGTTTTCACATACCATGAACGTCGAAATTCGAAAAGACTTTTCAATATGGGAAGGAATTTGGATCATCCAACCCTCCCTCCAACACCCTTTTCAATTTTTTTTTTGTAACGTGCAAATTATAACGTTCAAACTGAATCGAAATTCCTTATTAGTGGTTAGTTAGAATCCTATATTAATTAAGATTAGGATAGTTTATAGCCTATAAATAATATATCATAATGAATAAGAAGAAAATTAAATTGAAGCATTCAATATTATTCTTCTGTGCGCCCTAAATTTCTTAATAGTAATAAAAAATGACAGCAGCGAAATGGACGATGATTATTATAAGGAGGATGATGGATCTAGTAAGCAGCTGAGCCTGAGAGACTCCTTATAAAAATTGAACCTTGGAGTTGGAGGACGTCCAAGGAAAAAGCTAATTGTCATATCACTTAGCCTGCTCGTTCACAGGATAAGGATTGGATCAGCGGGTTTTGGATGTGGAACTCCTGATATAATTTACAGAAAATTTTCAAGTACTTACTCCTCTTCTTTTTGCTTATTAAAATGGAGGGGGTACTTTTTTGAAGTTTGGTTTTATTTTTTGCTTTTCAATTAATTTTAAACTGTGTATTTCTTTTGATTGATATTAATTAACTGTGTTTACTTTTTCTTGTGTGGCATTTTTAAACAGTATATAAGAGGCCATTCTGCACTGATTTTCTGGAGTTTTGCTTCCAAAAGTTCCAAGTGGGAATATGGTCTTCAGTAATGGAGTTAGTACAATTCCCTTCTCATTACTAATTTCATCACTTTTTCTAGGATGGTTCGTGCATTTAGGAAAAGGTATATCAAAATACTCTTAAATAAAAACAATTTTCAAACTTTAAACTTATAAAAATAATAATAAAATAATCAACGTGGGTAATTTGAAAAGAATTCCAATGTATGAAATAAAGAATCATTTTAAGTTTTGTATATTTATTTTTTTAAATCTGTGTGATTGTTCAAAACTCGATGCATTTAAAATTTTTTGGTCAGGCGAAATGTGGAGGGATAGTGATAATAACTGTTACACCTGGCCCAAGACGTCACAGATTTGCTTTTGTGTGGGTAAGAAATACTCTTAATTTCTTGACTAAAATTTTCATACCAAAATCCATAACAGTTAACTGGGAATATCAGCATTTCTTTTAAAAAAAAAAAAAAAAGGAATATCAACATTCGTGCTATGGGCGGAGCTTTAAAGAGTCTTGAACCCCACTTTCCTTTAAAAATTATAAATAATTAATATGTGGTATAAAATTATGTTTATTTTATTTATAATTTAAGTATAATCTTTTAACATAATTGTTTTTAAATAAAAAAATTTTAAAAATTATTAAATAAAAAATAAGTAAATAATACGTGTTTTGTTGAGCAGAATCAAGAGGATTGCACAGATTCTGGGTATTATAGCTTGGCAAAAAAGGATAAACCCATATTCATGAAGCAACTGAATAAAATATGGGACGGAATTGATCTACCTTGGCCAAAAGGAACTTATTCTTCAACAAACACATTGCTCATAGAGACAGAACCCTGCAAGGCCCTTCTCAATCCCGTAATTATATTCTCTTCATTTTCTAATCTAATTACTGTACCCTTTTTTTTTTCTTTTATTATTAAGTGAATTTAATCCTCTTTTACATAACATATTCTGCAGCACAATTGTCAATAAATTTTGATTAGCACTATTAAAGACAATGAAAAGGTAATATATTATATAGGTCCAAAAGGGGAGTTTAGAGTTTTTCTTGAAGGCAGCTGATGATGTGCCTTGTTATGTGAAACAACATCCATTTGGACAGCCGGCAATAACACCTTCCCATCCTGATTGGAACTACTATAAAAATATCATTCGCCATTTGGGGAAGACCACTGAATGATGCCAAATTTTTCTTCTGCTCAGCTGATTAAGTTCTTGTCTGATAAATGTTCAAATTTAGGCTTCTTCTTCAGCTTTTGCAGTCACTCTCTGACTGGAACTGATACGTTTGCTAAAACTATTTGTAGCTCTTCAATTAGATATAATAGTTGTAGTTTATCTTACTAATAATTCATTTCCACTCATTTGGTTTTTCTATTAAAATTGATCCTTCTACTTTGTTAATTTCCATATGTTTTTTTTATACTTTGGTATTAACAATTTGTTTACCAATTAACTGACTTAACTATTAAATTTCCAATATATTCTTTATTACTTATACCCTTTTAAACTGTTAAAAAGAATACTTTAAAAAAAATTGTTTTACAAAGAAATCACAGAAATAGGTTTAAAAATCACCCTCTTAAGAACTTTCTATATTTCTTAAAGTAATTGGAAACTAATGAAAAATCACTAATAATTCAAAATTAATTACAATTGCCTTTCACATCTTTATATTTTGTCAATTTGGAACTTTTTTTAAAATGTGACTGACCATAACGAAAATAATTACTTACAACAAGAAAACTCATAAAATGACGAAATGATCATCAAGCTCGTGAGTTCTCTACCATAAATGACCAAATTCAATCGAATATTTGCATTTTTAACTACACGTAAAAACATTCTTAATATAAATGATCACAAAAAAGGATGGGACTTTGAATAACCACAAAGTAAAAATGTAAAGGTCTAAACTTAAAAGTAGTTCATGTTAAGCAAAGGAGAATCGATTACATTTTAATTCAAGAAAGGCACCAAAGCCATGAGCACAATAAGGTCATAAGAAGGCATGGTTAAACATAGAAGAAACAGTTATGCAAAGAGAAGCATAATATTTGTCTTAAAACTCAATTCGCTAAATAACATTAGTATGAACACTAGAAACAAAGGAAAAGTAATATTAGCATTTTTACTACCCCCATGTCAGCTCCCTACACCTAAACTGGAACATCATACTACAGACATATCCAACCTCAAAGTCTCATTGTTGTTCAATCGATAAATTGATGTCAGGGGATGTCCTTTGATCAAATGAAGCCACTGAACCATTCCAATTCCCGGTGTTGGTGTTAGTAGCCGTTGAATTTGTAGTGTTCTTATTGCTTAAGCTGTCGCCTGCTTCTGGCTGGCTCGGAAAAGATGGTTGTGTGCTGTAAACATTGTTTTCAGGTGCTGCTTGGGATGGTCTACCAACTGAAACGGGATCTGGAGAACTGTGGATGGGAGCTGGAGCTGCCATTTTAGGTTCAGTGTTATACTTTCTTTTAGTCTTTTGGACATAACCATTCGGCATGAAGCTTCCGACCACAATCTGTCACAATATGGAATTGTTTAGAGTTAATCTATATCAGCAGTTTGGCTTCAGTCCATATCAGCACAGATTAGTATTGAAATGGGAAAACCTGTTTATAGTAGAAGTTCTAATGTGACCTTCAAAATTGGTAAAAAATTCATCTTTATCACTTTCAATAGTAAGTTAACATATAGGAAGTCCCACTGCATGCATATGCCAAAAACTAGTAAAGGAGCTTAAACTATTAAAGAAGAAACATAAATATTAGCAGAGTCACGGCAAATTTAAAGCTATCCGCAGCCTTATATTGTGGTCTATGCCTGTTCAGCACAGAAGCAGTTACTCTGGAAGCACTTCAAAATTGTGCTGAAACATGAAATGTTAAAGGATTAAATTCTAATTTAGATTGATTTACAATTTTAGAAGTCAAAATTTGGTCCCAACAGGATGCATCACAAGAACGAGACACAAATGTGCAGGGAGGGGTGGATACCTATGAGCCATAGGAGAGGAGCTGGAATAAAAAGGACCAACTTGGCTAAGTCCAGCCAAGCTACTGCTAGCGGAACATTTTAAATTAAGCACATACCATTCCCGGCTTTCTATCAAAAGGGACACTACAGGATAATTGTACCTGTACCCCCTGAAGAAAGAAATATGATTTTCTGCACCTTAATAGCACCATGGTGCAGCTGTATGTTTCACAAGGAAATATGCAAAGACTGCATGAATATGACAGACGTTCATAACTCAAATATCTGGTAATACCCAACAGACTGCAGATAAGCTTCAATTTGGTGGCAACGGATGACAAAAGAACACCAGATAACTTCCAACAGCAAGAACACCAGTAACTTAGCAACTTGGGTACAAGAAAAAGAAAAAGCTTACTTGGATTGGACTTGCAGCCATTAGCATGCCAGCAACTCCACCTCCAATCACACGGCCATCAGGACCAGCAAGTGAAACACTCAATCCCCCTGTCCTGCTTTTTATGCCTCCATTTTCTGTAGTTGTATATGATCCAGTTAAAGACAAAATTTCAAAACGACCCTGCAAAATTATTTGATTATCATGTTAGCAAACAACAGCAAAATCCCCTGATCATGAAATTTTTCATATAGCTATGTTTACACTGAACCACATAAACAGCAAGGAAGTCCAGATTCAAACTCAGGAAACCACAAAAGCAAAATCCTTCGATGCATTGAAATCATTTTATAAGGTGCCCTTAAATCTAAAAGACCTTGCATGGCCTTTTTTTTTGGGGGGGGAAAAAATTGCGTGGTCAATTTTAAGAAAAAAATGCATCAGCTGAATCTTTGTTCTGAAACATATGCATTCCTGTTTCAAGTTACTTAGATTAAATATTCAGAGAGGAACCAAATGTCATGGATAGTATGAATCCCCTGTGAAGTTAATCTAAATACCTTAAAAGAGAACCATTGTATTGTTTTCAACTTTTCTTCTCACAAACCAATGAACTTTTTTTAGAATCAAAACAAAAATTAGTAAAAGAAACCCAATCCAAATGCATTACAAGGAAAAGAAAAAGAAAAATGAAACTGTCATGTTCCTAGTTCAAAACTATGCAACCAACAAAAGGCATGCAATGAAGGCAACATTAAAGAATTTGGACTGGTTTTTCTTTCTGAGTATTCTGGTTTTGAGAATATAAAAAGTTGATTAATTGGCGAGAGGAGATATGGACTCAAAGTTAAAAGAGTGGAAAAAAACTATTTAAAAAAAAGTGGATATGGCTGGAAATGGTTTCAGTTGAAGGAACCAAATTGGATCACTGGGCAATCTGTTTGATGTGGAAATGGGAAACTAGAAAAGTACGGAAGATCAAACAAAACTAAGAGCACCCTTCTTATGTAAAGATTGCATTTTTGGTAATTACCTCATATGTCAAGAGACCACCAGAAGAACCAGGCTGACGAATTGTAACATTAGAAACAGACCCGTTGGCAGAAAGAACACACATCCCTCTGCTTCCTTTTTGAACAAAAGAAAGGATTTTTCCGGCAACATCCTGCAGATAGTAGCATAAAAGCCCTCTTAAAATTTTTAAGAAACAACCAACTGGATCTCTGTGTAAACCCAAAAAAAATAATTTTACCTCTCCTGCATAGACGGTCACTACATGCGGTGTGAAATCTCCCCCGGCAGTGCTTGCAAATATTTCACCTTCACAGATCCAAGTAATACAAATAAAAACAAAATTTTCTTAAACAAAACGAAAATTAAATATGGTACAAAAAGTTATAGAATATTCTTTTGCCATACTTCAGCTTAGCATATATTTTAAATTAATGTTAAAATTCAGAGACATATTTTGTGAATGACGGCAACCTCTCAACCAACAAAGAAAACCCCAACGAGATCCAGAAAGAAGGTACTAATCTCCTACCTACTCCAAGCCAACCCCAACGGAAAAAAACAACCAAGAAATATAATTTTGAATCAGAACTAAATATTTTGAGCAAATTTTAGCAAACCCAAAAGACAGAGAATTAGAATTGAAAACAATAATAAAATAAAACAAATACAGGGGTGTTTCAAAACTCACCTAAAGAAGCAAAAATTTGCCAATTACCAGAAGAACCAGAAGGCCTACCACGGCCTCTTTTACCGGAAGAAGAAAACCCAGAAGAAGGTGAAGTGGTCAGAGTAAAGCCTGACGGTGATGAACCGCCACCCGCTGCAGCAGCTGCTGCTGCTGCTGCTACATATGGAGCTCTCAAATTTCCCTCTGAATCGTACTTTCTAGGTCTCCCTCTCTTCTTTTTCCCACTCGTATTCGTCAGATCACTATTCATAAGTACCCCAGAAGCAACAACGCCTCCTCCGTCTCCTCCTCCACCTACTCCGCCTCCCGAGGCAGGGGAAACCCCGAGGGTTTTTTCCACACTCATATTCACAGCTATATTCATCACCTGCGGAACAACGCCGCCTCCATCGGCGCCACCGCCGCTGCTCATTGGCGGCGACTCAGATTCTGCTAGTGACCCAGTATCTGTACTCTCTTTGTCCTCGAAAACATCCATGTTTTCCACCGAGAAAACAAAAGTAATTTCAGTACTATGAATATTACAGTAAAGGGGTTTTTTTGAAAAACTGGTTATTCAACAAATGGCGCGAGAATCAGATGAATTTGATAGTTTTTCACTCTGGTTTTTAGTTCGTAAATTTCTGACTTCCCTCCATTGATGGCTGAAATGAAATGAAGGAGAAAATACAAACTACTACTGTGGTCAAAATGTGAAATGGTCAAATGTCCAGATGTGGTGAGAGAAGGAAGTCAGTTTCCCATATTACCCTTCACTATATTTTTTTGGGTCAAAATTACCCTTTTCTATTGTTTTTTTTCATACAATCACCCTTTGCTATTTGAGGATTTGTTTTCTAATTTAGAGATTATGACCAGTATTAAAATCCTTGATACTTTTAATGAAATACTATTTAAAAATTGGGAAATATCAGGATAGAAAATCAATAACAGCTCATGAAATATTCATATTTTTAATATTTAATTTCCAAAAATTTGAATTTCGAATTCAATGTATACACACAATTCAAATATTGTATAATCTAAAAAGTAAATGCACATAATATGATGTTGTTAATATTAATTAAAAATATCAATTTTCTCCTTAAATATCCATATATATATATATATATATCAATGGTTTATTACTGTAATACTTATGTTTAACAATCGAATAAGATAATAAATTTAATTTTATATACTCAAATTATTTAATAATATATTACACATCAAAAAAATAATAGTTGGCTTCCTAGTGTGTGGGTTAGATGTGGTATTTTGTCTCTAACCATTGATATTTTACACATTTGTATCACTTCTTTCTTATTTCTAGTAATGAAGTAATTTAATTATTAAGATAAGATTTGTGCCTCCTTTTCTTCCCTGTACTCTATCTTTGGTACTTAGGAATGGGATGGAATAATATAATTTTTCCAATTTTTCTTCCCATTCCAGTATTCAATATTCAAATTAGAAATAAAAATAGACTTTTCACGAAAAATCCCAATCCAATAAAAAGTTAGAAAAGTCTTTCCACACTAAAACTTATAAAAATACCTTTCCAAGAGCTATGAGAATCATTTTTAAAAAATATTAAACTGTTATACCCTCAATATATTACATATTTCACGCTCAACTAATTTATATATATTGTACTTTCTTTTATTTTGATATTTAGGAGTTATTTTATGAATATTTTCAATTTATATATTAATATTTATACTTAAATAAAAAAAAAATTTTTTTTGTGGAGTTTTAATGTGTGTTAGAATATGGAAAATACATTTTATATTAGAAGGACATTTAGGTCATAGTTTATATACTTTCATTCCATTCCAACGTAAAATAATAATTTTTCCAAATAAAGAAAATGAATTATCATTTAATTCTAGCTTTTCTTCTAGACATTGAAATTGAAAGAAGATTCTATTAAAATGAGAAAGGATTGCAGGTTATAAAGAATTTTATTCATATCATTCTAATGTACCAAACGTGATGAGTTTATCTTTTTCTCTTATTGATGTTTTATTTAATAGGTTTTATTAATAAATGGTCTGTCTAATGTGTGCCCCTGTGGCATATTTTAATATAGATAAAGTTTACTATATATGAATAAATTATATCATATATGTATTTGAAATCTTACAAGATTTAAAACTTTATAGAAATTATTGAACCCTAAGTAAATTTATAAACTTACATGTTAAATTAGAAAGTTAATTCACATTAACGTGTGTCATAGGGTCATTTATTAGACAAACATATTAATAAAATATATTAAATTAATAGTGGTACAGACAATGGTACACAAAGTGATACAAATGACTCAAACCGCTTATTTTTCTTCTGAATTTAAAATTTGTGTCTCGAATTTTAAATTAATACTTAAATTTTTTTAGCATTAACCATTTATGTTATGATTTTAAATTTTATAAGATTTACTCACTTAATTTACAATTTGACATGGTAGGTTTTACATGTGCATAAAGACACGTTAAATGAATTCTTAAAATAAATCCTTCAAATAAGAAGGATGGACTTTTTTTTTTTCCCTTTTTTTGTATCGCTGCCTTATTTATTTTAATGAACTTGGATTCCATTTGGAACTAACAAAAAGAAAAAGGACCATGGAAGCAAAACATCAATGAAACACAAATTGTTAACGAAACACTTGCGCTATAATTCAAGTAGTCAAGAATGTTTTCAAATAGAAGTGTTTCATGACACCTGAAATTCAATGATTCTGCTAGAAATATAATTTTAATTTCAATTTTATTGATAAATTTTATGAAAAATATGTTTTGTTAGGAGAAATAAATTATATATTATTAAAATCAATCCTTACTAGGATGTAAATACCAATCTAAGTACGAAAAGGTTCCTTACTAGAATGTAAATACCAATCCAATCATTAAAAAAAGCCACATCCATGTTATATTTCAAGAAACCCAGGTCTAATGACTTCCAGAAACGTCTTTCAAGCAGCATGGGTGTCACTTTGGGGGGGAGGCCAATGGACAGTGAAGCTCGCAGTATTCATCCACTAAATAAAGTGTATGTATAGCAATCAGACTTCTAGATGAACAAGATCCATCATGACAAAGTTTATTGAAGGCATACCAGATCAACCATGTACAAATGGCAAAAATAGTAACTTATCTTTCCATAAATTGCAAAAAGATGGGTATGCAATAAGTCCTTGAAACTAAGAGCAAGAATCTGTGTATATTTGTTCCCAATAGGCAACTGGTTCCAAACGTCCTTTGCAAAAACACAATCTAAGAGGATATGATCATCCTTATATTGGAATCCATAATATACACATACTATTTTATCCTCTATACCTCTTCGGATGAGGTTCATCCTTGTGAGCAGGACATTTAGAGTGTCTCACCAAAGAAACATCTGGACCTTAGGCTGAACTAGAAGCTTGTGAATATAACTCCAGAACCTAGATTCCATATCCAAGTTTGAAGGACTATCCCTAACACTGGTTGAATGCATATAACTCATCCCAGTATTATACCTAGAATAAATGGTGTAGATGCCATTATGAGTGAAGTGCCAAATGATTTTATCCTCAGGCCATGATAGATTGAGAGGAATCTATAGAGTTGCTTCAGCCTCATGATGTAGGCATTGGTGTATGATCCTATCCTCTATCCAACAATACTGATTATAATCAATACATATCTTTTAGAACCCCTTAAGAGGAATTAGGGGGAAAGAGAGAACCCGTTGAGAGAGAGATCTACTTATCACATCAGAGTTTAGTGGAGAGACCATTACCAACAAAAGAATGTAATCCCAAGGAAAGAATATTTCTCCCCTCAAGAAATTAGTTATATTTGAGAGGTCAAGAATAGTTTATGGCTATTTTCAAAAGATTAAAAATGGTTCATGGTTAGAAAAAGATAAATAAAAATTCATGGCTATAAATAGAAGTTATACAATAGTTCATGGTAAGAAAAAGATAAAATAAAAGTTTATGGTTACAAACAAAAAATTTTAAATAGTTCATAGTTATTTTTAACTAATTTCTCATTTTTATTAACTTCTCATACATTTTTCTTTTTCTTTTTTTCTTATAAGTAACTTCTCATACGAACTTTTGTTGAGATGAAGTGATGATACTAAGGTTTGCCTATATAATGATACTAATTTTCTTTTCTAAAAAAATGATACTATTTACACTGCACAAAACTACTCTAGGAGTCTTTGCTCTCTAGGGTTTTTTCTCCCTAATTAGGGGTTTTTTTTTCCACCCTGCTTTCCTTGGAAAGTTGGGGTTTTCGATCTTATTCTCTTTTATATTGTTCTAATTATTGCTTAAATCGGAGGATGCAGGAGTCACTGATGAACCAAGAAATTGTGCGGCGGCTCCAAAAGGTGACTTTGATGGAAGAGGAAGAGGAGGAGGAGGAGGAGTCAACTTTTTTGGAGGAAATTGATGTTTACCATGGAGTTGAAGAGTGTTTGGGCAGCTGTGTGGGGCGTATATTCGACACCAAAGAATATTCGCTCTGTGTGTTGCGAACGTTGTTGCGAAAGGTCTAAAAATTTGAGAAATTACGAGTGGTTAAAATAAGGATGAATGTTGCTCAGATTTTCTTCCCTGATGTAGAGAGTATGGAGAAAATTCTCAAGGGTGGTCTGTGGTGCTTTGATAATCATCTATTGGCATTACAACGTTAGGAGAGGATTAAGGAATTCACGGACGATTCCTTTAATGATCTTTTCTTTTGCATCATGTGGGTGGCCTACCTATAGAGTGTTATACCAAGGAGGTTAGGCGCAAGGTAGTGGGTAGATTTGAAATTCATATTCGGGAAATAACAAAGGGGGATTAGGGGGTCCTTTTTTTTAATTCAGGCTCAAATAAGTGTTGCAAAATCTCTCTAGAGGGGTATCAAATTAATTTCCCTTATGTATGGCGTGGTATGGGGTACGATTTGATATGCACCTACCTCACATTTGTTTCTATTGTGGCAAAATTAGGCATACTCTCAAGCATTGTGAGGTGCCGCCAAAAATTTTTAGTGAGGAGGAAAAGAAGAATTTGGGATATGGTGAGTGAATGTCGGTAGAAGGTGGTCAATGAGTCCTAAAAACATCATTTACAATGCAGGTGTAGTGAATTAGGTGAGGGGAGAGGGAGGGGAAAGGCGTCTGAAGAAGAAGAATGAGGGGCTTGACCTAGTTTCGACCCATGTACCTAATCCAGAGAGAAGGAGCTTGAGAAGGAAGGGGATATTGAGGTGCATATAGATGGTCTGGGAAAGAGAAAGGAAGTATTTACATGGTGGAGAAGATTAGTGTGGTTTTGGGCAGGAGGTCTACAGAAGATATAAGAAAGAAGGGTTGATAGTTTTGCATGGCTCTCATGCATTGCATGATGAGGTACATGAAGAAGGGGATGTGTCAAGAGGGAAGAAAAAGAAATATAAAAAAGTGAATTGTGGGGGTAATGGGGAAAAAAGAGAGAGGTGGGAGAGTTCCATGGGAGTAAGAAAAGAGGGGTAGGATGTTTCGAGGAGGTCACAGAGTAAGGAGGGGAGAGGGGGGAGGGGAAAGTAAGGCAAGACTTTCAATTTGTTTCTCGAATACTTACCAGAGGTGAAAGTTGCCTCATAACCCTGCCTAGAAATATGAGTCTTTTATTTTGGAACTGTCGAGGGCCTGGGAACCCTCGTGCAGTTCGAGCCCTGCAGGAGCTTATTATCAAATAAGATCCTATGGTGGTTTTTTTAAGTGAAACAAAGTTGGCGGAGTGGAGAAATTAGGATGCTGACCCATATGGGTTTCCAGGAAGGGTTTTCAGTGGATTGTGAAGGGCAAAGCGGAGGGTTAGCGATGTGGTGGAAAGGGGGAGTGGATGTGTATCTTCAAAGTTTTTCAAAGGGGCATATAGATGTATGGGTTAATAAGGGGCTTGAAAAAAGTAGGGGAGGGATGTTTCATTACAGGTTTCTATGGACACCCAAAGGTGGAGGAGAGAATGACATCTTGGCAACTGCTAAGACGGATTAGTCATTGACGAGATGCACCGTGGCTATGTGAGAGAGACTTTAATGAATATTATACGCCCATGAAGAAAAAGAGATGTGTGATAAAAGTGATGCTCAAATGCGATTGTTTCGTGAAGCTCTTGATGATGCACGCCTTGTTGATGTGGGTTTTGCGTGGTAATTTTACATGGTATAATGGAAGGGAAGGAGAGGCGGCAGTGTGGGAAAGATTAGATACATGGGTAATTAATGAAAATTGGAAGGAATTGTTTCCTACCATGCATTGCATCATAGTTTCTTAGTGTATTCATATCACAAGCCAATTTAGGTTAGATTTGAGAGGGAAAAACCGAAAGTGAAAAAGAAGATAAGGGGGAATAGTCCTTTCAAGTTGGAGACCTTATGGCTTCATGATGAGGAATGCATGGGAAGGGTAAAGAGGCGTGGAGTGGACAACTGGGGCAAGGGTTTGGCCATGCAAAATTGCAAATGCAAGACTTAGCGGGTGATCTCTCTGCATGGGGGCAAATAGAAGTTTGGGAGTATTGAGATAAAATTGAGAAGCTAAAAATTGAAGTGAAAAAGATGCATGAGGAGGGGAAAGATGGCTTAGAGTTGAAATTAGTAATTTGGAAATATTGCAACAAAAGGAAGAATAATATTAGCAAAATAAAATTGAGGTCGAATTGGTTGGCGTATGGGGATAAAAATACCAATTATTTTCATCATCATGTGAACCAAAGAAAACAAAAATCACATAGCTGGGTTGAGAGATGAAAATGGTATCTTGAGGGAAGATCCTTATATGGTGGACCAAATAGCTGTAGAGTATTTATGCAATGGGTTAATTCCAAAAAAGTATCCTTAACTTTGGGATTTTGTCAATTGAGGGACCGATCTTCTTCAATTGACAATTAAGGGACAAATTTTATTTTTCAACTAAATAATTTAATTAGAAAATACATGAGCCCACCTGTCATAAGGGTAAAAAAGTCTTTTACCAAGAAATGGAATTAATGAAAAATTTATGTCTTTTTTTTTCCTTTTCCTCATTTTCTTCCATCTATTCCCTCCTCCTCTACTTCTGCAACTTTTCTCTTGCTAGCTGCCATTATCGGAACCTCTACCGGCAATCTCTTTCCTCTCTCCTTTCCCCCCTCTCAAAAGCTATGCTCTTTTTCTCCTCTATATTCCTCCTTCACCACCAAAATAAAATTTTCAATAAAGCTCCTCCAAATGAAGTTATACCCAAAACTATTTGTGTGGGTGATCGATACTTCAGATAATTCTCGAATTAATGAAATCCTTCGGTTCCTACAGATTCAGTTATAATTAGTACTATTGGGATGTGGAAGAAGAGTTGCAGTTGCAGTTCGCTTGAGGAAGAAGACGGCTAAGAGAAAAGAGATTAAAAGAAGGATTTTTTGTCTTTTGAGTTCTTTATGTTAAGTTTTTTTAATTGAATTTTATTTTTATTTTCTGAGGATAAATTAGAAATTTAAAGTTTTTTGTCAAATTATTTGATGAGAAAGCATAATTTGTCCCTCAATTTTCAAGTGGAGAAGATCAAATACTCAATTGACAAACACCCCCAAAGTTAAAGGTACCTTTTTAGTATTAACCCTTCTGCAATTTATTCAAAGCCACTACACCAAGTACTTCTCTGGACATTTTTTGAGTATGCTCCTTTCACCCCCCTCTCCCCTAGAAGCGGATCAAACCAGTGGACTAGCTATGCCTTTTGTGGCGAAGGAGGTAAAAAATGCTCTTTTTATGATGCATCCATATAAGGCCCCTTGGTCCGGATGGTTTTTGTGCAGCTTTTTGCCAAAAATATTGGAATATTGTGGGTGAGGAGGTGACATCATTAGCTCTTAATTTTTTAAATGATGGAGGCTCCTTGGAGGAGATTAATGATACTTTTATAGTCCTTATTCCAAAAATTAAAAATACTGATAAGATGGTAGATTTTCGACCGATTAGTTTGTGTAACGTACTTTGTAAGATTATTGCTAAAACTATAGCTAATAAGCTTAAATGTATATTGCCTTGGATTATTGATAAATCTCAAAATGGGCTTGTTCCAGACAGACTCATAACTGATAATGTCATCCTTGCCATTGAGATCTTTCATTGGCTTCAAGGGGGGCGAAGTAGTGGTGAAAATTTTGTGGCAATAAAGTTGGATATAAGTAAAGCTTACGATCGTGTAGAGTGGGGTTTAGTGCTGGTGAATGGTTTTCCCGCTGTGAATTTTTCTCCGGAGAGGGGTGCTGAGGCAAGATGATCCCTTTTCGCCATTTTTATTTGTTATATGTGGGGGAGGGTTTTCAGCTCTAACTCGAAGGGCAGTATATAATAAAAATTTAAAGAGGTTGCGCATGAGTAATGGAGGGCCAGAAATCACGTTTCGCGGATGATAGCTTTATCATTCATGGAGGCAAATGGAAGTTCCACAAATACTTTTAAAACAATTTTGGAGGACTATGAATGAGCTTCTGGGCAAGTGATTAATATTCAAAAGTCTTCAATATTTTTTGAGAAAGAGGTGCTGGAGTCGGTGGAAGCAGAGGTACTGAGCACTTTGGGCATGATAAAGTGTGAGGGAGCAGGCAAATACTTTGGATTACCCTATTTGGTGGGATGCACGAAGAAGCAAAATTTTCAATTTGTGAAGGATAGGGTTGCAAAGAAGGTAGGTAGTTGGAAAGAAAGATTGCTATCACAGGGCGGGAAGGAGGTTCTATCAAGTCAGTATTGTAGACGATCCATACTTATGTGATGAAATGTTTCTTGTTACCAAAAAAGTTGGTGATGAGATAACAACAATCACACAAAAATTTTGGTGGGGGGAAAATGATCAAGGAAGAGGCGTTCATTGGAAGGGATGGAGGCATATGTGCATGGCCAAGTCGGTTGGGGGGTTGGGATTTAGAGAGTTGGAGGCTTTTAATTTTGCTCTACTTGCTAAGAAATAGTGGAGGATTTTAAAAAATCCAAATTCCCTTGTAGAAAGGGTTCAAGCAAAGTATCACAGTGGAGTGACTTTCATGGAAGCTAAGTTGGGTAAAAAGGTATCATATATGGAAGAGCATTTTGGAAGGAAAGGAGCTTCTCAAACAAGGTTTTAGATGGAGGGTGGAGGATAGAGAAGATATGTTGTTGTGGACTGATCCTTGGCTTAAAATAACTTATGAGTTTAAAGTTATCACTAAAAATATGTTCTTACAGCATGTTATGAGGGTTAGGGATCTTATCGATTGTAGCACTAGGAGTTAGAAGGTGGGGATTTTGAATAATTTGTTTCTCCTAAGGGATGTGGATGAGAATAGGAGTACCCCTTTACGCCTAGTGCCAACTAAATGTGTTCTTATATGGAATTATGAGAAATTCGGACTCTTTACGATTTGATCGACTTGTCATATGGGAATAGAGTTTATGGAGAGAGAGGCGACATCTAGGAGGGAAGCGGGAGTAAGTTCTAATTCAGTTATGAGGTCTACATTTTGGACCAAGCTGTGGAAGATTTTTGCTCTCTCAAAGGTGAAGCTTCTTGGTTAGAAGGTATATAGTGACATTGTGCCAACTAGAGTTAATCTAAGAAGGAGAAATATTTTAGTGGAAACTTACTGCCCAAGGTGTAATATGGAGAATGAGGATTGTATGATGGAATTAAACAAATAAAACCCAATAATTAACCTTACTCAATCGATTATTTAGAATAAACAATCAAAATATGTACCTTGATCCATGACAATTGAGTGATTTGAAATTCAGGTTTGAATCTTCTGATTGTTACATTCGCAATCGTTTTTCACAAAGATATGGGGACTTTTAGAGGTGGCTAATGGTCTAAAACATATGTGCAATCAGGGACCACAACCCTAATATATAGATTTATTTACTAAACAGCCCATCATAGTTTTGCAATATAACCCCTAGATATCTATACATTTACAAAGAGACCCCACACTTTTATTAAGATGCAGACCCACCTATATAAATATAGATTACCTTAATTGGGTCTAAAAAAAAAAAATATAATAATAAACACATAATTAAATTAAGCAATACTTGTACGTCTACATGTCCAAATGTTATAAATACGTGTGCACATAAATTAAGTCCAAAGATCTAATATTATATCAATATATTTTTTGAGTGTCCATAGGTAAGGAGAGTTTGTGCAGCACGGGATTTTAATATTAAAGAAGCTGTGAAGGGCTCGGGTGGGTGTAGGGATATTTTGTGGAACATTTTTCAGTTAGCACAATTCTTCCATGGGGGAATAGACACGGTTTTCTTGATTTCGCTTTGGGGTATAAGGCTAGATGCTTTGGAGCCAGACCGGCTAGACATGTGGGAAATGTGAGGGACCCGAGCCCTTTTTTGTTTGAAGGACAATCTACTGTCAAACTCAAAGTCAACCCGATGTGGGGAGCGAAGCATCTCCCTCAAGAGCGCTACGCGGGTCGAGAGTCCGATCATATACATAATTGCTTGTTTTCTTAGCTTTTTTGTAAAAACGAATTACTTTGACCGAGCAAGGACAGTTATATGTTCCGTCAGTCAGAAGACGACGAAGCACACCCATCACCTCCTAAAAGTAGACGACAAGTTTGAAATTTTAATGCAGGCACGTCATATCTCGTTGAATCAGTCTTTTTCGCCATACTGGGGCTATAGGATTCGAACCCAATTCAATTCTTCCATGACCCCCCTTCCAAGTGAGTAGTAGATTTACTAGTAAGCTCAGTTTTTAGCATTGGAATACATCACTAAGTATAGCAAAACTCAGAGGATGTTGTCTCCTAAACAAGCCGCCTGTTCTGGAACTTCCAGTTCCAATCGAAGCATATAGAACAAATTTCTCTTTGAGAATTTGTACAAATTCCCTAAAGAAATTGTCAAGATGGCCAATGCATGGGGAGATGAATATTTACGGGCCCAAATCGTCTCTACAAGTATATTGTGTTTGGCATGCTCTGATGAGAAATGGAAGGCTCCACCTACAGGTTATGTCTCCATTGCAGTGGAAGGAACTTTTAAAGGAGCTGAAGCTGGTGCTTGGATAATTGCGGGATGAAGCAGATAGCAGCTATGGTGGTAAATTTGATAGGAATTTCGACGTGGGCATGCTGAATTGGCTAAGGATCTTGGGTTGCTGAAGGTGAGGTAATAGTAGAATCAAATTATGCACCTGTTATTTGCAAAATCAAGGGAGGTGAGGAAAATATATCTTCTTCAGAATTTCACATCGACTCATTAAATAATTAATAAATCCTTAATAAATTTTGACAATTCTCCTCTTGAGCTAGGCTCAAGTTTAAATTCTAATCGAATATCACACTCCAAATTTAAATGATCGGTGTGAACATGAGGGGGTGTTTATATAGTTAGAGGGTACTCCTGATTTTGTCTCCTCAGTCATTTTGGCTGATAAACTTATTCCTTAATATATATATATATATATTTATACAATTTTCCTTTAAAAAAATACCATTTAATATACTATACTGATTTTTCCAGGAAAAAGTTTTAATATACTGATAAATGGCTAAAAAAAACCATGTACTGACAAGCACAAGGGATTTAGAAAAGTTAAATAAATTTTGATTAAAAAAAATTTAAATAAATAGAATAGGTTTCTCTTTTCCCCTCAAAACTGCCTATAATAAACAGTGTATTATAAACTCTGCAAAAAGTATAACAGCTGTCGGCAAAGACCATTGACCGCTACGCTTCATACTGTTCTGAAAAATAAAAACTTGCAAAAACATAATTCCAAAGACTTTTATTAAAAAAAAAAAAAGGGTTTTTTTTAATTAACTTCAAATAACAGGATTGATTGCACTTTTAATTCTTAATTCCAAAGACAATAAATCAATTCCTAATTGTCTAAGATATTTTTAATTTAATTCACAACTAATTATGACTCTAGTTGGAATACGGGTAAATATTTATAAATTATTAATATTATATTAATATAAAATTAAAATATTATATTTAATAAATAATCGTAATATAATAAAATAGATATAATATGTGTAGTAACTTATTAAAAAAAATTAAATTGTTATATTATTTGTGATTCAGATAAAAATTTTACAATGAGATATAAAGTTAATTTGTTAAGAGATTTAGGATAAAATTGGTAAATGATAATGAAATTTAGTCATTGAAATTCTATGAAAAGTGCACATAATCAATCTTCTTATTTTTAGTTCATAAACATTAAGGTCCTTTGATAAAATTATCACTCGAAGCCAATTAATCACTAACGTTGCTCGTCAAATATTTCTTCGTCAAGTACTTGGAGAAGGTTTTTTTTTTTAAATCAAATGTACTTAGAGAAGTTAGAATAATATAAAATAGCAGTTTATTTGAGATATTTCTTTTGCCTCAAAAAGTTATTTTAATAGAAATGTTGGTTTAACCTTTCAAAAAAAAATTATAGTTTAATATTATTAAAATTCTGAGTTTGGCCTAACTCAGACCAAAAGACACCTCAAGAGGAAAAGAATTGTACATCCTCACACTCAAACGGGTCATCTGCGAGCTTTAATTCCATGTTAAGGGTTGCTTTCATATTACATGCTAAATCCACCCAAAAATAAGTGACTAAATGCAGTAATAAAAAATAAAAACACAAGTGATAGCCAAAGTAATAAAAAATAAATACATCATCTAAACATGTTTCAAACTAAATCACCAAATTTTGATTAATTTAAATTTAAACTAAATATATTAATTTATATATGCAGATAGGTGGATGCATAGATTTTTAGGGAAAAATCCGTCTAACGAATAATAATATAATTATTCTACCTTTAACAAATTATTAACATTATATATTAGACAATGTATTATATAATTTTTTCATATTATTATATTATATTTTTATATTATCTCTTTAAATAAATCCACTTTTGTTTTTTTTTTTAAAAGTTAAATGAGCCAATTTAAAAGTGAGAAAAAATAAATATATAAGTGAGCACTGATTAATCATGTGACCAACCATCAAAGTATACATGTAAAGTTTTACAAAATAATCTATACTTGATGATAAATATTTTTAACAAATTTGAAATATTGAGTAGATCCCAAAGAAAGGAATTTCAATGGGTCTTTCTCACGGTTCTGTTCAGAAATTGGAAAAGGTATAAATTGTTTTTCGGTGTTCCAATCGTACGATATTGATCAAGTTTTCATTCCTGCTATATGAATGACGAAAAAAAAAAGTATGAAAAATTAACAGAAAATTAAAGTAATAGCACATCTAATTTAATACCTTGATTATATCTTTATGACCAAAAGTTTGCTGCTGTAATGTGAACTAATAATCGCTTTTACTACAAAATTGTTACTAATGTCAAATCACAAGTCTGTTGAATTCATCAAATAATTAATTCACCAAGAAGCAAATCAAGATAATATAAACGAACTTTTTAAAAAAAGTTGAAATTACCTTTAATGCCTTCCTAAGAATATGAAAAACTGTAGAGCTAGTATTTCGCTCAAGTCATAAATATGCCAACAGAATTTTCCGCAATAATCCAACATTGAGAAAATAACATACATATATAAATATATATATATATATATTAAGAATCATGAATTCAAGAAAACGTTGAAACTTAAGTAGTTATGAAAGGAAAATAAAACAGCTTTATAATATGATTGTACGCACCGTGCATGATTGCACAAGAAGTATACAAAAAATTGCCGAAATATATATACAAACCAATCAATAAAGAGAATCGTCACTCTAATCTATACCAAGAGAGAGTATGAAAACTAACTAATAGCTCAGATAACCGAATCCATTATAATACGGAAGCAAATACAATAAAAAATATTTACAGGATCCGTAAAGGGAAGAAAATCTAAAAAGTCAAAGAAAATTTCTTAAAACAAACCCATAACCCATATTTCTTCTGTTTCTTACGAAATCGTAATTGAGTTTGGTGGGAATATTGTATATTTATAAAGAGAGCAAGAAACCTAGTTAAGTTTCAATCTGGATACAGATTTAAACATATTTGAATTGTAATCAATGAAGATTTGATTGCTTTAAATAAAGATTTGATAAAGATTAAAAAATCAGAAAGGATTCTCCTCATTTTTTAAGAAAAAATCACGTGTTTTATTTGTTATTATCTCTTATATAATTTTATTTAAATTTATTATTATCATCTATTATATTATTGCTTTTTGCTTTGGGAGAAGTAAGGAAGGATGCCAAGTGATACTCTTATGATACTCACTATAGCTAGATTTTAATATATATTTATTATAATTTTATTTTCCCATTTTTTTCTCGATTTCGAAAATTAAAGTTTTCACCTTTATTTTTTAATATTTTATTATTTTCTCTTTTTTTAAATTTAAAATTTTCTAATTTATTTTCTTTGCTTTTCTCAATTTCAGAAACTAAAATTTTCTTTGCTTTATATTTAAGAAAATATTATAGTTTTCCGGCTGAAAATTAAATTTTTTTAAATTAAAGTTTTCAAATTAGATTAAGTTTTATTAGATAACTTTTATTTCAGGATTCTCAAATCATTAGCAAATAAGTTTTATTATTAAATTAAAACTCTTCAATCATCATTATCACATTAAAACTCTTTAATTATTATCTATATCAAGTTCATTGTTGTCTCTTTTTTATTTTTTTATAATAGAATAGACAGGAAAAAGGAGAATATGTCCACGTGGACGCCAAGTGGCGGAAGTGAGCCACGTAAGATTTCTTTGTTTTCATATATATATTATTTTCTTTTTTTTGTAAAATTAAAATTTTCAAATTTATCTTTTTAATATTTTAAAAAAATATTATAGTTTTTCAATTGAAAATTAATTTTTTTAGAAATTAAAGTTTTTAAATTTATTTTATTGGATTAATTTTTGTTAGATTAACTTGTTTATTGCAGAGTTCTCAAGTCATCAGCAAATAAGTTTCATCATCAAATTAAAACTCTTTAATTATTATCTATATGAAATTCGTTATTGTCTCCTTTTTTGTGTATTTATAATAGAATAGAAAGAAAAAAGAAGGTGTTCACGTGGACGCCAAGTGATAAAAGTGAGTCACGTAGGATTTCTTTATTTTTAAATATATAGGTGTATTTAATATATCAGCTATTACTTTTTATTTTTTTATTATAGTTTAAAACAACGTGAACTAAGATCATAAACATAATTTCTTTTATATTTGTGCAAAAATAAAAATTTTAAAAAATAATGTAAGTTTTATGTAAGGTATTAATTATATTCTTTTTTAATAATATAATTGGTATCAATTTATATGCTTAATGCGTAAAGAGAGGAGGGAAATAGATAAATAAATAAAAGGTAAAATTAGAGTTTAAATAATAAACAATTTTAAATTCAAAATTTCTTAATTTATATTCACTTTATTTTATTTGGTTCAAAGGAAAAATAAAAGTGAGAAGAAAAAGAGAGAAAAGGGAGTTAATCTACCACACTTGCTTCTCTTTTTCAACATCGTCTCAGCCAAACGATTTTTTACATTCTCCATTTTTTTCCCTTCTCCCCTTTCACTCTAATCAATCTATTACTAGCTTCAATTAGAGTATGAGTTACATTTTAAAATGAAATATATGAATTAAGAATTTAGAATTTGAAAATAATATAATTTTAAATTAATATACTGCTTTTAATAAATAAACAGAGAGAAGGTGGAATGAAAAACAAATACTCTTTAAACGTAAAAATAATTTATATTTTGATTACTATTCTAAACTTATAAAATGACTTATATTTCTTATCGAAAATAATATAAATGTTTTATGTAATAGATATTGGCATATTGTAATTTTATTTATATCAAAATAAAATTAATGTAAAACTTGCTTTTCTAGTGAAAGTAAGACTTCGTTTGATAAATTTTGAAACTGAAGTCTGAAGTTTGAATTGTTTAACTTATAAATTTTGAATCTTAAGTCTGAACAATAAATCTTAAAATTGAAATTTGAATATGAATGTTGAATTAATTAGTAGATAGTAATTATATATAAATGTTATAATTTTGCAAACAATATGTATTTTCAAATTTCAAAATTAAGTAAAAAAAAATCACTTATTAATTACTATTTTAAACCCATAAAATGATGTATATTTCTTATCGAAAATAATATAAATATTTTATGTTATAGATATTCTGGCATATTGTAATTTTAAATAAAATTAATGTAAAACTTGCTTTTCTAGTGAAAGTGAAAGTAAGGCCTTGTCTAATCAACTTTAAAATTTAAATATGAAGTTTGAATTGTTTAAGTTCTGAATTTTGAGTCTTAAGTTTGAACATTAAATCTTAAAATTGAAGATTGAATCTGAATTCAGAATTAAGTAAAATATTTATTTAAAATTTATAATTATAATTAAGTACATTTTAAATAATTAAATGATTTGTAAATATTATTAATAAATGTACTTCAAATATTAAGTACTTCAAATTATTTATTATTAAATATACTTAATTAAATAAGTTCTTAACTTATTCATTTTAAAAGATAAATTAATTTATTAAATAAGACTTAAATATGACATTTTTGCCCCTTCTTCTTTCCTTTTTTAAGCAAATCAAGTAAAACTAAACTAGTGTATCAACTTGTGCTAATAAAAAGATTGATGAATAATGTATATATTGAGCGTGAAACAATAAAAGGATTACATGGACATTCTTTCCATGTTATTGTTATTCAAAAATAGAAAAAAAATTAGAAAATTAATGTTTGAAAAAGAAAAAGATTCCAGAGCAATAAGCAGCACGCTGGCCTAATAATAGAAGTTTGTCGAAGAGAATGAATTTCAATTTTTTCTTTTTTTTTTATAAATGAGAAGGATTTCATTTATTTTAGTTCAAAACTTACATTTCCCAATAAGCGTCTTGATAAAGTAGCTACCAAATCACATGCAGCTACCAAGGGGAAAATTAAAATAAAGTAAACAAGAAAAAGAAAGAATTTTTTTTTTTTTTTACTTGTAATGAAATATTCCATCATTCTTTCTCTTGTCACATTTATTTAATTTTCGTATTTTTTTATATTCATCACATTGTAATTTTAAGATAATATTCAATAAACTTCCTCTTATTATACTTTTTAATTAATATATTTTTAATTTTTTACTTATCACATTATGTGAGTTTTGTATTTTTTTTACTTGTTATATTTTTAAAATAATGTAATTTTAATCAAAATCTTCCTACTATATCCTTTTAACATGTCAACCTCTCTCTCTCAATCATTATATCATGAAAAAGTGTAATTACTCATTTTTAATTATTTTTACAATTTTTCAATATTCATTATAATCATCATTCATTATTCTACACAAGTTTCAAGTTAAATTTTGAATTTTTTTAATGTTAATAAATTAAGTGAAAGATTGATGTTAATGGTAATTTAATCTTTATACACAAAGAATTTATCTAATTTCTTATTTTCTTAACCTATATGATATTCAAAAATGAAATGACGATTAAAAATATAGAGGAAGTAACAAATTTTGATTTCTTTTTATTTTTCTAACATATAAATTAGTAAAAGTAATAATAAGGAAAAATTTTTTAAAATAAAATTTTAATTTGCACAAGAAAAAATATTTTAAAATTTTATATTTTTTTAAATAATATGATATTTAAAATATGACAATTAGAAAAAATATAAATGGTATATTTTTTATCTTTAGAAGGAAGCAAGTGCTTTCTTAAAAGGAAAAAAAAGCAATTGCTATTACATTGATTTATTTATAGAGGAAAATATGTTTTGAAAAGAACACCAATGACCAAACAACTTGAAGGAGAGAGAAAGCTTTTTTCTTTGTTTTTTTGGGAAAGGAAAATGTAGAAAGCTATTGTGATAATTAAACTAAACTTAAATTTCTTTTCTTCATAGTATATCAAACTAAAGTTTCTTAATCTCTACTCAGAACCAAAACCCTTTTCGGCTACATCACATGCCACTCTATATTTTTAATTGTCACGCCTAACAAGTTTATTTTACTTTCGTATGATAAAAATAATTATTTATTGTTCCCAGAAGAAATATATATTTATTGTTTAATTATTTCAGAAAAAATATTTATTTATTATTCCGAAGATAATAATTATTAAAAAAGTCTGAGAATATCCCATGGTTTGTGCCTTTCTCTACTTGTTCATTATCATTTTTTTGGGAGTAATTATTAACATTTTAAATTATATTCCTACTTAAGTTTGAATAGAAAAACTTCCGATTAAGGTTGAATAATAATTGGCGGATTGACTTCCAATCTAATTTTTTTATTTTACTTTTCTTCATTTTGAGTCTGATATTTTTTACGAACCATTTTACATTTACCAATTTCAAATAGAAAAAAAAAAAACTTATTTTTTCCACTCTATAGAATAGTCTAAAGAAGAAGTTCCAAGTATAATAGTGAAAAGCGTGTATTACCTATTTTTCTTTCAGCAAAAGTCAATCCAAATAGAGTTGGAATTTTTTTATCCCATCTTGATTTTTCATAAAACCTAGTCTTAATATTGTATTATCCTTGTATAAAAAGAATTGAGTTAAACCTTTTACGGTGTGAAGAAATGATAAACATGTACGATTTGACTCGTTTATTTAGTTACGTACTTTAAATTTTTCAAAAATAATTATAATTACGTTTTGAGCTTTGTATTACATTATTGTTTATTTATATTAGATCCAATTCAAAAGTGAAGAGGGATTCATTTGAACCGTAAATAAGAATAAAAATAATTGATAATTTTTCTTCAATTTTTATAAAAGATAAATTTTATGCGAGAGAATATGTGGGGCTTAGTGTAAAGTCCAATGCAAAACTAATAAAAAACAATGTGAAGTCCAATATTCTACCAAAAAAAAATGTGAAACAAATCGATAAAGAGACAAAACCAAAAGCAAAAATTGATATAATTGACGCGAAAAATTAATGAGGGAAATGAAATGAAGCGCAGCTGGAAGTTGCGAGGAAAAAAAAATGATAAGTGCAAATAACCAAAAGCATTTTCTTGCCCCACTCTAATAATAATGAGCAAAAAGAAAAAGTGTTAAAAATTGCTTAAATGAGGATCTTCTTTTTTTGTCGCTCTTTAAAAAATACAAAAAATAAACAAAGTTAGATTTTAAGAAAAGATGTTTCAACTGTGATCTAACAAGCAACAAGATTACTCAAAAAGGATAAAGAGAAAACCAAGCAATAAGATTTTTTTTTTTTTTTTTTAAATGTTAGTATTAGTCATTTTTTCTGTGTATCCCTCTCCATTACATATCATAAAATAAAATTTTTATCTATTTGAAGGTAACATGAAAACAATTTATGGTGCTACCTCCCTTTAAATTAATTGTTCAAATTTTCATTCGATGGGATCGACCATGTATAGATCTTATTCATGAGTTAATGTTGGTCTGAAAATTTTTAGCAAATACTTGGACAAGTTGGCAAGTAACTTGACATGGATGTTCTTTTAGATGCATTATTAAAAAAAAAGGAGGGGCGGGGGGGGATTGTATACTTTATAAAATAACGCATTGTATACATTTTTATATAATTGTTTATAATTACTTATAAATTTATTTAATAATTAGAATATTAGCTAGTAAAAATCACCAATCTCACTATTTAGTAAATTTTAACGTGATAACTTACATATGCAAGAACACTTTCTTAATTTTTCATTAGGAAAGAATCACTACTTTTGGTTTTTTTTTTCTTATATATATTTTTCGTATTCAAAATACACTGTTGTTAGAGTCTTTTTTTTTATTTTTTATTTTTTTATTTTTATGAATGACACTGTTGTTAGAGTCAAAAAGCTTTGAAACGGCATCTATAAATTAGACATTGGGCCGCTTATTGGCCCAAATGGTCGCTACGTCTCTATGTGTTTATTTATTTATTTGGGCTCCACCTTCAAATGTACTGCCACAGATGCATCAACCCAACGTCCTTCATACCCAATCTGAGCCCGCAGTGCCTGACCTCCCTATTGGCCCAAGATGTGCTCTTCTTTCCTCACTTATTGTTGGATTTTTGACCACCATATGCGGTTTTTAAAAAACTAATACTACTAGAACATGCATGTTTTATTTTTTTTTTTTACTATTCTAAGCATATTGCTTATGCGAAATGCTCAGCAATATTGCATATGCTATATGTAATATCATTAATCCCTCACTAATCACTGCTAAAAATGTGACGTGGACTGATATGGCATTGACCTGGACATATCACATTCGTCGTATGTGATATCCTAAGTATATCACATATCGCGCTTGGGATATTCTTAACGTTATCGCATGCGATATCGTGAATCACAAAGGTAAAAAAAACTGCATCGGTTTTTGTTTGTAAAAACGAAAAGCTCCTGCGACGGAAAGGAAGAAGACCGGCAAAGAGGAAGAAGAGAAGAGGAGGAGGAGAGACGAAGAAGACAGTGATACGGGCGAGGAAGAAGAGAGAGGAAGAAGAAAGCGGCGGCGACAGACATATCGTAAATCATTAAATTTTATTGTTTGATATTTAATTGTTACAATTAATTATTTGATATTTTTTGTTAGAATTATTTTAGTTTAGGGTTAACTTTTATTTCTTGAGAAATTTAGAGTTGATTGGTATGAGATTTATGTAATTTGAAGAAATTATTGTATGAAATTAGTATGAAAATGGATTAGTGATTTATGGTTGGTTTGAAAATTTTTTCTTTGAGAATTTATTTTAGTTTGAAATATTTGATTGATTTGAGAAATTTGGAGTAAATGGGTACGATATTTGTGTAATTTTTGGAGTAAATTTTTTTATATGAAAATGGTTTGGTGATTTAGGGTTTGAAATTTTTTATCCTTGGAAATTTGTTGGAATCTATTAGAATTAATTTTAGTTTGAAAATTTTGATTGATTTTAGAAATGGTTAGAATTAGTGTGAAATTGATGTATTATTATGAACTTATTCCATTCTTTTTTTTTTTTTTTATCTTGGGAATGTTTTAGAATTGATTTTAGTTTGAAAAAATCCATTGTCTTGAGGAATTGTTAGAATTAGTATGAATTATTTGAAATTGTTAGAATTAAAACCCTAAAACTGTTAAAATTAAAAGTCTAAACACTAAATCCAAAAAATTGGTTCACCTAAACCCTAAACCTAAAATCGTAAACCCTAAACCCTAAAAGCATAAAGCACTAAATTCTAAAATCCTAAACTCTAAAATGGTAAAACCATAAAACCCTAAATTCTAAACCCTAAAACCACTAAAATTGAAACCCTAAAACCCGAAACCATAAAATGCTAAAATCCTAAAACCACTAAAATTGAAACCCTAAACCATAAAATGATAAAACCCCAAAACAACTAAGATTGAAACCCTAAACCACTAATATTGTAACCCTAAAACAACTAAACCCCAAAACCACTAAGATTGAGACCCTAAACCATTAAGATTGAAACCCTAAACCACTAATATTAAAACCTAAAACCACTGAGATTAAATACCACTAAACCCTAAACCCTAACACTACCAAGATTATAACCACTAAACCCTAAACCATAGATTGCTAAAACCCTAAAACTGCTAAGATTAAAACCACTAATATTAAAACCCTAAAACCACTAATATTGAAACCACTAAGATTGAAACCCTAAATTATAAAATGATAAAACCTTAAAACCACTAAGATTAAAACCCTAAACCACTAATATTGAAAGATTAAAACCACTAAACCCTAAAACTACTAAGATCGAAACCCTATACCATAAAATGATAAAAAAAGTCAAACCACTAAATTTGAAACCCTAAAATGACTAAGATTAAATACTACTAAACCCTAAACTGTAAAACCACCAAGATTAAATACCATTAAACCCTAAAATTACTAAGATTGGAACTCTAAAACCACTAAGATTAAAACCAACAAACCCTAAACCGTAAACCAACTAAGATTAAAACCACTAAACCATAAGCCATAAAATGTTATAAAACCCTAAAACCACTAAGATAAAAACTCAAAAACCACTATCTAAAACAACTAAGATTAAACAACCCGAAGACAGTGAACTTATTATATTTCTAAAACACTTAAATTATTATACGCTTAAATTATGTATAAGACTAACAATTACTAAAAATAATGAAATGCAGATGGAGGACTTATGATCAGTGACTGCTGATGTGCACCCTAGACAGTTAGATCCTACTGTATTGACTAGGCAGGGCGAGCATCGGTCTTCGTTCACATGGGATGGGATGAAAACATTGTACTTACATGTCGACGCTTCGGTCGCACTTTGTTTGATTGTTATAGGATGAATCCTGCTAGGGTTTGTTGATTGCATTGATAGGATTGATTTCGAGAGAATCTTTAGGTGTGGGTACTTATTGCTAGACTATCATCTTATTACTGCTCTGGTCGAGCGTTGAAGGATTGAGACCCATACTTTCCACTTGACCTCAGGGGAGATCACTGTGACACTACGTGATGTGGAGGTATTGTGGAGTTTTACGGTCAATGTGGCACCAGTGGCTAGTAACTGTTGGACTTTATCTAGCATGCAGTGGTTAAATATGATTGAGCGTCTACTTGGAGTTCGTCTCCCAGTGGCGGAGTTATCTGGACATAGGGTGAAGAAGATATTTATAGAGAGTTTGATTGCTGAGGATATGCCTGATTCTGCTACAGAGGAGGATTGTATTCGTCGAACCCATACTATGATTTTCTTACTTACTGGAGGATTATTATTTCCAGATGGATCGGGAAATATGATTCATCTTTGGTATCTTAAGCTGTTGGAGCATATTGATGCAATTGGGGCTTATAGTTAAGGTAGTGCTGTTCTTGCTTTTCTTTATAGATGCATATGTAGATCATGTTTGGGCACTGTATGGGAGATATGCGGACCCCTAGTTCTTCTTCAGATATGGGCATGGGCACGTATTCCTATTGTTAGTCCTCAATTAGATCATGCCGTAGAGGTAGATGAGCATGCTCCTTTTGGTGCTAGGTGGACCGTACCATTTGACATGACTTATACTCTGAGTCATGCAATGACAGCATGTAAGGATCAGTTGGACTTCATGCCTAGTGATAAGGTAAAGTTTATTATTCATCTTTGACATTTATTTGACATTCTAAACCCTAAATTTACATTTATAGTTTGACTAGCTCCCTTATCACGGTCATATTACAGTGGACTCTGATCTTCGGCAGATGGAGGTACCCCTGATATGCTTCGAGATAATGGAGTTTCACTATCTCGGGAGGGTTATGAGATAGTTCGGCTATGATCAACCCATCTCAGAGGCTTTGGATGATTAGAGATCACTTCATGACGTATCTTTAATAGGACAAGAACATACAAATTGACAATCCGGACAAATTCAATATATGATTTTATTGGACCAACGAAGACAGTACGTTCATCGCTGGACACAGATTCCCATGCAACACCTCTGACATTACCGGTAAGATTACATGATGTGGTATCAAGAGATCACCAGACTTTATATTGGTAATCCATCTTGTCATAATGTCCAGTCTTCGGGATTTCAGCCATCCGAGGTTGATCGACGGATGATGGTAAAACATTATTTTGTTATTTTAGTTTATATTTTATGTGTCTTCACTAACTAATTAATTGATATTTCTTCTTAGGCATCCATGTGGCAGCACATAGATGACATGCCAGATTCACAGCTAACAGTGCCATTATCGTATCCTCAGAGTCAGTTCTTTGCTGAGAGAGTGGGATAGAGGTCGCTGATGCCTAGCATTTGTAGGTGGTACATCGGGTTGCGTACCATCTCAGAGAGAGGACTATGAGACATTTCCTATCTAGTTAGCATGACGTCGACCTCACGACCCTATACCTGATCGGGGAGTACATGGAGTAAAGAGGGGACGACGTCGAGGTCGCGGAGGATGAGCCCTCAAAGCCAATTCGAGAGATGCAGGGGGTAGAGGACGTGGTCATGGAGTACCAGACCCTAGAGCTGATCCCTTTGATGCTGCTGAAGATGCAAACGAGTATGACTTGGATCCTTATGAAAGGGCACGGAGAGATGGAGCTGCAGATGGGGGGCGGTCTTTTGAGGAGTATGACTTGGATGTTCATGGATGTGTATCGAGACATACATTTGAGCCGGTTCTTCATGGCGACGACCACAACATGTTTTCACTTGGAATTTCATTCACCATGACATATCTACTTCTCAGGGTGGTTCATCACATGCCTACATATCCCAGACATCCATCACATATTATATTTTAGTGTATTATTATTCGGATACTTTATCTTTTATTATCTTTTAGCTTTTATATTATTATTGAGATGACTTATGTTTTATGTTTTACCCTAAACCCTAAAACCCCAAAACAAAAACCCTAAAACCCTAAAACATAAAATCCTAAAACCCTGACTCTTATTTAGTTTAATTTTATGTATGTATGCTTTATTTTTATCTTTTAGCCCTAATTTTAAAACCCGAATAAATAAGGTCGAAAACAAGGCACATGGTATCATGGATAGATGGATTATTGGAATCTAGATTCACCTCCTAAATTTATCAAATGCCGAATGCCAGTGCATAATAAAAAACATTGTACTAACCCTAGCTCAAGTAGAAATGTGTAATCTTTCTTTTCTCTTTAAAAGTGATGTAATATTTGTCTTCTTATATTAATGATATATTTTTTTTTGGAAACCCTAGTACTTAGTTCTTTCTTAATTATATTCTTTTATAGTTTTAAAATACTTAACAAAAACAATATACTTTTTCACAAAAGAATAAGACAACCAAATGAAAGAAAACACACACAAAGTGAAACAAACATAAAATACTTTATCTTCTTTTTCAAATAATAAAAAACAATCAAAGTCAATTTTAATCTAAAAATACCAAAAAAGATACATAAATTAGAAAAGACATATTCAAAATAGTTTATCTTCACAAAATAAGAAAAAAAAAAAAAAACAATTTCCTTATTTCATTTTAAATATTTTTGAGAAAAAAATCAATTAGTATATCGCATACACCATACAATATCCTTGTGTATATCGCATATGCCGTATGCAAACATGCCACGTCGGCTAAACCATATTTAGGAAAATAATTACAGATATCGCATATGCCATATGCGATATTGTTGAGCATTTCGCATATGGCATGTGCGATATGCATAGAATAGAAAAAAAAAAAAAACATGCATATTTTAGTAATCCCCTCAAAATTGTCAAAAAACCCTTATTGTCTTCATCGAAAATTCATTTTTTTACGAGCAAATGTTGTTTTTAGGCATCCATGTGGCAGCATATAAATGACATAACTGATTCACAGCTAACAGTTTTTGTACCATCTCAGAGAGAGGACTATGAGACATTTTCTATCGAGCTTGCACGACGTCAACCTCGCAACCTTATACCTGATCGGGGAGCATGTGGAGTAAAGAGGAGACAATGTCGAGGTCACGGAGGACGAGCCCTTAGAGCCAATCCGAGATATGCAGGGGGCGGAGGACGTGGTCGTGGAGTACCAGACCTTAGAGCTGAACCTTTTAATGCTACTGAAGATGCAGATGAGTACGACATGGATCCTGATGGAGGGGCACGAACAGATGGAGCTGCAGATGAGGGTCGGTCTGTTGAGGAGTACGACTTGGATCTTCATGGAGGGATATCGAGACATACATGTGAGCCGTTCTTCATGGCCACAACCACAACATGCTTTCACTTGGACTTTCATTCACCATGACACCGTCTACTTCTCAGACCGGTCCGTCACATGCCTACACGTCTCAGATTAGTCCATCACATATTATATTTTGGTGTATTATTATCCGGATGCTTTATCTTTTATTATCTTTTATCTTTTATATTATTATTGAGATGACTTATGTTTTATGCTTTACCCTAAACCCTAAAACATAAACCCTAAAACCCTAAAACATAAAATCCTAAATTTAGTTTAATTTTAGGGTTTATTTTTATCTTTTAACCCTAATTCTAAGCCCTAATTTTAAAACCCAAAATAACTATTCTTTTGTACATACCTACCCGACATAGATATGTGACAAGAGTACTATTGATGTGATAATTCGAGTACGCGGAAATAATTATATTTTTGTCTACTCTATCCAACATTAACATATGACGGGAGTCCTATTGATGTACTAACTCGAGCACGCGAAAATAATTATATTTTTGTCCTCTCTACTCGACATAGCCATGTGATGCATTCATAGTTGATATGATAATTCAAACATGCGTAAGACCCTAATTTCTTTATGTATATATATATCAATGCAATTCATCGAATTTTTAATCACCAAAACCTTCTGCACTTTCAAACCCTAAGTCTTTCTTCTTACCCTAAAACAAATAGATATCATGGCAAAAACTTCTCCAGTTAGAGTGATGTTATACTGGGATTCCGAAATTCAAAGAGACCAATTTGGTCCTTATTTCATTGGTGCGGCCCGAAAACATGGAACTTTAGTAGTAGAGTGAGATATGAAGAACTCGTCAATTCAATTTTTTCCTTACAAAATATGAATCCGAATGAATGGCGAATTTGAATGACAATGAGGGTACCAACATACTATGAAATGTATCAAATGTTTCATTATACTCTTCATATTTTGGATAATGATGATCAAATGGGTTATCTTTAGACACTAAACCCTGATATATCAATTAACGACATCGATGTACTTGTTTAATTTGAACCAGAGCAGTTATTAGAGGCAACCACAGATGATTACACTCACGTCTTGGCGTTTCAAGAAAATTCAAATGTTCCACGACACGTCACTTATATTACGACGATGGTGAATGATGCACCATCAATGTTATATGGGCCGGCTATAAAAGATGATGATGATTCTGAATCTAATAATGATTATTCAAATAATTCAGATGACAACGATGATGATGGTGGTGATATTGATGATGACAACCTCTTAAACCCTAATTCAATAGCGAATCAAATGTGAAATAATAATTGGGATGCTTCATACGATTACACATTTTTCGAACTTTTTAAGATATGGGTTCGAGAGAGCCAATAGATGACCTTCTTGAATCGGGGACTGTCAAATTTGATGACTAGAATGGGTCAATGGTTGATATTCGAAGAGGAATGAGGTTCCAGTAAAAAAATCAAGCAATTTACTCTGTTAAAAAATGGTCAATCCGGATGGAACGAGAGTACAGGTAATAACAAGCAGGAGTGACCAGTGGGTAGCAGAATGCTATCATAAAAAAGAAAGTGATTGCCAATAGTACATTCGAATGAAGAAAAAAGCAACTTACAGTCTTTGGCAGATCACTATTTTCAGAGGTACACACATATGTGCTTGTACTGTTCAAGGAACCGTTATCGAAATATGACCTTAAAATTTATTTCGAGGAAAATAAGTCAAGTCCTTGCCAACGTTCCCGAGATTACGGTGGCAAATATAATGAACGAAGTGCAATCCTTATATCAAACTGGTTGCACATACAAGAAGTCATGGATCGCTCGGACGAAAGCAATAGGAAGAGTGTTTGGGAACTAGAAATCCACTTTTGCTATTCTACCACAATATCTCCAAGTTTTGTTAGATTCTAATCCAAAAACCATCATCCATTGGTTACATCATACCACGTCATTAACATACAGTATTTTTCGCTTTCTTTTTTGGTCATTCAAACCTTCCATAGACGGATTTTCACATTGTCGGCCAGTCATTTCCATTGACGACACTCATCTAATGAGATCCTATATTGGTATATTCCTAATTGCTAGCACGTGGGATGCGAACAATCATGTGTTCCCGTTAGAATTTGCCATCGTGGATAAGGAGACAAAAAAAAAACTTGAAATTGGTTCTTATCATTGTTGCATTCAGAAGTGGTGAAAGATAGGAGGGTCCGTTAATATCCGATCGTCGTCCAAGCAATCATATTGGAAACCTCCATTTGCCGATCACAGATTCTATCTTCGTCACATCCGAGCCAATTTTAACAAATAATTTAAGGATTCGGCATTAAAAAGTTTAATGTGAGAGGCGGGCACAACAACAAAGACTTAGAAATTTGAATTTGTTATGAATGAAATCAAGAAGAAAAATTTAAAAGCATGGGAATACTTAACTGAGATTCCTTTGAAAAGTGGACACTCCTTTATGATGGTGGGTGTATGCATGTGATTATGACTACCAATATTTTAAAATCACTCAAAAGTGTCCTTAAAAAAGCTAGGGCTTTACCATTGAAAACCATAGTGAAAGTGGTCTTTAATAAACTAGTTACGTATTTCGCAAAACATCGTAAAGAAGCCCAAAGCTGCATCAATCCGTTCTCTAAGAGAGTGTTTGACAAATTTATGGACATAAAAATCTAGTTTAAGGGGCGATGGTCAAGGTGACCACACTTATACTTTGCGCATGCGATCAAATTCCTGTACTTATGAGAAATGGCAACCTTACACATTACCATGTTCATATGCTTTTGCAGTTTGTAAAGAAAACAAAACACCATCCCATAATTCCGTGTCAGTTATATTTTGGCGGGAAACTTATTTAAACACCTAAGAATCTAACTTTTATCCAGTTCTGCATGAGGATCTTTGGAAACCAGCACCTTTCAACTTGATATGGTATCCTCCAAAGGTGAAGCATAAATGAGGTCGGAAACAAGGCACAGGGTATCGTGGATAGATAGATTATCGGAATCCAGATTCACCTCCTAAATGTAGCAAATGCCGAATGCCAGGGCATAATAAAAACATTGTCCTAACCTAGCTCAAGTAGAAATGTGTAATTTTTCTTTTCTCTTTAAAAGTGATGTAATATTTGTCTTCTTATATTAATGATATTTTTCTTTTGGAAACTCTGGTACTTAGTTCTTTCTTAATTATATTCTTTTATAGTTTTAAAATACTTAACAAAAATATATACTTTTTTTCACAAAAGAATTAGACAACCAAATGAAAGAAAAACACACAAAGTGAAACAAACATAAAATACTTTGTTTTCTTTTTCAAATAACCAAAAAAAAAAAAAAAAAAAAAAAAAAAAAAAATCAAAGTCAATTTTAACCTAAAAATACCAAAAAAGATACATAAATTAAGAAAAACATATTCAAAATAGTTTATCTTCACAAAATAAGCAAAGAAAAATTAACAATTTCCTTCTTTCATTTTAAATATTTTTGAGAAAAAATCAATAAGTATATCGTATACACCATATAATATCCTTGTGTATATCGCATATGTCGTATGCGAACATGCCACATCGGCTAAACCATATTTAGGAAAATCATTACATATACCGCATATACCATATGCGATATTGTTGAGCATTTTGCATATGGCATGTGCGATATGCATAGAATAGAAAAAAATAACATGCATATTTTAATAATTTTTAAAACCCTCTCAAAATTGTCAAAAACCCCTTATTGTCTTCATTGAAAATTCATTTTTTTTTAAGAGTAAATGTTATTTTTAACCCGTAACATATTTATCTTTTTCAGATTTGGTCCAGATTGATATTTTTATCTTTTTTTGTTTTCAATTAATTTATTAGCAAACCTTTTTGTTTTCTTGGATAAATTTCGATAATTTTAATTGGTGGTCTACGATTTTTTTAAGTTATATTAAAATAAAAAGAATAAATGAAAATTCATACTGCTTAAATAAAAATAAAAAATATTATTTTTTTATTTGAGTTATGTGAATTTTTATTTTTATGTTATGATATATAATATGTAGAAAAGAAAAAAAAAAAAGAAAAGGTAATGCGTAACAATGTATGGTCTCCATCACAAATTCACAATTGATCCATCAGTCGCTAGTTTTGGTGCTGCGTTGTCATTTTCTCATGACCAGAAAGGCCCGATTATTTTAGTCACTCTCAATTATTTTAATTCCCTTATTAAGGGCCTGCCCATAAAAGTTGACAGCCCAACAAACTTTTTTTCCAGCAAAAGTATTGAGAGTCTTTTTTAAGTTTTTTATCTTAACACCAAAAAAAAAAAAAAAAAAAAAAAATTATTCATTAATTGATACAAAAGTAATGATTATTACCATTAAAGTAAATTTTAACATGACCGATTACAAAGAATAACCTTATAAAAAATCTAATTTTTTATAAATCACACATTCTAATATTTTATATGTGTTTAAAGCATATAACTCACAATTTGGAATTTGAAAGAATCACTAATGAAAGAAAATAAAATAAGAAAAATACATATGTAAAAGACAAAACATAGAGTATTATGTACTTACTATATAAAAAGACACATGCCAATTCTTAGTTCAATCCCATTGCATGAAAAGGTATAAAAATTGACATAATTCAAAAAGGAGCGTAAACCTATTTTCATATCCAATTAATTAACTAAATCAACTCCCCGCGATATTATTGTAGAAATCAACTACTAAGAAACAAGCATATTCTTAATTCCCTTTCAACATATAGTTATATATGACCTCCATTTAGAAATATAATTCCTTTAAATCATGAATAGGTTAAAAGTATAAATTATTTTACATATTTTAATGTGTATTTATTACTTATTTTTTAATTCTATCATTTTAATTCACTTTTTATCACTTTTCTTAATTATAAATATATTAGATATTTTATCTAAAATATTATATTATTTTCTTAAATTTTACTTTATATGTACAAATTTAAAATGAGTTATAATCATGATGATGTAGTATATGTTTTGAATGGTAGGCCCTTTTAATATAGTGTAGCCCTTTGCTAAAAAAAACAAAAACAAAAGGTTTCCCTACCCCCCAAAAAAAAAGAAAAAGTGTAGCCAACCGCAATAATCGATGTGTTATACAATTTAATAATGCTTCATTTCTATTTTCAAAGATGTTTCTAATTCTTATGTCTTTGTCTCTATTAAACTTATCATCTGTCAAAAGATTCTTCTATTTACTATATAAATCATATATTTGTAAATTCAGTCCCTACTAAATTGTTTTTGTTATATATATATATATATATATATAAATCCTACTAAATTGTTTAGCTTAACATAAAAACCAATAATATGATATTACCATTGTCAACTTTATTAGTCAAGGAAAATTTTCGGATTCTATAGAATTACTTTGTCATTTATAAGAAAGTGGAATCCATAAAAAATGATTTAAGCCTTTTTTTTTTATTTTTAAAATGACTCTTATTTCATCTTTTGATATTCATAATATATTTATGAATAGTTATATTTGTTATGTTTTGTTGATGAAAAGTTCGCAAGAAAAGTGAAGTTGAAGATACTTTCCATTATATACAAGAGCAATTTTATCTTTAAAGTTATTTTGATGGATTTTGATAGATTGAAAATCTATTAAGGCGATGTTATTATTAAATAAATCAAAGAATAATTTAGACCGGATGTTGCATGCATTATATGACTTTTTGGTGTATATAATTAATTTTTAAATATATACATGTGTAAATATTATAAGAAAAAAAAAGTAAAATTTACAGTAGAAAAATATAAGTATGATTTACGTTTCTACTTTTGTGAAATGAAAAATGGGCAATTGTTAAGGAAGTGAGATTGAGTTACAAAGTAAATATACATTAAAGTATTTCATAAAGAATTTGTAGATTAGGGACCGAATCGAAATGCCTCTATAAATTGAGGATGCATTTTGAAAATTTAAAAAATCTGATATTACCACCATATTGTTTCCAGCTTGTCCGAGACACGGTGTCGTTTCCTGCCTCACGTTGTTGGCACAACCAGCTAGTCCCAGTTACTACTACTGCGACTCTTTGAGATCCGAAAGTATAAACCCGAATAAAAGATTTCACCCTCCTCGGATACTCCGATTTTGCGACTATGCTGCCCCGTCTGGTTCATGTTAGATCCACTGCACTGTTTGTTCCTATTTGACGCCGATGTTCTTCCCCCCTTATAAACCTTTACCCTTTCTTATCCATATCGGTCTTCAGTTCACCTCTCTCTCTCTCTCTCTCTCTCTCTCATCTTTCTCTCTCTTCCTGAGAAGTAATGCTGCTTCAGTACATCCACATAGAGCTTCAACTTTTCTTCAAATCCAAGATGAGGTTCAATTTTAATAGTTCTTTAACTTGAAGCACTGTTATTGGAGCAGTTTATCTGTGATTTCTAAAATGGTTTTTTTTTTTTTAATCATTTTTTGGTGGGCCCTTTTAGCTGATGTTTCCTCATTATTCATATGATTCTTTGGTTTCTTTAATAATAAGTTTGGATTTGGCACTGATATGATTCTTTTTGTTGCTTAATCTCTTTAATCTTGTTCTTCTTTACAATCCCTTATGAAATTAAGGAGGGAAAATGATGAAACGTGGTTTGAAGCATTATTTCATAATATACTATTTTCTTCTTGCTGATTCACTTTGTTCGTAATTGGGTTTGTGTTTGAAACTCAAAAAGTCTCTTTATCCACTCAAGTTATATGTTAATGATGATCCAAAGGTTATTTGAATGTTTGTTGCTTCAGTAGTGTCTAACTATGATCTGATCCTGGTACTTGAGCTAGGCTTAAAGTTTGATTACCTATCTCATATTTGGTACAGGAGGGCCGATATGATTGAGGTTTGAGGATTTATTGTAAGTTGATGTAAGAAGTTTATGATTGTAAGATGGGAGGTGAAACTACGGCAGAAACTTGGTTTAGTAATTTATGGAGAACTTCCCGTAAGAGTAATGTATCTGTGCCTGAAAGGGGCATCATTGGGGTTTTGACATTTGAAATTGTAAGCTTGATGTCTAAGTTGGTTAATGTATGGCACTGCCTAGAAGATGAACAGGTAGTGAGATTGAAAGAAGAAATTGTAAACTCTCCTGGTATTCAGACGTTCATTTCGGAGGATAATGACTATCTCATGGAACTCGCTTTTGCAGAGATAATGGAGAATGTGGGATATGTTGCAAGAGCTGTGGTTATTCTTGGAAAAAGGTGTGCAGACCCCATGTATCACAATCTTAAAAAAGTTTTTTATGATCCTATTGAGATTGATCTGAATTGGTGTGGTTGGGAATATAGGCTGAAGAAGATGGAGAGGAAGGTCAAGAAGATGGAAAAGTTTGTTGCAGCCACAGCACAACTCTATCAAGAATTGGAAGTTCTAGCAGAGCTTGAGCAAAGTTTGAGGCGAGTTAAGGCTAATCCTGATTCAAGCCAGGTCAAATTACTTGAATTTCAGCAGAAAGTTTTGTGGCAACGCCAGGAAGTGAAGAATCTCCGTGAGATGTCTCCCTGGATTAGAACACATGACTACATCGTCCGGCTTCTACTCAGATCCATTTTTACAATAATTGAGAGGATGAAACATGTCATTGGGAGAAACCAGGGGAGAGCTGTTGAAGAAGGTTATGATTTGGAGTACAGCAGTGACAAAGTTCTTGTTCGGAGCAATTCCGTCGCCACTTTTATGCAATCTTCAGTTCATCCGTCTGACAATAAACTGTTCAAATTCCGCCCAGGTCATCTAGGGCGATCATTTTCAAATTTGAGTCTGTCCCATGACAGGAATAGATCTAGCTTTAGAAAGGCTTCCAAATCAAGGATGTTTGCTCATGTTGGACCATTTAAGGGATGCATGACGGGAACTGATTCACCTGTTTTGCAGAGCTTCACGCCCTCAAGCAGTGATGTTTTAAAGTCAGACGGTCTTTCTTGCACAGATACTGTGACAATGAAAAGTATGAACATTCAGCCGGTGTCAAGCAGTACAATGAGCACCACTAGGATTTTCCTCTTCAATTTCAAGCATTCTTTATTGACTTCCCCACCATCTACTCTTGGTTCTGCTGCTTTGTCTCTCCACTATGCAAATATCATTATATTGATTGAGAAACTGGTCTCATCTCCTCACTTGATCAGCCTTGATGCAAGAGACGACCTTTACAACATGCTAACTGCTAGCATTAGATCCTCTTTGAGAGCAAAGTTAAAAGTTTTCTCCAAAACTGCAGCTTCATCTGTTTATGATGCTGCCCTCGCAGCAGAGTGGAGATTAGCATTGTCAAGGATATTAGAGTGGTTATCTCCACTTGCCCATAACATGATAAAATGGCATTCTGAGCGAAGCTTTGAGAGGCAGCATATGACTCCTGGAGCAAGTGTTCTCCTAGTTCAGACCCTTTACTTTGCTAATCAGATTAAAACAGAAGCTGCAGTTACAGAACTTCTTATGGGCCTAAATTACCTATCCAGATTTTATAAAGAACTTAGTGAACGACCTTTCCCGGACTCCTCATGCAGAAGAGCTTCTGATGCCTATCCATTTCACAAGGATAATGTTTCTCAGAGCATGATTAATCATATGTCATGAGGCATCACTGATGTGCTTGCTTTTAGAAACATGACCAGAGTTTATGAAGAGTACTTGGCTTGTTGTCAACTTGATTTACTGTCCTTCAGGAATCTTCGTTTGTAGGCATTCTTCTGACAGCTAAGTCCTGAGAAATTTCTCCATCCTCTGTTGTTCTTACCTATGTTTACCTGTAAAGCTCGTTAAGTACCGATCAATTTTGTTTATATAGTGGAAATACTCTCATCTTTGTGCCATCTCCCTTGTAAAAAGCATATTGTAACTTAAGAACCTTCAATTTCTCAAAAAACTTGCAACCAGCATTTGGTGACTTCAGTTCTCTTTCCTATTTTCTTTTTAATATCTTTTTAATTTGTGTTTGAAGTTCTTGTGATCCTATTTTAGACAAATTTATGAAGAAATCAGATCATTCAACTATTGAGAGAATTTTTGTAGTTATATTTATGGATTTGTTGTAGTAACTGCAACATCCTTTAATTATTAAAGTGCTTCTTTCTGGCTTTGTTTGTCTATGTATTGGTTTGCACTCTTAGATTGTGTATTGCATATGAGGTTTATGTTCAGAGTCTTTGGTCTTCTAACATAATGCCTGTGTGAATAAGATTTAGTGTTTCAAGCAAACATCAAGGAAACATTGATTACAAGGAACTATTGATGTTAAAGATTAAATTTCTACTATGATTAGGATTATTGTTATTGTTAGGATTTATATCTCCTAATCCGTTTATTAGTTTCCTAATTATAGTTGGTTTAGGATTTCCTAATTATAGTTGGTTTAGGATTGATCACACATGGTGACAACTATATAATGTACACTTTTACAATAAGAGACAGAAAACACAAGATTGTTTTCTCTACGGGAAACTTTCATGGTATCAGAGCCAAGTTCAAAAAAAAAAAAAAAAAAAAACTTTGTTAAAAAAAAAAATAATAATTTTGAAAGTATGGCCTTCACCGCTGCTCACCGCCGTTCATCGCCGGGTTCATTGTCTTCAACCTGGTATGGCATAATTTGCAGGCATTGTAATCGGAGCAGACCTCCGCTTAGTCACAGTAGCCGAGACCGCGGAACATCACAAGATCGCAGTAACAGAGGTGGATGGCGAGGCAGATCTCGCCCATCTTCTGGCCGTGGTACAGCAAGACAGCAGCAACAACTTACGCAGAGAGAACGATCGGCTAATGTGTGGGCCAATATCGCCACGACAGACCAACGTGGAGGAACGCCGTTCGTTGCCGACGTAGAAACCTTCAGCCGAGGAAGAAGCTCCAGCAACAATATTCCTAATTTATCAAGTGAACAATGGTCAAAATTGTTGACCTTTATAAATAACACAGATGTCACTCAATCCGATAAATTATCTGGTATGAAAAATTTATGGATTTTGGATTCAGGATGTTCTCATCACATGATTGGTAGGAAAGATTTTTTGAGCAATTTAAATAATGTCTACCCGTATACCATTGGTCTACCTAATGGTACTAAGGCAATTGCTCTTCAAGAAGGAATTGTCTCCTTAACTCCCAGACTCAAACTCCTAAATGTGCTTTTAATTTCTGAACTTAAATGCAACCTAATTTCCTTGTCTCAATTGGCCCGAGACTCTCAGTGTTTTATCACTTTTTTTGATAATTTTTGTGTTATACATGACCGTATCTCGATGAGGCCGATTGGAGTGGGTGAGCAAATGAATGAGATTTTCTTCTATAAGCCGTTACAATTATAAGCTTTGTACGCTTTTTCTAGCACGGTTCTTGATTCCAGCACATTATGGCATATACGGTTGGGCCATCCTTCGGATTTTGTGGTAAATAATTTCTTGGGACTTTCTAAAGACTCTAAAACCAAATCTACACCTTGCAATATTTGTCTGCGTGCTAAACAGACTCGTGACTTCTTTCCTTTGAGTATAAATAAGGCATCTCAGACTTTTGATTTAATTCATTGTGATTTATGGGGACCATACAAAACTATATCTACTATCGGGGCCTCTTATTTCCTTACTATATTAGATGATTATTCCAGGGCAGTCTGGATATATTTGATCTCAGAGAAAAGCGAAGTTGCATCCGTTTTAAAAGATTATTTTGCCATGGTGAGAACCCAATTTGGCAAAACCGTAAAGACAGTCCGGAGTGATAATGGTACAAAATTTATTTGTCTAAAATCATATTTTTCTGCCCATGGCATGATACATCAGACCACCATCGCTGAGACTCCACAACAAAACGGCAGGGTCTAACGGAAGCATCGGCATATCCTGAATGTTGCTCGTGCTTTGCGGTTTCAAGCTAACCTACCCATAAAATTTTGGGGAGAATGTGTTCTGACAGCCGGATATCTTATAAATCGCACACCCTTTTCATTGTTAGATGGAAAAACGCCTTATGAGATGCTACATGGGAAAAGACCATCTTATTCTCACATTAAAAGTTTTGGGTGTTTAGCTTATGTCCATGATCATGATCTACCTAGAGATAAATTCAGAGCCCGAAGTAGAATGTGTGTCTTCCTTGGATATCCCTTCAACAAGAAATGTTGGCGATTTTATGATTTAAAAAGGGAGAAGTTCATTATATCCAGAGATGTAATTTTTTATGAGACAAAGTTTCCATACAGAGACTCGGAAACCCCACAATGTACTCCAGATTTTGCAAACTCTTATAATTTTGGGGAACAAATGTTGGGCTTACAAGCAAGGGGGAGTAAATTCTTTCGTGAAAATAACATACAAATTCAGCCCAGAGCAAATAGCCCGGCAAGATGTAGCCTAATAAGACAAAGGGAGGAGGAGCCCACGACCAAAACAGCCCTTCTCCAAGGTGTTGACTCACCTGGCCCAGCATCTCGTGCGGCCCATCACGATCGGCCCAGTACACACAGTCCAACCGTATCTATTCCTTTTGACAGCGAGGCCCAGCGCGCACATCCTAGCACGCATGGCCCAGCCGATTCTCTCCCTGCTAATAGCACGACCCAGCGCCTCCATCCCAGTGACCGAACTTCTGTTTCTGTCTTGCCCACTCCAGACCACACCACAGGCCCAGTTGCGGATCCATCCAATCCAGGTAGCTTCTTGGACCAGAACATTTCCACTGCACCTCATCCAGTGGCTCCAAATCCAGTAACATTTATACCAGCTGCTCCTTTTCCTTCTCCAAGCCAGTCCACAGAAATACTTGGTACAAGGAAAAGTACTCGAATTAAAAAGGTTCCTGCTCGACTCTAAGATTTTGATTGTAATGCTATATGGAAGACTTCTATATCTCATTCCTCTTCTGCTCCCTCATCCTCTTCGGACCTTTCAGGTACGTCCCTTTACCCTATAACACAATTTGTGCACTACAGAAAATTTTCTCCTTCACACAGGCATTTTTTAGCATCGGTAGACACAGAATCCGAACCCACCATCTACTCTGAAGCAGTATCTAATCCTCTTTGGCTCGCCGCTATGCGCCAAGAAATTGATGCACTCGAAAAGAATGGCACATGGTCTTTAACGTCTTTGCCTCCTGGAAAACGTGCTCTAGGGAGTAAATGGATCTTTCGTATTAAGTACAAAGCAGACGGCACCATCGAGCGATATAAAGCCCGATTGGTGGTTTTGGGAAACACACAAATGGCAGGTGTTGACTTCACGGACACATTTGCCCCAGTTGCTAAAATGGTCACAATTCGCACTTTACTTTCTGTCGCTACTGCTCGAAATTGGCCTATTCATCATATGGACGTTCACAATGCGTTTCTCCATGGAGATTTGCAGGAAGAAGTTTATATGCGACCGCCACCTGGTTTTTGGCCCTCTTTCCGAGGACAAGTCTGTCTTCTGAAGAAATCTTTATACGGCCTTCACCAAGCTCCTCGGTGCTGGTTTTCAAAACTGACTGTTGCTCTTCGTAAGTGTGGCTTTTCTCAGTCTTATGCAGATTATTCTCTCTTTACATACTCTCGCGGAAATATTTTTTTATGTGTCCTCATTTATGTGGATGATTTACTAATTGCTGGAAATTTACTACTCACTCTCAATAAATTCAAAGCTTCCTTAAATAAGTGCTTTCATATGAAGGACTTGGGTCCTCTCAAATATTTTTTGGGTATTGAAATTGCAAGAAACCCTTCGGGTTTATTTTTATGCCAACGAAAGTACACTTTGGAAATTCTTTCTGAAACTGGTTTGTTTGGGGCCAAGCCAGTATCTACACCTATTGAACCCAATCATCAGTTAGCCAAGGATACTGGATCTTATTTCGATAACCCAGAACGATACCGCAGACTTATTGGTAAGCTGATCTACCTTACTCTTACACGACCTGAGCTCGCTTACTCTATTCACACGCTCGCTCAGTTTATGCACGCTCCTCGCCAAGCTCATTGGGATGCGGCTATCAGAGTTGTTCGATATTTCAAAGGTAATCCTGGTCGTGGTATTCTTCTTCAGTCTAATTCTCTTCTTGTCCTGACTGCATACTGTGACTCCGATTGGGCCACATGCCCCATTACTCGGCGTTCTGTTACCGGCTATTTTATTTCACTCGGTGGTTCTCCTATTTCGTGGAAAACAAAGAAACAACATACCGTTTCTCGCTCTTCTGCTGAAGCTGAATATCGCTCCATGGCGATGACTTTATGTGAACTAAAATGGTTATCTAGCCTCCTTCGCGATCTTCAGGTGCCTATCACACACCCCATTTTATTACATTGTGATAATCAAGCTGCTCTTCACATTGTTAAAAATCCTGTATTCCATGAACGAACTAAACATATTGAAATTGATTGTCATTTTGTCCGTGATGCATTTCAAGACGGATTTATTTCTCCTTATTATATTCGAAGTGAACATCAGCCAGCCGATGTTCTCACTAAAGCTCTTCATCCCACTCACTTTCATCGTTTAGTTTCCAAGTTGGGCATTTCAGACCTTCATGCTCCAACTTGAGGGGGAGTGTTAAGGATTAAATTTCTACTATGATTAGGATTATTGTTATTGTTAGGATTTATATCTCCTAATCCATTTATATTTAGTTTATTAGTTTCCTAATTATAGTTGGTTTAGGATTTCCTAATTATAGTTGGTTTAGGATTGATCACACATGGTGACAACTATATAATGTACATTTTTTTTTACAATAAGAGACAGAAAACACAAGATTGTTTTCTCCACTGGAAACTTTCAAATGACAAGGAAACGTTGAATATAAGGGGATGTATTGAGGATTTACATGGCTGGTATACTAGCCAGCTTGAAAATTCTCTCGTCTTGAGGTATTTTTTGAAGTGAGTTAGACCTTTTTGTTAGAATACTGAATTTGAAAATTGAATTTTAAATTTGGATGCTAAATTAATTAATAAGTAATAATTATATGTGAAAAAGTATAATAATTTTCGAAACAATATGTATATTCAAGTTTCAACTTCATAATTAAGTAAAAGATTTTCACTTAAAATTTATAACTACAACTAAACACATCTTAAACTAGAATGAAATGATTTGTAAAAATTATTATCAAATGTACTTAAATATTAAACACTAAATAATTTATATTATCAAACACACTTAATTAATTAATTTTAAGAGACAACTTAATTTATCAAATGAGGCTTTACCCAACCCAATATTTTAATATCTAATCATATTTCAAGTTTTTTTTTTCAAAATTTTATTTTTATTTTTTAGAAAGAAGTTGTGCATTAGAAGAAATAACGTACAAGCCCCAGAACCGTTAAGGATTTTGGGGGGATACAGCGGGAAGAAATGTGCCCAAAAAAGTTCAAAATCTTAGCCCATTTTGCTATATCATTGACAATCATATTACAGAAACGAGGGTTATGAAAGATCTTTCAAGAGGGGCATTTTGTTTCCTATCTTGTTCGATGAAATGCATTCCGGTCCAATCTTCAGTTTGTAAGTAATCTTACTCAAAAAGCAAGAGTCGAGCATCACCCTCAATAACCAATGTCTGCTGCGAATGCCGATTAAGCTGTTTCTCTCAGTAGACCTTAATGGATCAAGGCATCTTAGCCACAGTATTATATATATCTGCTACGTTAGCATCATAGAAAAGCTTAACAAAGTTTCCAGCACATGTTAAACTTGCAGCTGGCTTTGGAAGCAGAATGAGATTGCCAAAGGAAAATTAATCTTCAACTACGTTGCCAAACTTTCTTTATCAGGATCTTTTAATATATCATCTAATATAATACATTCGTTAGTTACACTTTCTTTATTAATAACTTTTTCTTAAGATTTATGGTTTAGAATTTAAAATTTATCATTTAATCTATAGAATTTATATCAATAAAACTGGTATAAAGCGTGTACTTGAGAGTACACGATTCGGCTGCGAACCTTTTTCTCTAAAAAAAATAAAAATAGGCAAACATATGTAGAGAGGAAAATAGATTTAATGAAAATACTTTTCATTACGGATTATTTCTTACATGGAATTAACAATAAATTCAAAAGGGGCGTTCCACGGTTTTTTTCCTATTTTAGATCAATTTTAAAAAATTGGTACTAAAATAGACCATCTTTTTTATTTAAAAAAAAAAATTTGCATGTAAGAGGATTTGAACCTTAATAAGGTCATGAAAAATAACATAGAAACTTACCAATAAACCAAGATGAACCCTTATTTGAACAATTGCAAGATTTTATTTAATAATAAAGTAGTTACGTATTCCAATATTTACCAAGTTCAATCATTTGAATTTTTAATTAGAGCAAAAAGAAGACTGCTCCTCTGTTTAATTTTCAAATTAGTGCCGTAATTTTTTAGTTAATAAGAGAGAAAGTATTAGAAAATTACAAAAACGTAAATTAAAAGGAAAATATGAGGTTTTTGTGGAAACGGTTGGTGGAAACCGCCTAGAGCCCGCAAAAATAGGAGGCTTCCGATGCGTAGATCTCGAAAAAATACACGAAATACCCACAAGAATCGCCTCAATAGGATGTCTGAGCGAAAAGTTATACCCCATCAAAGTTTTCGACTATACGAAACAATTTTTTTTTGTCTCGAAACGCGTCTGGATCACTTTTTCTGCGATGCCGTTGCGTTCCTCTTTACGAGAACCTTTTAAACGAGTGGTCATATGCGTTAAACGGACATCCGATCATAGAGTTATTCATGTTTCAAGTTTTTCAAATACCTACAAAACTTCTTTCTTCCTAATCAACATAAATAAGATAACACACAACTATTGTGCCTTATCATCCACCTCAGCACCTCTTCACCACGTCTGTGCCACGTTGTTAAAAATGCAATTTAAAGCAGATTAAGCGGGTGATTAGCCATAGCGCCCAACTATTGTGCGTTATCTCAGGTGATTGTGCGTTATGACCACTTTCGAATTTAAAAAAAAATTAAGCATATTTAGCACCCATTTTTTTAAAATGGACTAAATAAAGAAAAAAACCGCTTTCCACGAGTCATGTGAAGATCAAGAACCACATTTTTGTTTGCTATGAGCATACTTTTGCTTGGGACAATGACAATTCATTTACCATTATTTTCTTAAAGAGAAACCACTAACATAGGGGAAAAAAATGGATAAAAAAAGAGAATCCGCTAAAACTTTCTTTCTTACGGAATGCACACAATGTTCCCAAGCCTCATGCTGGAGGTATATTTGGAAATTTTGTTTTATGGACTCGATTTATATTCATATTTAAAAACTATTTGTCAGGTATTAAATCATATCACTCTCTGTTATTCTTGCTTTTACAATTAGAGACATAATCAATAATAGAAAAATAATGTGATTTAATTCAAATCACATATTCCGAGCATTTTGAAGCTCCCACAAGGGTTCTCAAATCAACAAGTCTTTGTTTTTCCTATTTTCATAGCATTATCCCAGCAATGCACTCTCCCTTGGGGAACTTCTCTCGTTGCTGCAATTTCATGATAGAATTGACGCTCATTTCTGGGCTCCATCACTAGATATGTTTGTCTGATGATTTACTCTCTATAGGAACCAGCTATCCCTGATGGATCCATCCAATAATTAAGCCCACAATGATTATCAAAAGAAACAAGAATAATACCAAGGAGAGAAAAAAAAAAAAAAAAAAAACTCGCAACTAGACGTTAGTGAACAGTATAATTTAGTCTGATTATTCTATATAATTTCATTGAAAAAGTTGACTTAGTAAATATTCTTAAATCTTCTCTATATCTTTTATGGAGTGAGATAATAATCGTTTTTTGTAGAAAAAAAAAAAAAATTGGTCATACGAAGACAAGGAACAATCAATTACACATTTTTGTTTTACTTATACATTAATTAGTATACATTAATTAGTAATACAATAGTACATAAACTAAAAGCAAATAAAACGATACAACTTAATAAAAACAGGTTATACTATACCAGATGAAATTGAAATGTCGTAATTTATTTATTTTAATTTCACCAGCAAAACGAAATTATAACCCAATTAAAAGACAATTAGATATGAACTCTCTTCTTAGGGATGACATTCAATGGATTCTTCTTCCTCAGAGTCAATCCCAATCTCTCTTCCAAATCAATATCTTGTGGTTTAACGCCAGCACCAAGATCCCAATCAAAAGCCTGGACTAATGTAGCCAAAGTGAGATGAACAACTCTATGAGCCAAAGGAAATCCCACACAAATTCTTCTTCCAGAACCAAAAGGAATCAATTCAAAATGTTGTCCTTTATATTCAACACTGGAATTGATAAACCTTTCTGGTTTGAAACTCAAAGGGTCCTGCCAGTACTCAGGATCCCTTCCGATTGCCCATGCATTCACGAAAACTTGTGTGCCTTTAGGAATGAGGTATCCCATGTATTCAGTGTCTTCCATTGTGTTTCTTGGTAGAAGCATTGGAAGTGCCGGATGCAATCTAAGCGTCTCCTTTACAACTGCTTGCAAATACGGCAAATTCTCCATGTCGCTCTCTTCGACCATTCTGTTTACTCCCACTACTCTGTCGATCTCTTCCCTTACTTTCTTGAATGCGTGTGGGTTTCGGAGAAGTTCTGTGAATCCCCATTCAATGCTGATACTTGTTGTCTCTGATCCTGCAAAAAACATTTCCTGTACACAAAGTTGCTAAGTTCTAAGTCAATTTTCTCAAGTGTAAAAATAGTTTTTTTTGGGTCATATTTTACTATTCTGTAGGGACGGAGCAAAATGGTAGACAGCGGAAAATTGTAAAATTTTACCATGATGACAATGTTGACATGTTGCTCAGTGAATTTATCGGGACCATCTTTACCATCACCTTGGTATTCAAGCATAACATCCAAGAAATCTTTCTTTTCATTAATCTTTCCAGCTTTTCTATTATCAAGTCTTTCTTGAACAAACTTTGAAGAAATTTTCATAGTTCTAGACATATTATCAACCATCCTTTTCTTCATTCCAAGTGGATCCAATTTCTTCAACAAAGGCAAAAAATCAGCAATATTAGGAGTACCAGCCAATTCCAATATCTCATTCATACAATCAAAAAATTCCCTTCCTTCTGGATCCTTATTATCCATTAAATCTCTCGATAACATAAGGTTACCCACCAAATTAAACGCCATTAGAAAAAGAAACCTGCTCAATTGAACCGCTCCGGTTCCTCCTTGTGCTTTAGATGCCAATGAATCTTCTTCAATCCAACGGACCATATTGTCCTCAATTCTCCTTCTTAGATCTGTAGTTTCGTTCATACGTTTATTTACCAAAAACTCCATGGAACAGAGGCGTCTAAGCACTCGCCAATGTCCGCCGTAAGTATTCATACCCAGGGAGCCCTGGTTGAAATTGAAGGCAGTGAGAGTATCAGGGACTTTTCGGTCACAAAAGGGGACATCGTGTTTCTTAAAAAGCTCGGCGGCGGAAACTGCATTTTGAACAACCATAGTATTAATTGAGCCGAGCTGGAGCCATACGATCGGCCCGTATTTGGACTTGAGCTTGTACAGCGTTTGGTGAGGTAAATCTCCGAGGTCGAACATATTGCCGAAAATCGGCCATCCTGGAGGACCCGGCGGTTTTCTTTTGGATGAACCAGTTCTTGATTTCACAAAGATGATAAGGAGGAGAAGAAAACCGGCTGAGATGGCGACGGTCACCGGGTTTAGTGAATCGAAAGTGATGGTCGCCATTGTTTTTCTTAAGTGACAGTTCGAAGTTGGGATGTATGAGTGAGTGAGTGAGTTTAATTTTGGTTGATCGGTCCGTATATATAATGGGTAGGGTTGACGTGAAATTTCTTCAATTATGAACCAAGACAATTAATTATTTAGAAATACAAAAATTATTTATGTGGTCATCACAGGATTGATTTTTATTTTATTTTTTTACAACTTGTCTGTATAACATATAATCATCAAGTAATTTATATAAACTTTTCCACACGTTGCAATATTAGCTCCATGGTCAGACAAGATTTATTAAAATTTTTTTTGATACTTCAGGCAGGAATGTGAGAAATGTGAGAGGGTTGTTTGGCTTTACATTTTTTTTTTTAATAGAAAGTGAAAAGGAAGAGTAACTACAAAATGTAGTTCGAATTTCAGTTTTAGAAAGAGTATTTTTGTTAGTAACTTAGTATTTTGTCACAAGATTTAGTATTTTAATTGAGTTATACATTATTACTTTTTAATTGTTTAGAAAATATAATTTTCTTAAAAGTGTATTCTTTTTCAGAAAAAATTAAGATGAATATATAGTTCTTTCAATTTTTTTTAATAAATATGTAGATAATAATAGAGGGTGTATTTGGTCATATTTCAAATGCAAAATTTTATTTTTTTAACAAAATCTAAATAAAATCTCAATACTATTTTACAGTCAATCACCCTCTACAATTTATGATGGGAACAAAATAACAAGGATAAAGATGCATTCCACCTATGCGTACTCTAGGATGAATACCAAGCATAATTTCTCTCTTCCTCCCTCTTTTTGTTTTTTTCTTTTTTGGTAAAATAATGCTAATTTAACTTTGCAGATGTATTGTGCATAATAAGTCTGCAAAGTTAAATTACAAGGTTTTTATCTAAATAATGTCAATTATGATGTAGTTTATAATTAAGGATGATAATAAGAAAAGTTTAATTAGGTATTCATCCATCTTTAATTTATTTGTACTTGTTTAATTGAAGACTTAATGAGAATGAGGATGAATTTGTATTCAAATTTGAAGATGAGTTGAGGTGAAGTTCAATTTCTCCATTCCTATCTATTCTACTCATTCTCATTCATTTCCAATTATTTTATTCATTTTTTATTATTTTTAATATAGTTAGACTTTTTTTAAAATATGCTTATTTGTATTTTTTTTAAATTTCAATTTATTTATTTTTATAATATACATATTAATATTTTATATTTAATATAATTATTAAAAATAATGATCTAATTCCTAACTTAAAAATAATACATCTATAAGTTATATGCAAACGTGGGGCTCGCGCGCCCGTCGTCTAGCAAAAAATAGACATCACAAATTCAATAAATAAATAAATAAATAAGAGAGAAATTAGTGAGGGCTCAAAGTTAGTGTGCTGAGGGTGACGGGGATCACCTCTGAAGCACCACGTCCACGAGGGATTTGCTAAGCCATTTAAATAAGAAAATAATTAGAAAATCAGAATCTCAATCACCTACTCTTTGTCTCGAACCAACAAAATAATACATATAAATTCATCATGCGGAGCGCGAGGGCCAACCGGACTAAAATCATCATTTTCCCTGTAACTCTGATATTTTTTGTTTTTTTTAACAATATTGTATTGTGCATAAAAATAAATCTTCTCTTCTCAATTCGGACTCTTCTCTTCTCAATTCGGACTTTGATAGCTTGTAAAGTTTTGTGTAATTAACAAAAATTAAGACCTCTTAATTAAAATATTAGGAGTTCAACTCTTATATTATGCAGATAGTCTTTTATAAAGTTTATTTTTACATGTATAACTCTTGATAATTTGTTCTTAATTTAATTAATTATTGTTATAATCTCCACAATAGTGTGACACCTCTTATACTTAAAAAGAAATTCTGATTTCTGATATATTAATAGGATAAAGACTTTTTAAATTTAAATCACACATTTTTCATGATTCTTAATAATTTCCAAGTTTAGAATGGCAAGTTTTTAATTCTCTTTTTTCTCACGTTGTGTTTTACTTTATGTTTCTCACAAAATACATAAAATAATTTCTTAAAAGTTAAAAATGTTGAGAATTCATATAGATTAAATAAAGAATTAATGAATTATAAAGTTTAAACAGTGCTTCCCTATTGAGATACTTTTTGAGGTGAGTTAAGCCTAAACTTATATTTTAACATACTATTAGAGTCAAGTTGTTGAGTCATCAACGATTATGTCCTGTAGAACTTCACTATTTCGGCCAACGTGAGAAAGTGTATTTAGGGATGGCCATTGGGGCGGGTTAACCGGAGGCATTATTCCTCGGTCCCATCTTATCTCTCTACTTTGTCTACATCTCCAACCCCTCATCCCCGTTCAAATCCATTAGGAAATGAAGATTCAAGCGGGAATTACATATATTATTTTCAATGTTAAGAGATTAAAGTAGATATTGACTGAATATGAGTTTTAATTTAATTTTTTTATTTTTTAAGCTCTTTTTTACTATTTATATTATTTTTTACTTATATATATATTTATATATATGTTTAAAATGGGAATGGGTGCGTGAGGATAGGGAAAACCTAATTCCTACTCTCAACTCATCCCCAACATTGAATACGAAATTCAGCATATCTCTATCCGGATCTCAATCAAATTGGAATCTAATGGGCTGAGTATTACTGTTTGTAAGTATATTGAGAATCTCACATTGACCCTAATAAAGTAGGCTTGGAAAGGATATAAATTTAGAGCCAATCCCAAATTTTAACCCAAAAAAATAAATCAATATAAATAGACTCTTTTCTCCATAGGGCTATAGGTCAATGCTCCATGGAACATTCAGGGATGGTAATAAACAAAAAAGAAATAAAATTGTAAACAAAAAAACATGTTCTGCGAAGAATTTTAATTTTTTTTAAAAAAATAAGATATTGCGAGAGAAAAAGGATAATTGAGTCCCCGAAAAGTTTTATGGGAAAAATTTTGACCACTAAAATATGGGGAGATGGGGATGGGTCTTGTTTTATTACAATAGTCAGATTTCTCATGATTACTTGTTTGAACTATTTGCTCACATTTATGTAGTATGGTTTGTTTCTCCATGTCCGATTTGGTTCGAAATCAGACAGGTCCCTCCCTCCATCCACTTTTCTTCTCCGATCCGGCAGGCAAAAACCTATTGTCTCAGCCATAAATGGCTTTTGTACCCTTTCTTGCTAACGTAATCGATGAGTTCAGGTATGAGGAAAGCAAAAGGCAAACATTTCTTTTCATTTCTACAACTTTCTGAATTTTTGTTTTCATTATTAAAAAAAGGCAAGGGTCTATTTTCACAGCCATTTAATTTAAAATTTTAACTCAATTTAAAAGGAAGTTTTCAGTTTGAATTCCATGCAACGGTGGAAAGGTTGAGTTAAATTTTGCTCCCAAAACCTTTCCCCAATTTAAGCCATGTTGGGAAAATTGGACCGATCAATCAATTCCGTTGGTTAAATCGAAAATCAAACTTTAGACCGGCTTAATTTTTTAAACAAATTAATTAGAAATTAAATTGGTCAAATTTGATCAAAAATTAGTTGAATCGGTCAGTTGGACTAGTTGGATCGATCATATGAATCAGTTGAATCGATTTTTGAATTTTTTTTTAAAAAAATTTCATCAAAACCTGTTATTTTCTATGTATTTTTTGAATGGATAAGTTTATAATGTTCTTTAATTATATTTAGTGCTAATTGATGTATAATATATGTGTAGATTAATTATTAATAAATAGTTATAATTTTTTATGTATTTATTATGTTATTCGGTTCGATGATGGGTTTAACCAATAAATAAATAACTTGATTGGTTTGATCATCGGTCCGATTTTTTAACATTGAATTTAAGTTGTGAATCTCCTATTAAAAAATTCGTGGAATACAACTTTTTTTTTTTTTTAAATTAAGTTCCATGACATCAATCGACTAAGGGTGAGCTTGCATGAGAGTTTAATTATTTAAAAAAAGGAGAGTATTTTTATATAGCGTTCGAGGCAAGTGGATTGTTTGTGAAGGATAGGTCCCGAAGTAAAAATGAGAAGAATTTACAAAATAAACTCCAATCTAAATCCATCCTAAGTTCATAAAGAATTTTATTTATTTTTTTTTCAAGCTCCATTACTCTCAATCGACTAAGTTCTTTTGACTTTTTTTTTAAAAAAAAATGTTTTTCTTCATATGATATTAGTCAACTAAATTCTTTTGACTTTTTAAAATTTTTTTTTCTTCATATGACTTTAGTCGACTAAGTTCTTTTACCATTTGCACGAAAATCTATATAGTCAACTTCATCTTTTCACCAAATTTTTACGACAAATTATTCGTTATTATTTACCAACAATTTTTTTTCCTATTTCTACAAAAAATTATTCGATAATGCAATAACACATACACACATATATATGTCACTTATTTTTTCACATAATACTTCACGTATATTTTTCTCAATTCACTGAACAACTAATTCACTTACACATTCTAGAATATAACAAAATGTTACAAAAGACATTAAGCAACATTAGAAAAACACATACTTGGAATATAGCATTAAATTACATAGAAAATCCTTCATATTACTCTCTTTTCTTTTCCTTTTAACCTTGCACTCCTCCTAATCCTCTGGATTTATTCTAATTTCCGATTACAGCTGGTGTTTATTTACATACCTCAATTTACATTTTACTACCATTTTCCGTACCTACCTATGTAGACACACATAAAGGACTCATCTTGGATGTCTCCCTTTCATTTTCAGTTTTCTAATTTTTCAGTTCTTTTATATTATACGATATCTTTTGACATTTAATTTTTTGTTTTCTCATTTTATTATTGAATTTCTGAACAATTTCCTTTAACTTATCGATTTGCTCCTACAACATGTCTATAATTGAACGATGTCACTAACTCGTCCCCTGATTCCCTTACTCCTTTCCTTTCTCCTAGATCTAATGTTTGCTTCAAAATTATGAACTTGTTCTCCTAAAACATTGGTATCGTCTTGATGCCATTAAATTCCAGATATATTTTTCTTGTCGAAAAAGCAGTTACTTTTTCTATTGGCTCTCCAAATAGTAAAACTTCGATTGTTGTCAAAATATATGTTATAAGTCACAAATAAGACCACTTCCGGTTCGGATTTTTCATTGTCAACTCAATGATATGGACAAAGATATCTCTGAATCAATCTACTCTCCTTTTAGAACAATGTAAGTCAACAATTTATCACTTGAAACCAAGTCTTTAAAAACTCAACATTGAATGAATTGTGGAAAAATTGCACCTATGCCCCATGCCGTTAAACTTAAATCATTTGTTAATCCTTTTCTATCTGAACCATATAGCATACAATACTCTGAACAACTTGATTATTCCAATTCAAGGTAAACATTTTCTCCAAGCTACTGAGCTTGAACCCTCCATCTCCCAATCCAAATATGCTATTGATATTTTATGCCATCAAATGCAATAATACACCCTTTGACATAGGTACGAATTATCAGTTTTTTGTCTTCTGTGTTTCCTATCCATAAATTGGAATAAAATTATTTCACTAAGTTCGGACTATAGTATTGATATTGAAACAAAATTTTCCCATTTATGAAATATCATCAACTTAGCCAAGTGTTGGATATCACAAAGAGATTCTAAATTTGGAGGTGGTTCAAGATATATATCTTGTTGACTAAAAACCATTTTATATCTTTCTCCAAGGGCTTGCATAAAAATAGTATTTCATCCTCCTCTATTTTCTATATTCACTAACCAAGTCACTTGAATTTACTTCTACTGATATTTCCTTAACCAATAACTCCATTGTAGGAGGAGATAGTCGGGTGTCAACCACCTCCTTTTCCTTACGAATATTCTTGCATCGAACTATTTCTTCTACGAGATTGAGTATAAATAAACATTACATATTTCGTCAAAAAAATACATAATAGGTGTCCGAATAAATACATAATATACTCGAGTGTGTTGATAAAAATTGATAAAAATTTCAAAACACATAGTCAATTACATATTCGACTTATAATCTAAATAATAATAAAAAATGTATAGAAAGAACATCTTAGTTGACAGACGAATGTACATAGCCAATTACATAAACAACGTTGGTGAGACTTATATAGAAATGGTGTTGCTATATGCATGGTTTTATAATAAATTATTCAACATAGTTTTATAGAAATAGTTGACTTATCCTCAAAATCTCATTCCATGTAGATTCTATACCACGAATATTTTTTGATGCTATTATCCATTCTAATAGCCAACATAGTTTGCCAGTTAGTCTTCAGCCACTAAAACTTTGTTTTGCATTGAGAGGTAAAACAACAGCTAGTCATAGTATTTCCATTCGACGACAATTTTTTTCCACATTTCTGGATCAAATTTTCCACCAATCCAATGTCTAGGTTTTGTTTTCCATATTAGACAAACATTGATAAATTAACAAGTTCCTCAGACCAAAGATCTTCCTTTGTGAAATACGACACTGTCTCCATTGTAATATATCCATCTAAACCATAATTTAGTCGACGTATTCCATAAATATATATACATATATATATTCATATATATACACATATATACATATATATACATATATACATATATAAAATATATAATATAATATATATATTCAAAACAATATTTTGACAAATAGTCTAATTAAACAACTTATAATAAATGTTTATATGGTAATAAAATAGTAAGAGAATCATACCCGCTTTCGCTTTGGCGTATTGTATTGTATGAGAATATTATTAGAATCGGTGGATGGCTATTTATCTTCTTTGTCAACAACGTTAGGTTTCCAAATAGTAGACTAATAAAAATAAAACATAATACTATAAAATAATAGTACAAAAGAGGTGTATTAAAGTACAAAAAATTGTACCCTAAAAAACAAAAAAAATTACTAAAAATCAAAACAGAATGCATCTCACACATTTGTCATAATGAATTGTGAATACAATAAAATTGAAAATATCGATTTATACAAGAAAATATTCGGTATCTTAATTGGTCAAAAGAGCCAGTTCTGGAGTTGAGTAACAATTATTGTTACAAATGTAGGCGAAGAATATTACGAACACAAGTCGAACACGAAAGATAAATAGTCAAATATGATACCATATACAAAAAGTCGAAGAAACATATACAACAGTCCTAAGTTGTCCAAACAAAAAATTCTAAGACATAGTTAACTAAGTACACAAATTTCAACAGCCGAACAAGTCCAAAGATAAATTAAACAATGAAAAAATACGTGGAAGTATAGTTGAATTAAATCATATGTTTCGAATTAAACACAGAACCATAGTCGAATTGAAGTTTTTATATATGGAAGGATAGTAGAATGAAACCATTTATACCATATGAACATAGTCGATTTGATATTGAATCATTCTAATACACATAATCTAATACACAAATTAAATAAAAGACCCACCACAAATTCATAAATTTAGCAACAAATCATTTTTATGAAGTCGGGTTACTTCCGCAGCCTTAATTTGACGAGGAAATGGCCGGATCTGGAACTGAGTTGGGAGACGGCCTAAGATCCTGCTCCAGATGAATCTATGTCTCCTTCTCTTTGCTCTGATATTAATAGGAGAGGAGAAGTTCAGCCTTTAATAAAGTAGATATAATAGTAGTTGGGAGAGATGTAAGTGTTTTAATTCAATAGTAATAATGGTTGTTGGAGGTAGAAGAAGATTTAATGGAGTGAGAAATGACTTAGTCGTTTACGTAAACGAATTAATGGTTTTCGACGGTGGAGGTAGGTTAGGTTATTTATGTGGGAAGAGGAAAGATAAGATAGAAGAAAAAGGTATAATAATATTTATAAGTATACGATTGGAAGTGATTAAAGAAAAAATAAGTTGAAATGTCAATTCCCAGTGGATTGATTTTGGAAGAAAATTTGAGTTTTTGAAACTCAAATTGCTGTCTTGGGAAACAATTTATGAACCCCAGTAATATTATGAAGTTGTTCTTTTCAATATTCTGTGCTTTAAGTTTCGAAATATATTGTCCGATCTTTGCTCTATGAGAAAATGAATAAATCAATTTTCGAGTTTCAATTAGTATGTTTCCTCCTTTGGTTCTTAAAAAAAAAATAGTATGTACCCATAAATGGTAAAAGTAAAAGCTTTTCAGAATAATATGTAGCAATTTACAAATAGGTAAACATCCTAAAAGTTTAGAAGTATCTAATTTTTTTCAAATTCAACTGTACGCATCAATCAATAAATCTAACACTATCACATAAGGTCAATGAAGATGTGAAAGGTAGCTATCACTATACTTTGCACCATTGCTTCAGAAAATAAAATTGAGTAAAACAATTTGAGATAAATGTTAAGCTAAAAATAGAGTAGAGAAATGAGCTCTACGTATCTAATAACTATTGTTATTTTTTTTTTTTTGTATAGCCAAAAGCTTTTTTTTCCAAACATTCATACCGAAAAACTATTTTTGAACTTGCAGGCATAACGAATTATGCCATATGTGGCTGTTTCCAGCCAAATTTTAACACGTCCCATTTATGTGAGCATTTAATAAAGAAAATAGATTGGCACATGTAGGTATTTTAAATTTGCTTTGACACATGTATTTCTAAGTTCTTTTATGATTTGATAAAAATTCTTATCCAACAATTTAGAGATGGACAAGCATACCCTTTATTAATTGGTTATATATATGGCGCGTGTTGGAATTTGGTCGAAAACTGCCACATATGGCATAATTCGTTATGCCTGCAAGTTCGAAAATAGTTTTTCGGTATAACCATTTGAAAAAAAAAAGTTTTGGCTATGCACAAAAAAATAATAATAGTTATTAGATATGTAGAGCTATGTAGAGCTAATTTCTAAAAAGAGTACCTTCTAATGTATCTCAAATATTTTGATGAACCATCTTTCGAGAACTTGCACTTGATAGTCGTTAGTGGTAAAGGGTGTACTGCAGCCCCCCGTTCTGAGGATGGCGAAGGCATCCGAAGGTTCCAACTATTTGAAATATATATTAAGTATGAAAACCCCTTTTTTGTGAAGGAAAGCTGGTGATTCTATGCCGTCATGGGCGTAGCTCACTTGGTTTAGGAGCTGCAGAGTTGGTATTAAAGACCAATGTTCAAATTTTGGCAGCAGTAGTGTGAGAATTTCAACATCTCCAATATGGGGGTGATGCCTTGTGCTCACCAGTGCCTGACTTCCAGTCTACAGGGCCACTGAGTCACCATGATTTACATCCTCCACCTGAGCGTTGGACAGTCTGGTGGGGGCCCTGTGGGCGAGGAATTTCGTCTTTTGCTACCAAGCTGGTGATTCTATAGTTAATAAAAATAATTAACATTTGGAAACTCAAATATTTTTCTAGTGGTGTCATGAAGTTAGATAGTGATCTCATGAAAATTGGCCACAAAGTTAGTGGAGTGGCCATGATATTTTTGGAAGCTTGGTTTAAGGCATGTGTTTTATCACCTCTACTCTCATGATAACCATTTCTTCCTCACTCCCACTACTTCATAAAGTGACCTTCTTTTTTGTTATATGATTAGTTTTGTTGTCTATAAATAATCATTTAGAGGGATGAAAGAGTAGAGTATAGAGTGCAATTGGTGTGAGCTTTTTTGTGAGGTTGTGCTCATCTTGTAATCTCTTTTCTCATATAGTAAAGTTCTTTTTATCTTTGCCTATGAACGTAGACTTTAAGTCAAATCACGTAAATCCTTGTGTCTATGTTTTTTCTTCTTTTTATCTTTAATCTTCTTTATTATACACTGCTGAATACATTGAAGTAGGGCTTATCCCTAACATATTTAATTGAAACATAGAAAAAAATACTCATCCACACATAAAATAATGAATTAACTTATCAACAAAATTTAAACTAAAAAACTTTTTGGTACAGAAAAGAAGGTGGTTGATAAAAACAAACAAATAGTCAAGAGCCAACAAACCATGGAACAAGCAACAGAAAAATGTACAAGATATCTCTTGCTTTTGACGGATATGGTTGCCATAAATCACCCATAATATAACCCCCAAGAAAGAGCAAGAGAAAAATTAAAAATCTTGCACTACTCTACTGTTGAAAAGTGCATACCCAACCTAAATTACTAATAGCTTATTAGCATGATCTCCACATTAGTGCATCCACTGTTTCTCCACATTTTCTATAAGCATTATCACAAACGAAAGGTAATAATTTCTCTAGTTACTCATAATCTATTTCTTGTTAGGATTTCCTTCTCAAGACTCTAATGGTGTTTCAACAGTAGCATTTTCAGATATTGCAACCACATCTAGAATGTCTAGAAAAAAGTTTAAATGAATCTAATATAGGAACCTAGGCTAACACAAGAATTGTAGTCTCAGAGCATGAATAGTTTTTAATTCTCTTACAACTTTGATTAAGCTATGAAATCCAGAAGAAACATTATTAGTAGAAACATTCTGCTGAATCTAGATTCATTATTCTTTGTTTAAATCTTAAATGCTTAAAACTTATTAAACAATACAAATAGTAAAATGCATACTTAACACAATTTTCATATGATAAATTCTTAACACTTATTGGACAACTAAAAGAATTCTAACTAAAAGAAAAAAGAGCTTTACCATCCTATAACAAGTTGGTCACTGCTAGCACTGTCAAATGGGTGGAACCGGACTGGACCGCGTTTAGCTTGTATTCAAACGGTCCGATCTGTGTTGGGCTGATTTTTGGCGGGCCGAAATTCATGCAAACCATATCCACCCGTGCCTAGCCTGCGGATAAACAGGCTAGCCCGCCGACTTTTTTATTTTTGAATAAGAATTATTTTTAACCTTAAAGAATATTAAAAAATAATTTCATTTAAAAATATTCGACTAATCATAAAATTACACTAACTTCTAAGTAAGAAAAAATAATTACACATAAATAACACACTCTTTCTTAATAAAAATTATTTTTAACCTTAAAAATATTAAAAATTACTTTTCTTTAAAAATATTCAACTGATCATAAAGTTACACTAATATCTAAATAAGAAACAAAATAATTACATATCAATAACACCTAAATTATGTCTAAATATTAAAAATTTAATGAATAAAATTAAGAAAAAAGGGCCAGTCCGAGAATCGGTCTGGACCGGATCGGACCGTAAAAGCCTGCACTCAAACCAGGCCGGTCTAATCTGGGCTAATTTTTGACAGACCTAATTTTGAAAATCCATATACGTCCATTTGAAGGACGATCAGGGCCAACCCCCGAGCCTAGGCCTGTTTTGACAGTGCTAGTCACTACCGCTGGCAAGGTTGTCTCAAATATAGTCAAAACCATGTTCCTAAAAATAAGTAAACCAATATATTTAGATAAAATGAGAGAAGGAAGAATGAAAATAGAAGAGTTAAAATAGGTTGCAATTTAGCAAATTGCCTCAACATATGAGATAGAAACGTAGCCTGAAAAACTGCAACTATCCAGATTCCTGTCTGTCTATAAATTCAACTAGAAAAACGAAAGATACAATCATTGATAAATGTCTTCATTGATCACTTATCGCCCCTAGTTGTGATGAGAATGTGGCCAATAGGATTTCTGTCATTGTTTGGTCAATATGGTAGAGAAAGTTTTCCTCCTCGGAGGGCTAATCTGGACTAGAAAATTAGCAACTATATGATCTGATGTCGAATTTTATTATTGGTCCATCTTAAGTTGTGGCTATGAATCCTATAATTCTTTATAAATGATGATTTGGATATGCAGAACGGTAAAATTAATAATTGATGAAGTTCATTTGGACCCTATCTGTTCGTTACTGATATTTATGCCAAATGACTTTTACTTCGCCATCTTTGATCCAGTACAGTATCATCGATGTACATCTCTATATTCTTGTATTAACAAGAGTTGTGAATCTATAATCATGAAATTTAATATAGAGATAAATGAGAATTGAGCTTGTTAAACTAGTCATGGTCGATGAGCTAAAATGAAGCACAACTTAATCTTTTCAAATGAGCTCCCAATACAATTGGAGATGATAAAACTATTAAAAAAAAGCAAAAATCAACTCATAATATCAGTCAATATTTGTCTAGTGCTTTGTGTGATCATTCATTACGGGACATTAGAGTTTCTCCTTTTTCATCATTGGAAAAGGAATTATGTCATTTACGATCTCGCATTCAAATCTTAAATGAGTATTATAAATTTTTCAATAGCACCAAATAACAAAGATAAACACTAGATCAGATGAGTAGAAATATTAATGAACTTGCTTTAGAGACAATTTGTCAAATTGGTCCTAATGGTTAAATTTTCTCACAAGTCATGAGACCATAGAAAAGATTAATTGTTAAAGCCCATCTATTGTAATTTGCTTCAACAAATTTCAATGGTGGTATCAATGCATTTTAGGAGACCATGAACAAGTAAAAAATGTATGAAGTTAAAAAAATAAAAAGTAATGCTATGGATGTTGAAAACAATATTTGTTTTGGAAATGTATTATAGTTGATATGATATCATATCATCTATGTAAATAGGAATGTCATACATGTCTGAAAAAGAAATTTTAAAAAACGTAAATATCTTTGCTAATAGGCACATGCATATATTTTAGTAATTCCATAAATAACTACTACTAAATGCATGCACTCGTGCATATATGTGCTAGCTCTTTTAATTACTCATTTAGTTTGTATTTAATTACCTTCACGTAAAACTATATCCACATCATATATAAGGCCACTTGAAAAATTAGTAATATTTATATTTTAAACCATCTTTATTTGAAGAAATAGAATTTAAATTGTGAACATTGTCTATTTGAATTGAAAAACAACCAACAACAGTAACTGTAAAAATTAAAATTCAGAGCACAAACAATTTCTCAGCCTCCTCATCTACCACTCGAACAAGCAAAAAGAAAGAGGTGATCACTGATACATGTATACATTGCTCTAATGAGAATTGAACCCTCTAGTATAACGAGAATATATATAGTCAACAAACTTTATTTCTTAGGGAATCGATATCGTGGGTGACGTTTTCCTTATCGGAGAGCTAATTTTACCTACAAAATTTGATGCTACGTAAATTTTATGTCGAATTTTGTAGAGTGTTCACATGACGTTGTGGCTCTGAATCATATAATTATTTGTAAACAACATTTTAGATATGCAGAATGGCTTAAATCACCTATTCCTAAATTTTAGTCAGACATCATTCATTTACCACTAATGTTTACTCAAAATGGCTTTGATTTGATTATCTTTGATCAAATACAATATCATTGACTTCTCTATATTTTTGTGCAACTCTATATCCTCATACTAACAAGAGTAGTCATTCTGTGAACATAAAATTTAACTTTGAAGCACCTGAGCATTTAGCTAGTTAAACCTGAAATGGTCAAGGAGCCAAAAGGAAGCACAACATAATCGTTTAGGATGACCATAATACATTTATACATTTGATGATTATCAAACTTTTTTCTAAAAAAAAGAAATATATTAATATTGTCGACTAGTTTTACTATTCAACCAATGATTTGGGTGATGATTAACTATGGGGCAAGCAAAATTTATCTTTTTTAATCATGGGAAAAGGAATTGTGGCATTTGTTATATGCTATTGAAACATGTAATTAGTATTATAGATATTCTAATGTTATTCAACCAAATAGTGAAGTTTGTGAAAAATTGAGTATGGGATGAATAGAAAGATGAGTGAACTTGCTTTTGAGAAAATTTATGAAATTGCCTTATTGATCATATTTTATGGGAAAGCAAAGTTTTTCATTTTTCATCATGGGAAAAGGAATTATGCATTCATTATCTGTTGTTGAAATGCTCTATGAGTATTACAAATATTCGAATGGTATTCCATCAAATAGTGACCTTTTTTTATAAAATTGAGTATGAGATGAATAAAAAGATAGATTAACTTGCTTTTAAGATAATTGATGAAATTTCCACTTACAATGATCATATTTTCTTGCAAGTAATTAGAACAGAGAAAAGTGTAAATTGCTGATTCCCATTTATGGTGATTTGCTTCGAGAAATTTTGATGGATGTAGTTATGCATTACGAGAGACCATATACAATTAAAAAGGACATAAAGTTCAGAAATTGAAAAGGATGCTACAAGAATTGCAAAGAATGTCTTCGAGAGAATATATATGATAGATATGATATTATATTATCAATGTAAACATGCATATCATACATGTCCTGGAAAAGAAATTGTCAATGATAGTAATCTCTTAGAAGAAAGAACACAAACATTTCATTAAATAATTATTTAAATATCTAACCTAAAATATAATATCTTAGTGCACACTTATGTGTATTTACCTGCTCTTCTAACTACTCATTATTCGTATGTAAATACTATATTATTATATTAATTTATAGTAATTACTTTTACGTAAATCTATATCCAAGACATATGTAAGAGTACTTGATAAATTAGTATTTGAAGGAAAATGGAAAATATTGAGAAATATTGTCCAGTTGAAAATGAGAAAAAAAATCATATAACAGGGATTGTAAGACTTCAAATTTAGAGTACACGCAATTTCCTCACCTCTTTATTCTCTTGCTCTTGAGTCTCTAGCGATTCACATAAGATTATTTTATATTAATAATACAAAGATTCAATTAGCAAAACAAAATGTACAATCATTGTAAAATATCTGCATTAGCAAATGAACTCCTATAGTGGTGATGAGAATGTGGCCAACACACTTTTTTTCATACTTAGTCGATATGATAGAGAAAGTTTTCCTCCTTGGAGGGCTAATCCCGACTAGGAAATTATCAATTACATAAATTTGATGTCTTATAGTATTATGAGTCCATATTAAGTTGTGGCTAAGAAGCCTATAATATTTTATACATGACGCTTTGGACGGTTGAATCAACGATGGGTGAAGCTCACTCGGACGTTATCTGTTCATTACTAATGTATATGCCAAATGACTCTTATTTCTCCATCTTTGATGAAGTACAAAACATCGATTTCTCTGGATGTTTGATGTAGCTCTACATTCTTGCATTACCCAAAGTTGTGATTCTATAAATATGAAATTCAACATAGAAGTACATGAGTGATGAGCTGGTTAAACTAGTCATAGTCAAGGAGCCAAAAGTATGCACAACTTAATCTTTTCAAATGAGCTCCTAATACAATTGAAGATGATAAAACTGCTCAAAAAACCATAAACGAATTTATAATATCATTTAATATTTGTTTACTAATTTGTGTGATCATTCATTATGGGGAAAAAAAGTTTCTCACTTTTCATGATTAGAAAAGGAATTATGACATGCAATATCTCATGTTGAGATGTTAAGTGAGTATTACACATATTCAAATGGTAATCCCCCAAATAGTAAAGGTGCTGAAAATTTGAATGAGATTAGTAGAAAGATCAGCAAACTTGCTTCAAAGACAATTTATGAAATTTATCCTATTGACTAAATTTTCTCGCAAGTAATGAGATCAAAGAAAAACGTAATATTTAAAGCCCATTTATGGTGATTTGCTCTAACCAATTTTGATAATGGTATTGATGCATTGTGAGAGACCATATAAAAGTAAAAAGCACATCAAGTTAAAAATTAAAAATAATGATACAGGTATTAAAAATAATGTCTATTCAGTAAATATATAATATTTGATACAATATTAATCTTCTATGTAAATAGCCATATCCTACATGTCGGGAAAAGAATTTTCAAAAATAAAAATGTCTTTGCTAAAAGAACACATGCATCTTATTAAGTAATTAAATAAATAACTACCCCTAAAAATAATATATTTGTGTGCACTCATGCGTGCATGTTCCAGTTTTTTAATTACACATTAGTTTTATAGCTTAGTCTATTATTATATTAGTTTATATTTAATTTTCTTAATGTACGTAAAACTATATCCATGACACATGTACAAGAACTTGAGAAATTATTAATATTTACATTTTAAATAATTTTTATTTGAAGGAAATAGAACTTACCCTATGAACATTTTCTATTTGAATTGAAAAACAACCCACAAAATCATTAGTAAAGCTTAAAATTTAGAACACAAACAATTTCCTAGCCTCTTCATCTAATGCTCCAACAAGCAAAATGAAATAGACGATTATTGATAAATTTATATAGTGTTCAAATGAACGTCAAACCCTCTAGTATAACGAGAATATATATATATATATATAGCGAAAAAACTTTGTTTTATAATTAGTCAATATGGTGGGTGAAGTTTTCCCTCATTGGAGGGCTAATCTTGACAACAAAATTTAAAGTTAAATGAATTTAAACATGTATATGCAGAATGGCTTAAATCACCTAGTTGAATTTCAGACAGATATCATTCATTCACCACTAATTTTTACTCCGAATGACTATACTTGGCCATCTTTGATCAAATAAAATATCGTTGATTTCATCGGGTTTTAGGTGCAGCTCTATTTTCGTACTAACAAGAGTTATCATTCTTTGAACATGAAATTTAACTTAGAAGCATTTGAGCATTTAGCCAGTTTGACCTGATGCAGTCAAGGAGCCAAAAGGAACCACAACCTAATCTTTTAGGATAGCTTTCCCGATAAACTTGATGATGATAAAAAAATTTGTTTTTAAAAGAAGAAAAATATATTTATATTGTTGATCAATTTTACTATTTGTCCAGTGATTTATGTGATGATCATAAATGGGCAAGTAAAATTTCCCCTTTGTCATCATAGGAAAAGGAATTAAGGTGTTCATTATATATTTTTGAAATGTTTAATGAGCATAACACATATTCCAATTGTATTCCATAAAATAGTGAAATTTATGAAAAATTAAATATGAGATTAATAGAAAGATGGGTTAACTTACTTTAAAGACAATTGACGAAATTTTCTCTTATAATAATCATATTTTCCCAAAAGTAATTAGAACGGAAAAAAGTGTAAATTGTGAATTCTTATCTATAGTGTTTTGTTCCAATAAATTTTGAAGGATGTAGTTATCTATTGCAAGAGGCCATACACATTGAAAAAGGACATAGAGTATAGAAATTTAAAAGGATTCTACAAGTATGCGAGTAATGTCTTCGATAAATATATGATAATGATATTATATCATCAATGTAAACATTCATATCTCTAGGGACTCACATAAGATTATTTTAGTATCATAAATATCATTATTTATAGCACAAACAATGTCGTTATTTAGTATCATATAAATGTACATGTCTTACAAATAGATAAGTAGACAATACATTCTCTTTGTAGACAATACAAGATTGATCCTATCCCTGATTCATCCCATATTATAAAATTGATAGATTTTTGGAAAAGACAATATATATACTTTTGATTTTATAGATTCATCCCATACAAAATTTTAAGGACAAATTGGATCATTTTTCCAGAACTTTTGAGAAAGAAACTGTGAAACATTACATTTCGTATGAAAAATAATTAAAATTAATACTGTTAAATATTTATTAGTATTTAATTATAAATTATAAAAGTAAATACTAAATTTATAATTAATCATCCAAACTTAGAGCAATTTTGGGATGGATCAAAGATAGAATTTCTATAATATGAAAATAATCAAACCAACATGACCTATGATGTCATCCATGAATCCGCTCTACTCTAGCATAGGACCTATAAAGCCATGGGATGTGTATAAAATACTTAGAGATGCATTTACCTAAAAACATTTGTTTTCTTAGAGATGATTCCATAGATTAAAGAAAAAAGATATCCTTCCCCATCTTAACATATATCATATTCCTTATGGGGTTATTATGAGGCTAACTATTGCGGGAGGTTTTTTTATTGGTGGGAGTGTTCTTTGTGTTCTGCCTTCATCCAGAATAACCGCCTTCATCGCATTTTCATTATTGCATTGATGCCCTTCATCGTTTGCTCAATATGTTGTTCAAGATCAGCAAGATCTATAGGTGTCAAGTTATCTAGCTCTCTTTTGTCGGTTGACAAACACTGAAACATCAATTCCGCAAGCTCTTTCAGACGATTTTCTAACAATTGCTTCTTCAACTGTTCTTTTACTTTCACAATTCTTTCCCTTAAGTACGCCTCTTGATTCAACATTTTTTTAAATTTCTTCATCTCAGGCAGGTGCTTGAACTGTGATATTACTTGTTGGACACCAAAGGTGCTAGGCCATACCTCAAGTTCAGGATCATACTCGCTGTAAATAATAGCACACGCATTAATTCCACAAAGAATGGTAAGTTCACTCACCTTATTAAGGAGACCCTTCTTCCATTTCTTGTATGTTGCCTTCCTTTTCGCGTCATTCACTATGAAGGCTAGTTTAACCTTCTTTCTTGCCATAATCAAAACAAAGTAGAAAAGAAAAGTAAGCTTCACAAAAGGGGTTTGGAGCAGAAACTTTTGTGGTTATGAAATATGAATGTTCACAATTATATATAGGGATTTTGAGATGTAAATAATAGTAGAAAGAGTGTCTTCTATGTCTAATCTATCTTTGTGGACAAGATATCACACTTGTAATCTTGAAAATTATGGAAAGAATTTATTTTGTGTTTATCTCTCTGGCTTGATTAGTTTTAATATTCTACCTTAGAAAAATCTATGAAAATTGTGCAACTTAGGAAAATTTTCCTACACATAATATTTCTGACAATTTAATATTAAGATACTCTTAGTGTAGATGATTTCAATTTAACTACGTCATGTGTGACACTCTAAAGTTTAAATAAGTTTCCATATTTCTTTGATGATTGCCACGAAATCTTCTCTGTCAAATCCTTGTTTGTGTAGGATACTCCAATTAGTTATTGGGAAATGATAGAAATTAAGTAGGGATGACAATCTGGACGTGAATTAAGAATCCCGTCCCTGTCCCACAATCTAAAATTAGACATATATGTGTGTTATATGCAAAACAATATTTTTGACGAATAGTGTAATTAAACATTTAATAAATGTTTGTATGGTAATGAAACAGTTAGAGAATCACACCCTCTTTCACTTTCTGGTATTGCGTCATATGGGAATATAATTAGAATCAGTGGATGACTGTTTATCTTCTTTGTTAATAGCAATAGGTTTCCAAATAGTAGACTAATGAAAATAAAACGTAGTATTATAAAATAATAGTGTAAAAGAGGTTATTAAACTAATAACGATCATCCCCTAAAGAAGAAAAAAAGTATTGAAAATCGAAACAGAATACATCTCATACATTTGTCACAATGAATTGTGAATACAATAAAATTGAAATATCGATTTATACAAGAAAACAAATCGTATCTTGATTGGTCAAAGGAGTTATTTTTGCAGTTGAGAAACAATTATCTATTACAAATATAGTCAAAGAATATTACAAACACAAGTCGAACACAAAAGATAAATAGTTGAATGTGATATCAGATACAAATAGTCAAAGTGATGATTTAAAGTTCTAATCACTGTCCATAAAAAGGAAAAAAATAGGACATATATTTTTTATTATGAATATCAATGAAATTATCAAGAATGGCTAGAAATATATTTAAAAAAGTTGGAAACATATAAAGCAGTCGACTAATTTGTCCAAACAGAAAATGAATAAAGTTCGACTGGAAATTCCAAGACATAGTCAACTATGTACACAAATTTGAATAGTTGAATACACAAATTTCAACAATCGAACAAGGCCATAGGCAACTTAAACATTGGAAAAAATATGTGGAAGCATAGTAAAATTAAATTAGATGCTTTGAATTAAACATTGATGTATACAGTGCCGGAACCAGGACAGAAAACTTGGAGGCTGATTAACATTAAAAATTTTGCCAGAATTTCATCTATAAAATAGATGCATTCCAAGTACAAAAACATTCAAACAATTCCAAATTTATAAATAAAATAGCAAAAAAATAGGTAATTGCCCATTACCAATAAGGAGTGATCACCTATCACTCACGAGGAATGATTACCATCACTCACAGGATAAGCATTATAATCTAAATTTACAAATGAAATAGCCAAAAATAGGTAATCACCCATTACCAATGAGGAGTGATCACCGATCACTCACGGGATAAATACCTCTATCAAAGTTGAGAATCTTGATCAGAATCTTTAGATAACCGATGAGCACGATGTTTCTTCACCCGGTTTAGAACCATTCTTCCACTTTTCAAAATATTTGTCCATATTAAAACCCTATATAATAAATATTCAAATATTTTAAATTAAATTCAACACATTTCATTGTTGTCATAATCATTAATTAGAACATAAATTAAATGAGCAATCATATTTTTACCAAAAAAAAAAAAAAAAAACCCCCTAGAAACAACCAAAAGAACATGAACATCACAGGCTTCACAGTTACAGTAGTCAACAGATGCAAGTAAGCAACTAGCAAGATTAATTTCAAAGATTAGTAGCTTACCTTTTCTTCAAAAAGCAGAGAAGCAGAAAGTAGAAAGCAGGCAGTAGCACTGCAGTAGAGAAGCAGAGGAGAGGAGCAGAGACGCAGCAGCAAGAAGGAGCAGTAGAGCATGTCTGGTCGTCGCGTGGCCGCCGGTCGCCAAGAAGCAGTGGCAAGAACCATGCACAGCAACAACAGCAAGAAGGAGCAGCAGAGCAGAGGAGTGCCGATCGTCGAGAAGAGAAGAGGAAGCCCGAGCCGTCGCCGTCGTCGAGAAGAGAAGAGGAAGGGAGGGGGAGGGTAGTTCAAGAGAGTGAGTGTCAGAAGAAGAAGAGTCAAAGGGCAGGAGGAACTTCGAGGAAGGCGAGTCTCGTTTTGAGCATGCCGCGTGAGAGAACAGAATTTTTTTTTTTAACCCTAAACCCAGTCCAGAAGTTGTGGGGCTCTATTGAAAAAAATAAAATTGGAGGGGCTTGAATGTAAAAACATAAAACATAATAAATTTTTTTTTTCCCCGAAGGGGCTCGAGCCTACCTGAGCCCCAAGGTAGTTCCGCCCATGGATGTATAGTCGAATTGAAGGTTTTATATATGGATAGTCGAATATATATAAATGGACCCACCACATGAATTTACCTCTGCAGCCTTAATTTGACGGAGAATTGGAATTACCGATCGGCTATTCAGTCGATAATTGGGTAAACATGACACTTACCACCAACCTGTCTCGCGGAGCCAATCCTGCCCAAATCAGGAACCCAACCCAATATGTAACCACTTGAATTTAAATGGTGAAATTTTTTACTTTGGAAGAGGTTAGAAACTTTGACCTCCAAGTTGAAGGTATTTGTTCTGACAACTCGCTCTATTGAACTTGTTTTGCATTTTGTGCAATATTATATACATACATACATATATATAAATATATATATTAAATTTAAAAATATAAAAGAAAATAAATATACAATTACTAATCAATTTTAGTTGGTCTAATTACCAACTTAATTTGAAAACAGTCAGTAACTTTCGAAAAATTACCAATCGAATTCCTTTCGGTGAAAAATCGGTCAGCAATTTCGGTCGATAGAATGTAATTTTTGGTAGTGTTTCTCCTTCCCTTTGCTCTGACATTAATAGGAGAGGAGAAGTTTAGCCTTTAATATGACAGATATATAATCGTAATCGGGGGAGATGTAAGTGTTCTAGTTCCGTAGTAATAATGGTAGTTGGAGATAGAGGAATATTTTAATAGATTGAGAAACGACTTAGTTGTTTTTGAATTAGTTGTTTATGGTAAACGAATGGATTGTTTCCGGCAACGGAGGTAGGTTAGGTTGTTTATGTGAGAAGAGGAAAGAGGAGATAGAAGAAAAAGGTAAACTAATATTATATTATAAGTATAAGATTGGTAGTGATTAAAGAAAAAAATAAGTTGAAATTTCAATTCACAGTCAACTGATTTTGCAGGAAAATTTAAGTTTTGAAACTCAAATTACATCACACATCACTATGCCATGCAATTTCGATGTTGTAGACTTGTAGTACTGACTTTGTCCTTCCCCTTGCCCTCTTAACTTTTACTTTTTTTTTAGGGAAAAATGCAAAACTTTTATTAAGTAGGTGAAATGTTCATAAAAAAAAAATATTAAGTAGGTGAAATATAACCATTTTAGCTGAAGTAACAAAGTCAGGAGTTTGCCTTGTTAACTAGTAATGGACCTCCTTTTAAAAAAGAAAAATGTAATGGACCTCTGTTTATTGCTCAAATGGCTCAATCTCTGTTCCTTAGGCCCATTATCAATATGAAAATCCAGTTTTTGCCAAATACATATAAACAACCTCTCTATGCTTAGCCCATTTATTCACTTCCATAAAAAGATTAAACCTATTCATCTCCTAGAAAAATGCATGGAGGAGACCCACCATCTGTCCAACCCACTATACTTCATACACTCCAATAAACTTTTCTATTCTTGGTTTATGACTTTATTCTTAAAAGGGAAAAAAAAATTTGATATATATATATATATATATATAGAGAGAGAGAGAGAGAGAGAGAGAGAGAGAGAGAAAAGAGGAAGACTAGAAGAGATAAGTCATATATTTTCTTTATCATTTTTTATGAATAGTGAAAAAAGATTAACATTGAGCTAATTTAGTGGCTCAATGAGAACGAAATAGTCCTTTTCGTACGGAAGACCTTTTACCATATCAACAACGAGACTAAGTGTACTTTTGGTTTTTTTCTGGGCCTGGCCCACTTTAAAATACCGCGAACTGAAGTGGGCCTTTTTTTTTCTAGCTCAGGCCATAACGCACAGCAATTGTGCGTTATCACGGATGATAACGCACAATCGTTGTGCGTTATCACAGATGATAACCGCACAATCATTGTGCTTATCTTTAATCACCGCGTTAATCGCGTAAAAATCTGACGTGGATCTCAGCTGATGCTGAGCTGTAGATAATGCACAATGACTGTGCGTTATCAAGCTTAATAACGCACAGCCATTATGCGTTATTAAGCTGATAACGCACAGTGACTGTGCGTTACCATGTTATAAAAAAAAAACCCTAGCTTTGTGCGGCCGCCGCCTCCCCCCCCCCTTTCTCCCCCTTTTTTTTTCCCCAGCTTATTTAACCACCCCCTTTTTTACTCTCTTTCCTCCTTTCCTCCTTATTTCAGTAAAATTTCTCTATTTCCTCTCCTTCCCCCTTACTGTTTTTCCAGCCTCCTTTCCCCTTCATTCTTTCTTATTTTTTTCAGCCACCTTCATGTCATTCTTCTTCCTTTATTCATCCTTTTTCTTCAAAAAATTTTTTGTTCCTGCCTCCGCCAACTGCTAGGTATTTTACTCTATTTTTTCCTTATGATTATGTGTTGATTTCTTTTCATCTAATAAATGTGTATTTTATTTTGAAATTTACAGTTTAAATTAGTAAATCTTGGAGATTTTCTTTGGAGTACGAAGGCTATTAAGGATTTGGAGTACAAATGCTACTGAAGCTGCATGTTAAATTTTCAGTAAGTTTTTAGTTATTTAGATTTTTTTTTATTTATTACATATTAAGTGTGATTATTTCGTTATTTGTTGTTTGTTAATGTTTTTTATGAATTTTATTTATTAACTTGAATTAATTTATTTTTTGTGGAAATGGGTTTTACATTTATGTTTAAAATATTTGTTATTAATGAATTTGTACAAATGTGATAATTTTATGTATATAATTATTTTTGAATTTAAAAAGTGATATTAGGGTGATGTATTATTTTCTTTAATTTATGTGGATAATTATGTTTACTTTATTACCTTAATTTATGATTAGGGTTATTATTTAGATTATTATTTTGCATATTTCGTATAAATTATTGAGTAGAAAATATGAGAATATGTAATTCGATATTTTTAACATTTTTTTTAAACAGTAGAAAATATGAAAACAAATCTTTTTGTTGTAACTTAAAAATTGTAAAATTTAAATAATACAAAACTTAAAAATGTATTATTAAAATCCAAAATTTTACATTTTTAAAAATTTTTCGATTTATGTTTAAAATTGTAGTTATTAATAAATTTGTACAAATTTGATAATTTTAGGTATGTAATTGTTTTTTTGTATTTGAAAAGTAATATTAGGGATAATGTTTTTTTCATGAATTTATTTGGATAATTATGGAAACTTTTTATTTTGCAACTTAAAAGTTGTAAATTTTAAATAATACAAAACTTAAAAATCTATTATTAAAATCCAAAATTTTACATTATGTTTTTTTTTTTTTTTTTTGGTGAAATTGTGGTTTGGATTTATGTTTAAATATTGTAGTTATTAATAAATGTGTACGGATTTTTTTTTCATTAAAAAAGTGATATTTGGGTTTAGGATTTTTTTCATGAATTTATTTGGATAATTAGGTTTAATTTCTTACTTTACGATTAATAGATTTTTTTTAATTATTTAGGTAATTAATTTGAATGTTAGAAAATATGGGAATCTGTAATTCGGTATTTTTAATTTTTATTTTTTTAAACAGTAGAAATTATTGAAACTTTATTTTTTGCAACTTAAAAATTGTAAAATTTAAATAATACAAAGCTTAAAAATCTATTATTAAAATACAAAACCGTAATAGGAAATTTATAGTTTAGTAATTAATACTTTTATTTAAACTGTAAAACCGTAATAGCGAATTTATGAAGTAGTAAAATGCTTAACTATAAAATATAGTATAAGTAACACCAAACTTTAAATACAAGAAAACGTAAAAATCTGTTACCAAAATCCAAAAATTTACACCAAACAATAAACCGTCGAATTAGAAACTTTTTAACAGTGAACCTTAAATAACCAAAATCATACTATTAAAATTCCACAGGTTACATTATAAAAACTTCAATATTTTAAAGAAACGAAAATCTACAAACATTTATTCGATAATACCACGTTTATTACGTAACAGTAAACCTTAAAAACTTTAAAAAAATCTTATTTATTTAAAAATCTCGAAATCATGGATTAATTGTGTTAATAATATACCTGATATTTGGAAATATGAGAACGTAAAACTATAAACTTTACAACCGTTAAACGTAATAACAATTAAATCTTAATATTCTTGGAATTAGAATATGTTTAAAAATTTTTAATTTTAACATATAGATATTGACGCTATCTGGAAAATATAATTAATGTAGATAGAAGAAGTGCCAGCACATGTGCATCCGGGGCCCATTGTCACTGACGTCTTATCCAGACAGCATGAGCATAGATCCAGTTTGATCTGAAGTGGGATTGGAGACGCGTTATACTGACCTCCAGTGTAGGCGTTTTGGCCACAACCTATTCTAGTGCTATAGTGTGGCTCCTCGTAGATTGGTTGAGATTATTGATAGAACCGGTTTGGGGGGAGTCTTTAGGTGTGGTTACATTGGATTGGACCACGCGCTTATCACCGCATTGGTTGAACGGTGGAGACCAGAGACCCACACATTTCATCTAACGTGCGGTGAAGTCTCAATTACACTCCAAGATGTACAGGCGATGTGGGGTTTAGGGATAGACGGCACGGTTGTTACTGGGCCTAGTTGGAGTCTACACCCTAAACAATACTGGATTGACGTTATCGAGAGACTTCTTGGTGTGTAGTTGTCTCTCAGGCACTTTTCTGGTTACAAAGTGAAGAAGGAACCATTGGAAGCATGGATCCTGAGAGCGTTCACTGGTTCAGAGACCGACGACGATCTAATCGTGCGCGCTCGTGGATTTATTTTCTTACTTATTGGCGGACACATACTTCCCGACTTCTCCGAGAATTTGGTTCATGTGCGCTACCTCAGCTTGTTAGAGGATTTTGATGTTATTAGGACATATAGCTGGGGTAGTTGCGTTCTTGGGTTTCTGTATAGGCAGCTGTGCACGACACACATGCCTTGTACAGATTAAACAAAACAAACACATAAACTTGTCTTCAAAATTTATATCATTGTCTATATCACACCTAGTTGCCAACGATTTTGAGATACCTGTTTCGAACATCATTCAAGAAGTGCAGGTATTGTATCAAACTGGCTGTACTTGTAAGCGGGCATGGTATGCTCAAAAATTCGCCATCGAGAGTGTTGTTGGTAGTTGGGATACAACATTCAGTATTCTACCTAAATACTTACAAGCTGTACAGGATATAAACCCCGGGGGGGAGGGGGGATTGTATACGAATTTTTGTATCACAGAACAAGCAGTCCCCCTAATTATGTTTTCAAATTTGTTTTCTGGTATTTCTCGCCGTGTATAGACTGATTTCCATATTACCGGCCGGTGATTTCTGTGGATGGAACACACTTAAGGGGACCATACAAGGGCGTGTTGTTAATTGTAAGTACGTGGGATGCAAATAATCACTTGTTCCCACCTGCTTTTGCAATTGTTGATAAGGAATCCTCCAAGAGTTTGAATTGGTTCCTTAAAAACTTGCGAGAATACGTAATCAAAGATTGCCACGTATGCCTCATTTCTAATCGCCACAAAGGTATTTTATATGCTATTCAAAGTCAACCTTTGTGGCAACCACCATTTGCAGTTCACCGGTTTTGCTTACGCCACATTCGAGCAAATTTCAACAAGACTTTTAAAAATACAGCCCTAAAAAGCTTGATGTGGCAGGCCGGAACAGAAATAGAACAATAGAAATTTGATCGTGTAATGAAAGAGATTCAAGAAAGAAATGTGGATGCTTACATTTACTGGTTGAAGTTGGACGCAGAGAAATGGACATTGTTGCATGATGGTGGTCACAGACACGGTATTATGACAACCAACATTTCCGAGGCACTTAATAGTGTGTTGAAGAAAGCTAGGGTTTTACCTTTAAAAGTCCTGTTTGAACTAATATTCAACAAACTAGTTAAGTACTTTCACCAACACCGTGAAGAGGCAGAAAATTGTGTGCATCCATTTCCAACTCGAATTTTTGACAAGTTCTTGCGGATTGAACTAAAATCAAGAGAACACAAAGTTACAACTTACAATCTGCGAGAGAGAATATACATGGTCAAATATCCAATCCGAGTTTCTGGTACGGGCAATAACGTCTATACATTGCGGCTAAATAATAAATTTTGTAGTTGCGGAAAATGGAAAACATATACATTGCCTTGTTCTCATTTTCTTGTAGTGTGTAGAGAAAATGGGTCAAGAACAGATGCTTATGTACCGGAGACATATTCGCGACAAACATACAGAAAAACTTACCAAGGGCGAATTTTCATCCGGTCTTGAGTGAGAACTTTTGGAGGGATGTCCCTTTTAATTTGACATTCTATCCTCCAAACATGAAAAAGGAACGGGGTAGGAAACACGACAAGCGATTTCAGGGGGGAAATGGATTATAGAAATCTGGATTCTCTCCCAAGATGTGGTAGATGTCGCATACCGGGACATAATAGGAAAAATTGTAATAACCCCGAACCGAGCGATGTATAAGTTTGACATTTTCTTGAAATAGTTGTAATAAAACATGTTTATATTAATGAATTTTTTCTTTCAATTTCTTTTAATTACTATATCATTACTCGAAATTTTTATGGGTTCTTTAGTACTATATTTTCCAAGTAAATGGTATAAATAGCACAAAATAAGTTAAATATAATAAATACAGTCTTTTTAAAAAAATTATACAATTATAAGTTTTTCCAAAACAAATTTTCATTAAAAAAAAATTCATTAAATAAATTACTAAAAAAAAACTTATACAATTATAAGTTTTCCCAAAAGAAATTTTGATTAAAAATTAAAAAAAAATGTTCATTCAAAAAAATAAAATAAATTAAATAACACAATTGTAAACAAAAAAACATTATAAAAAAATAAAAAATTGAAAAAAAAGAAAATTGAAAAAAATAAAAAAATAATAAAATTTAAAAAATTTAAAAAAATTAAAAAAATAATTACGTGGCTGATAACGCACAATGGATGTGTGCGTTATCAGCCACATAGGCTGATTAACTTAATTAACGGATAATGCACAATGGTTGTGATCGTTGTGCGTTATGGCATGAACTGGAAAAAAAATAATAAAAGGCCAACTTCAGTCCGCAGTATTTTAAAGTTGGCTAGGCCCAGAAAAAAACCTGTACTTTTCCTTACTTTTCCAATTTTGTTCCTCATTGAACTACTATATTTAGCTCAATGTTAATTCCCTAAACATTTTCCTTTTTCATATTATGAAGAGGTATGTGATTCAAACTTAACCTTTCATTTGATAAGAAAAGAAGCACTCTTACTGTTGCATTATCATCTAACACTAAAATTATTCAAAATAGTACTTCAATCCTTACCTACAATTAGTCAATGATCCTTAAATACCAGTTTACTGAATCCCCTGAGAAATAAAGGGAGAGATTAGGGTAGTAAGATCCATTCTAGTTGGAAGGAAATAGATACCATGCTTTTATGTAGCGCCTAATAATTTGTTTCAATACACTTTACTCTAAATATTTACCTTAGTTTTTGACAATAATATTATTTTTAGTCGGATTAGAAATATAAGTCTTTTTAAATTTATGCGCAAGAATTATAATAAATTACTTACCAAAGCATTGTATACAATTTCTTTTGAGCCACGTGCTTCTATTTTTGGGGACATCATCAATATACCAAATTTGGTAATTTTTTAGACTCTGACTTGGATACTTGGATAGTGATTTTATTTATGCTTTTTGAGTATTTTTTTTTCAATTTTATGAAAGTTAAATCAGCTGAAACAAATGTGGGTACAAAGTAGAAAATAACTCAAACTGAATTAATTTGTATTAAATTCAAAATAAAAATAGTTTTACTTTCATATTCTCTCATAAATACTTTAACTTTTACACAATCGAAGAAAAACATTCCAATTTGTCCAAATTGAAATTTAATTCAAATAGACCTAATTTTCAATCCAAATAGAGTATACCCTTATAGAAGAAAACAGCAAACTTGGGCTTTTACATTATAACATAAAAGAGACTACAAATCATAATCCTAAATCAGAACAAGTTAAGGTAATCGGAAGTTAATGGATTGAAGAGATGACGAGAAGCCTCACAACTTTCAATATAATCCAATTGTTCTCTTATCATATGCATATAAACAACCCAATCTCCATTCCCTTTGGGACTCGGCATTGGCACAACATATCCAGATTGACCACCCCATGGAAAATAATACGATGAAAATGCAGAAAAACCCCATCCAAAATCCATCTTCGCAACAGAAAATCGTTGCCCAGATGAAACTACAATCGCTGGGCCTTCTTCTCTAAGATTAGCTGCATATATTTTACTTATTGCAGGCTCAGGACGACAAGCCTCAACCCAATCTATGAGTCCATGAAAATGTTCCTTTGTTACTGCAACTTCTAAAAACTCGTGAACTTGATTTGCGATCCAATTTAAAGATTTCTCTTTTAGCTCATCACATTTCTTCTCTCCAAATGGAATTGACAAAACGTTGCCGCAATGTGCTGCCATTAATTTGGCACTTTTTTCATCTTCACCTGCTAATCTTGACCGCCCATCAACGACAATTCCAAGTCTGCAAGTTTTTCCTTGGTAAATTTTATTAGATGCAATTGTCTTCCACAAGAAGCCACTAAAAGCCTCCAGTTTAGTCCTCTTATTTTTTGGATTATTCTTGTTAGCCAAAAATTGGAGGTAGTTGATTCCGTCAGCCTTAATATAATATACACGACTAATTGCCTCCGGTTCATCGTCGCTAGCGAGGTAATCAGGTTGAGGTGGTGGTGGTGGGAGATGTGTAATGGGTAAATAGAGTTGATTGATCGTGGAATCATAATAGCCGGGATAACGTGGAGAAAGCAGTGACGATTGTCCGAAAGAGGGAATAAGGAGTAAGGAATTACCCTTAGCAGTATCGGCCCATGATAAAGTGAATATATTTGCAGAGTAGGCGTCTAATAGGCGATGATCTATTGAAAATGCGACCACCACTCCTCCACATTTCAGTTCTGTCACCTACAGCCAAACATATTCTTGCGTTATTCATGTTGCAAAATTGGCAATGGGTTCATGGGGACTTGTCTCTAATTTACTCTGAAAAGTATTTCAGGAGGAAGATGATTGTCTAATTTTAACAACTTGGCTTTGATAGTATATTAAAATATTAGAACTATACTTAACTGACCTTAAAAGATAACTCAAGAGAAGGACGATTGCGCAAGTTTATTAAAAATTCATTAATTCTTTAAATAGCCGATGTAAGATTATCAACCATTATTTAATTTTGAGTTATTTACAGATGAAAAGAAAAATTTTGTTATACACCTGACCTATATAAGTGGAGATTAAAAATGGCAATGAGACACATAAGAACGGGATCTCACCTTCCTCTACCTAGGAGCGGATGCAGAATCCAATTCTTCGTGGGATAAATTTCACAAATAGTAGGAAAACTAAGTATAAATAATCAAATACATTTCATGGTTCTTACGAGTCACCAAAATCATCTATAATTTAGAAATTAGAAAAAAATGTTAAGATTTTGGTAGGCTAGGAACTTATTTAAGATAAAAATATTTGAATTTGGACCTTGTTAAATTAATTTTTTTTACATGGCATAAGAGAAAAATGTTTAAATTTTAGGAGGGACTATTATATAAAAAATATTATTTTTTATTACTAATAAATAAAAAAATTTAATTTTGAGAGGGTCAAAATTTTTTTCTCCTTGTAAGATATAATAAATAAAAATTAAGAGGGAGAAAATTTTTCATTAGCAACATAAAATTTATGTAAAAAAGGGAGGGGGGGAGGGGGGTGCGTGCATGAGTATTTGCGTTTTGGATGAAAGTAACTCGGACAGCAAGCAATCCAGTTGTGGGCGCAGGTACAAGCTTATCGCGGAAGCACTCGTCTGGACTATAAAAGTTAAGGTCTATGAGCTTTATATCTGCAAATGCTTCAGCGAAATCAACCCCACGATTGTTACACAAAACCTCAGGCTCTCCGTCTTTATTTTGAACCATTTCTCCAGCCAGAGCGTAGAAAGATCCCAAGGTTTTGGACAATGATTTCTTAAGAATCTCTACCATTCGGTCAAATGTAAATGTCTTCTCCTCCAAATCCAATAATGGCGGCTTTTTGTAACAAAAGACCGAACTAGGTTTCAGAGGTGGCAACAGCAAGTCGAGATTGGATAGTGGCAGCCTATGATAATGTTCTTCTATAATTGGGATCATCATCATTTCTGGTTTCACCACCTCAATCTTCTTCACTGTTACGCCGAACTCCACTTGCCTTTGCAAATCCATTCTTGAATGTTGTCTGTATGTGGAATTGAAAGGGCTAGTGATTTCATTTTAGGAGAGGAATATGTATATATAGACAAATAATAATCATGCTAACAATTATGCTTCTATAGCAACGACAAGATCTTTTCAACTCATTTAGAAAAGAAATCAGGAATATTTTAATAATAATACTTGTAGAAATATTTTAATATCTCAAAATGCAGTAGCTGGATAGGACATAGCTTTTCTTACCTAAATCCTTTTTTATTGATATATTTCAAATTTGAGACATTTATGCGATAATGTCACTTATAAATTTAATGCTATATGTTAGTAAAAATTAAATAAATTGTAGAATAGTTACAAACTTATAAAAAGAGGATAGATCTTTTTTTACTTTTTTTATTTTTAAAATGAGAGGGAATAGATCTAATTATAAGAGGTTTCTTTGTTGGCGGAGGTTACAATAGTTAAATAGTACAATTACAATCATATAGAAAGAAGGAATAAACTTTATATTTATAGAAACAAACTAATATTATGGATTATGCAAAAGTTAAATTCTCGATCATTCTTTTTTTTAATTACATATTCTCTTAGATATTTACACAAAAATAAGTGATTCTAAAATAAAATATAATGAATTACTCTTGGAAAAAAATATACTTCAGTATAAAACAAAAGAGATGCAGAGAACAGTAGAAATGGAAATAGAATAACTGAAGAATATGCAGAATATGACTGATTTTATTGAATTCTGAACTGAAGAGAGCTACAGCAATACTGAATGTATTTATATACAAAAATTACTAACTAACCTCTCCTAAAAGCCTGCCACTATCTAAAATAAAACATGTCCTGATATTTCTGCTAAAGACTTCTTCAAACATGACTATTTCAATTGTAAATTACAGAACTACATTATTTGACTAAGTAAGACAACAAAATAGAAAATTAACTTGGTTTAAGATGCACTAAATCATTTTGACACTCCCCCTTAGTGCATGCTTAAATTTTGTAACACCAAGTGCAGCTCTAAACTCTTCGAACTTGGGCTTCCCCAATGCTTTTGTAAAAATATCTGCAACTTGGTTATTTGTAGAGATTCCCAATAACTCAATTTCTTGATTCAACACCTTCTCTCGAATGTAGTGATGGCGAACTTCTATATGCTTTGTTCGAGCATTAAAAATAGGATTGGAAGCAAGTTTAATAGCACTTTCATTATCACACTTAACCTGTACAGCATACTCAACTTCGCACATTATATCTTTTATCAAACTCTTCAACCACATGCATTCTTGTGCAGCCATAGTTGCTGCCACATATTCAGCTTCAGTGCTAGATATAGCAACCACATTCTGCTTCTTGCTACACCAGGATATGGCAGCTGAACCAACATTAAAACAGTAGCCTGAAGTAGAATGTCTGTCATTTGCATCTCCTGCCCAATCATCATCAGTAAACCCCTTGAGCACAAAACTCTGACAATTCTCATACATTAGACCATAATCAAGAGAGCCTTTCATATATCGCAAAATCCTCTTTGTTGCCTCTAGATGAGTACTTCTTGGAGACTGTATTAATTGAGAACCACACTGACAGAATAAACAAATTCTGGTCTTGTGATAGTTAAATAAATTAAGCTACCAACAAGTTGCCGAAATTTCGTAACATCTTGCAGCAACTTTCCTTCTTCTTTCATTAACTTGACATGTGGTTCCATTGGAGTTGCTTTTTCCTTTGACTCCCCCATGCCAAATCGTGGCAAAAGCTTTGTTGCGTAAGCCTTTTGAGAGATGAAATATCCAGCATCTAATTTTTCAATTTCCAAACCAAGAAAGCAGCCAACTTCTTCCAAAATTTTCATCTCAAAGCGAACCGATAAATCACTTTTCAGCTTTGAGATTTCAGCTTCATTATTTTCTGTAATAATCATATCGTCCACATACAACGACACCAACAAGTGCATATTTGATTCTAATTTAACAAACAAACTAAAATCTGCATCAGAAACTTTAAATCTACAGAAGATAAAGTATTGAGCCACTTTACCATACCAAGCACGTGGTGCTTGCTTAAGCCCATATAATACTTTCTTGAGCCTGCAAACATAGTGAGGATGTTGTTTAGAAACATATCCCTTAGGTTGTTCCATAAACACTTCACGATCAAGATCTCCGTAAAGAAATGCATTCTTTACATCAAGCTGCCATAACTTCCACTTCTTGAAGGCTGCTAGAGAAAAAATTATTCTCAGCGTTATCATTTTTGCTACCGGGCTGAATGTTTCCTCATAATCCATCCCATAGCTTTGTGAAAATCCACGTGCGACAAGCCAAGCTTTGCATTTATCAACAGTCCCATTTGGTTTTCTCTTTAAGCGATATACCCACTTGTAGGTGACAGGATTACACTTCTCTGGTTTTGGCACCAACTCCCAAGTCTGATTTTTGTCCAAAGCATCAATTTCTTCTATCATAGCTGCCTGCCATTCTGGTTTATCTTTAGCTTCCTCATAGCTAGTTGGTTCTTCATTATCCATTGTTCCAATAAAAAAGCATGTAGTAGTAGAACAATTGTTGATTTCTACCTCATAATCTTTGAGGTATTGTGGCTGTCTCTTTTCTCTTGCAAACATCCTCCGAGTTTCTTGCTTATCTCCTTCTACATCTGAGCTATCAAACATAGGAAGTTCATCATCACCATCACACACATCTTCCGTATTGTTCTCCGGCAGTAGCTGTGAGCTTCTCTCCGCATTATCATGCACAACTTCTTGATAATAGGATGACACTTCATCGAAAACATCTCTAGAAGTGATAAATTTCTTTGTTTCTGCATGCATACATCTCCATCCTTTCTTACAGGGGTCATAGCCAACAAAGATACACTTTTTCGCTTTCAGGTCTAGCTTGGTTCTGTTAGATTTTGGAATATGGTCATAGCAAATTGAACCAAACACCCGAAAGTAATTAACATTTGCCTTAACACTATATAGAGTTTCAAAAAAGGAGACTTCTCTTTACCTGGCCACGGAGGTAAGCGATTGATTACATGGCAAGCGCACTGCATAGCTTCAGCCCACAGCTCTCGAGGGAGACTTTTATCATGCAACCATGAGAGACTCATAGAAACAAGATGAGCCAGCTTTTTTTTTAAAATGCCATTTTGTTGAGGCGTATTTGGACATGTCATCTGCCGCATAATTTCATTATCATTGCAATATGTGAAGAAGTCATCAGATATATACTCTCCACCGTTGTCATTTTGAAGGCATTTAATCTTCTTCCCAAATTCTTTTTCTACTGCATCTCTGAATTCAGCAAACTTTTTAAGGCTTCATCCTTCTCTTTCATGAATTTCACCCAGGTGTACCTTGAAAAATCATCGACAAACACCATGACGTAGCGACAACCACTGTAACTTGGTATTTTTGTTGGTCCCATCAGATCTGAATGCACCAATTCAAGCATGGAAGATTTGCGATTTGACGAGTTTGTGAAGGGAAGGCGATGTGACTTTCTAAATTGGCACCCTTGACAAACTACATCTTCATGAACATTTCGCAGCAACGGCATGCCATCCACCAACTTCTTTGAGGAAAGTTTCTGCAACAGTTGATAGCCTATGTGACCCAATCGAGCGTGCCAAATTGCTACACTTTTAGTTTGGCTTATCCTCTTCACATAAGCTTCTCCTACTGTCATGAAAAATAAAGAACATTTCTTCTCACCAGAGGTAACAACATCAGCAGATATGTTTTTCACGTTATCAAGAACTTTAACATCTTTAGGCCCAAATAAAACATATTTCCTAGAATCAGTAATTTGAGAAACATAAATTAAATTTCTCTACAAACCTGGAACATGGAAAACATCATTTAACTTGACTATGCTCCTGTCATCCGTTTCAATCTTCACAACCCCTTCTTTTGCTACTGGATAAGCTGAATTATCTGCTATAAAGATAACTCGCTCTCCTTTGTGTTGACGCAGCTCCGAGAGTAGCTCATCATTTCCTGTTACATGATGAGAGCAGCTTGAATCAATGATCCACTCCTCCTTACATTTTCCATGACTTAAGAAAGCTTGACCTGGTGTTGCCGCTACTTTCACCAACTTCTACAATGAAACATTGCTCCCATTTAAGTTGATCTTATTTTTCGCTGGCAACATTTGCTTTTGATAGCTTTACTCTACAAGTCTTCTTCATGTGCCCAGGTTTACCACACCTATAACACTTAAAAGAGTTGTCATTTTTTGAGTCATAGTTTGTAGCTTTTCCTGTGTTTGACTTATTCTCATCATTTTTATTCCATGCTGATGTGTTTTTCTTATATTGCTTCCCTTTTGAGAACAGAGCAGAATATGTATTATGATTCTTAGCCATTTGTTTTGGTAAGGCCTCTTGATTAGAAAGTAAACTCTCTAACTCTTCTACCGAAGGTTGATTCGCCTACCCTTGAATGGAGGTGACGAAAATAATGTACTCCTTCGCCAAACCTCGAATGAGATATCGTCGTAACCTGCCTTCGCTGATTTTCTCATCCGCATCTAATTTTGATATTTCAACACAAAGGCTTTTAACTCGTAGGAAATATTCAGAAATAGACATACCTCTTTGTGTCGATGATGCCAACTCATTTTCCAACAATTGCAGCCTTGCTGTATTCTTTTTCGAAAATAGTCTCTCCAATGTCTCCCATACTTCTTTTGGTGAGCTGATGTCCCGGACATGATCAATGAACTCTTTGCTAATAGAAGTTCTTAGAGCAAAGAGAGCTTTACCGCATTCAATCTTCTATTTCCTGCGTGGTTTAGAATTTTTCGAAGTGTCAGCAGGAATTTCACCATCATCTCCTGCAACTAAATCCCATAGGTCTTGCCCTTGAAGATATGCCTCCATACACATTCTCCAGCACTTGTAGTTTGTCCCTACAAGTTTATTGACACCATATTATGTGTTTGAACTACCTCCATTTGCAATTTCCATCTCTTTTCACAACTTTCAATCTATTCCAACAAGACATCACCACTTGATAGACAAGAAGAGAGAAAAATGTATTTTGAAGCTTCAGCGAAGCTCTGATACCATAAAACAAAAGAGATGCAGAGAACAGTAAAAATGGAAATAGAATAACAGAAAAATATGCAGAATATGATTGATTTTTATTGAACTCTGAACTGAAGAAAAAACTACAGCAATACTGAATGTATTTATATGCAAAAATTACTAACTAACCTCTCCTAAAAGCCTGCCACTATCTAAAATAAAACATATCCTGATATTTCTGCTAAAGACTTCCTCAAACCTGACTATTTCAATTGTAAATTACAGAATTGCATTATTTGACTAAGTAAGACAACAAAACAGAAAATTAAATTGATTTAAGATGCACTAAATCATTTTGACACTCTCCCTTAGTGCATGCTTAAATTTAGTAACACCAAGTGCGGCTCTGAACTCTTCGAACTTGGGCTTCCCCAATGCTTTTGTAAAAATATATGCAACTTGGTTATTTGTAGAGATTCCCAACAACTCAATTTCTTGATTCAACACCTTCTCTCGAAGGTAGTGATGGCGAACTTCTATATGCTTTGTTCGAGCATGAAAAATAGGATTGGAAGCAAGTTTAATAGCACTTTCGTTATCACACTTAACCTGTACAGCATACTCAACTTCACACATTATATCTTTTATCAAACTCTTCAACCACATGCATTCTTGTGAAGCCATAGTTACTGCAACATATTCAGCTTCAGTGCTAGATAGAGCAACCACATTCTACTTCTTGCTACACTGGGGATATGGCAAAGTGATCCAACATTAAAACAAAGAAACTGAAGTAGAATGTCTGTCATTTGCATCTCCTGCCCAATCAGCATCAGTAAACCCCTTGAGCACAAAACTCTCACAATTCTCATACATTAGACCATAATCAAGAGAGATTTTCATATATCGCAAAATCCTCTTTGTTGCCTCTAGATGAGTACTTTTTGGAGACTGCATGAATTGAGAGACCACACTGACATAATAAGCAATTTCTGGTCTTGTGATAGTTAAATAAATTAAGCTACCAACAAGTTGCCGAAATTTCGTAACATCTTGCAGCAACTTTCCTTCTTCTTTCATTAACTTGACATGTGGTTCCATTGGAATTGTTTTTTCCTTCGACTCTTCCATGCCAAATCGTTGCAAAAGCTTTGTTGCATAAGCCTTTTAAGAGATGAAATATCCAGTATCTAATTTTTCAATTTCCAAACCAAGAAAGCAGCCAACTTCTCCCAAAATTTTCATCTCAAAACGAACCGATAAATCACTTTTCAACTATTAGATTTCAGCTTCATTATTTCCTGTAATAATCATATCATCCACATACAACAACACCAACAAGTGCACATTTGATTCTAAAAAACCTGAATCCATAAACCCTAAATTATATCTCACAGCATTCATATGATTAATATTCTAAAATTCTAATATGAAAATCTTAAACAGTAAAGCATAATAACTAGTATTGAAATATTAAACACTAAACCCTATAACTCTAACTTAAATTTTGTACTTGAAGTTCTAAACTTTGAAAGTGTAATAACACACCACCTAAACCCTAAAACCTAATACTCTAAAACCTTATTGTAGATAGAATTTATCTCTATCAAGGATTTATAAGTAATTCAAAATTTTTTATTGTTAATTCTAAAATTATGAACATTTAAATTTAGAAAGTGCATGACTTAACATGTAAACAATGTAGATGGAAGAAGTTCCAACACACATGCATCCGGGTCCCCTAAATCCTTATGTTTTGACGAAGCAGCACGAGCATAGATCTGGGTTGATATGAAGCGGGGACCATTAGACGTGTATAATTGATCATCAGTGTAAACGTTTCAATCGTAGTCTATTCAGTCTTACAGTACAGCTCCCTGTAGGCTGGTTGATATTATTGATAGGACAGGTTTAGGAGGAGTTTCCAAATGTGGTTACACTGGTCTCGACCACGCATTTATTACCTTGTTAGTTGAGCATTGGAGGCCTGAGACTCACACATTTCACATAACGTGTGGCGAGGTCACAATTACTCTATAGGATGTAAAAGTGTTGTGTGGTTTACGTATAGAGGGTTTGCCTGTTACAGGTCATAGTTGGAGTGTACACCAGAAGCAGTATTAGATTGAGATGATCGAGAGACTTATTGGTATACGGTTGTCTCTTACTCACTTTTCTGGGTATAAGGTTAAGAAGGAACCTCTAGAAACCTAGATATTGAGAGAGTTTACTGGAGGTCAGAGACCGATGATAACCTCATCTTGCGTGCCCGTGGATTTATTTTTTTACTTCTTGGAGGTCATATGCTTTCTGATTTCTCGGGCAGTTTGGTTCATGTCCACTACTCAGTTTGTTAGAGGATTTTGAAGCCATCAGCACTTATAGCTGGGGTAGTTGCGTACTAGGATTTTATATAGGCATCTGTGCATGGCAGCTTTAGGGAGTGCACGACAGATAGGGGGAGCCATAGTCTTACTACAGATTTGGGCGTGGTCGTGTATTCCTGTAATGCGACCTCAGCTACTCCAACATGTTCAGGACGACCCTCTCGATGCACTTAGTGCGATGTGGTGCACATTGTTTGACTGTAGCCAGCTGTCCTTTCACACCCTAATTACCTACAGAGACTAGTTAGATTTCATGCCATCCGATCAGGTTTCGCTTAAAAATCCTTTGTAATACCTCTAAACCCTAAATTTTTTATATAATTTGTTATTGATTTTGAACTTTACTTCACAGTTTGTATGGATGCCTGGTTCCATTTGACCTGTGGTGGACACGGGATTTCAGGTAGAAATGGATTATAGAAATCCGAATTCTCCCCCAAGATATGGCAAATGTCGCATTCCGGAATATAATAGAAAAAATTGTAATAACCCCGTTTCAAGCAATGTATAAGTTTGTTTTCTTGAAAGTATTGTAATAAAACATCTATTAATAAAATTTTTCTTTGAATTTCTTCTAACTACTACTTCATTGCTCTAAATTTTTATGGTAACATTTACAATATCTTTATTATTACCTCTTCATATTTTTTTCCATAAAATAGTTACAAGTTAAACATATTTGCTTTAAAAACAATTATGAATATTACCATAAAAAACATACCAAAATAAGTTAAATAATATAGTAAAACCTTTTTAAAAAAATTATATAACTATAAGTTTTGAAAAAAATATAAAGAAATTTTGAGTTCTAAAAAAATTAAAAAAAGAAACTGACGTGGCAGATAACGCACAATCTTTGTGCATTATCACTAGTTTATAACGCACGACTATTATGCACTATCTGCCACATCGGTGGTTTAAGGAGGAAATGTGAGATTAAGTTCTAACGCACAGTGATTGTGCGTTATCATATGTAATAACGCACAATGACTGTGCGTTATGGCCAGAATCCGAATAAAAGAAAAAAACCCACAAACTGATATATAAAACAAAATTAGGAAAAGTATGTATATCATGAAATAAGAAATTCCTATTTTACCAAAATAATAATATTAACAATAAATAAACAACTCCTGGTAATGGGTAATGTGTACTACTACAGATTTTCTTAATTTTCTCACCAACCCTACAACGATATCGCGATCATCAATTCAACGGTGAAATGTTCCCGTTTTTCGATTGGATTTCGTATTTCTTATATTATTATACAAGCTTCAGAATTGAGTTAGTTCAATTGATCCATTCTTTAAATGACTATTCAAACTAGACGCTTTGCTGCTTGAATCTCCATCTTCAGAGTAAACTCTTTTATTTTAAGACTTGAAAGCAAGTGGAATTGTTACCTAACACTAGTTCTAGAATCTAAAATCTAATAATATACTAAAAGCCATGAGGATCGGTCATGAGCGAGGCAGCCGTGAAGCCCTTTTTCATTTTCTTTTTTTAATGATTTTTCATTTGGTTTTCGAACGAACCCCTTTTTCCCTAGCCTTCTTTTCTTTCTCGCTCTGCTACAGCCTTTGAAACTATTTTCCCACTTTTCTGCTACACTCTCTGTTCAAAGAAGAAAATAAAAACTCTTTTTGTAATTTGATTTTGTGGGTTCTTGACAAAGTTAAATTTATGTGTACTGACTTCAGTTAAATATGACAATTGGGAACTCATTTTTTTTTTTTTAAAGAATAAAAGAAAAGGAATAAATCTGTAAAGGGAAGTGCTGCACCACAAACATGAAGAAGCTTATGGGCCAATATCTTATTATTAATTAATCCCCTCAGAAAACAGGTAAGAAGGACCTTATTGGCGGGAAGATTTGATTGGTTAGGGAAATATATGCCATGCTTTTTCTTATGGGATTAATTTCAAAAATCCCCAAATAGTTGTGGTTAATTATTGATTGAATATCTAAATTTTTAATTTAACAATTAAACAATTAGATTAGGATTCGTTATCAAAAATAATGTTTAGATTCTAATTTAGATATTTAATTATCAAAATTAAAAATTTAAATACTTAATTGATAATTAAGTAAGAGTATAAGAATATTTTTGGAATTAAGCCTTTCCTCCTCCAAACAACTTGCTTATACTAGCATTTCGTTTAGCTTTTGACAAT